>CM056494.1:7959556-8317709 GCA_029783415.1 Anisodus acutangulus
AAGGCTACAAGATTTCAAGTCAGTTATGAAGTACAATTCTGAGATTTCAGAATTACTTCTATATTGACACTATGTGGAGAAAAGATTAGTGATTCTGATATGCTCGAAAAGACGTTCTCCACCTCTCATGCCTCGAATGTGCTCCTGCAGCAGCAATATCGAGAGAAAGATTTCACAAAGTATTGTGATTTGATTGCTCACCTTCTAGTGGCTGAACAAAATAATGATTTACTGATGAAAAATCATGAGAATCGACCTACTGACGCTGCACCACTCCCCGAAGTGAATGAGGTGTACGCCCACTACTCTAGGCATGGAAAACGTCGTGGCCCCAGTCGTGGTCGTGATAATGACCGTGATCGTGACAGTGGTCATGGTCGTGACAGTGGACGTGGTCGTGATAATGGTCAATGGAGAAATTCATTCTTTGGTGTTAATCATTCATCAAAGAAAAATCACTACCATAGGGGAAACAGGAAGGATGAGAGGCATGAAGTGCCAAAAGCACGTGGCTCAGAAAGCAAACTCTATCCATGAGGTGGAAGTGGACACTGGGCACGTGCCTGTCGTACGGCAAAGCACTTGGTTGAGTTTTGTCAAGAATCAATGAAAAAGAAAGAGAAAAATCCCAAGTGAATTTTATCTCTGAAAATCAATTTGACATCACACACTTGGATGTAGCGATTTTCTTTGAGCACCCTGAAGGAAAGATAGATCACTTGATTGGTGATGGTTATGTGGTTAGAGATGATTAAGTTGTTTATTTTTATTTTTGCTAGTCACAATAGTCGTCGAATAAAAGATCATATAACAATAGTTGTTTATGTGATTACTAGTCTTTCAATTAGTATTTGATTAATCTAGATCCAGTTATATTGTTATAGCTAGTCATTAATATAATTTAATCATTCTATTTGTTTTGCATATTATTTTAATATTGATGTTAGTTTTCTCGTTTACTAACAAACATTCAGACGAAGAAGGAGACATTTATGTATAAAGGAAACTATTCATCGAAAATATGATAAAGAATTTTATTTTTAGGATAAGGTAAAAAAGAGATGATGAAGAAACTTATAAAGTTGTCTTAGAAAGAGCACTCATTTATACCATGCCGATAAGACATAATCACCATGAACCTTCATGGAACTGTAAACCATGACTTCTCATTTTCTTCTCTAATTTCACATTACATTCAGAATTAGGTAAACTTTCTGTTTTCTTCTAGTAATAAAAGTGATGTCCAGGTTTAACCAGGAAGATAACTGATAGGAAACACTATTAGGTAAACTATTGTTACATAAAAAGGATGCTGCGTTTTTAAAAAAAAATCGCCATATGCACTGGCATGAATTAAAACCTTTCTATGTTCATTCAGTAATATGTATAGTTCATTCAGTAACTATTACTTCGTTATATTACTTAGTTTTCACTTTATATTTTATGACAATGCTAGTATTTAATGTGTATTGGTTTTACTTTGTGTATGTCATTCTATTTGAAGATATGGATAATTCTCAAAGCAAGTTTGGATTAAAAATCAATTATGAAGATATTTGTTTGATTGATTCTGCTACTACACATACGATATTCAAAGACAAAAAATATTTTTCTCATCTACTTATGGGTAAGGCAAATGTTAATACCATTTCTAGTAGTACCAACTTGATTGATGGCTCCGGAAGAGCCACCATAATTTTTCCTAAGGGAACGAAACTCATTATCAATGATGCCATGTTCTCTCCTAAATCACGAAGGAACTTATTAAGTTTTAAAGATATCCGTCAAAATGGATACCATATTAAAGCAATGAATGAGATGAATCTTAAATATATTGGTATCACCAAGGATGTCTTTGGCCAGAAAGTTATTATAGAAAAGTTTCTTGTCTTGTCTTCTGGCTTATATTGGACAAAAATTGGTGTGATTGAGGCATACTCTATCGTAAACCAGAAGTTTACTGACTCCAATATGTTTGTACTTTGGCATAATCGACTGGGACACCCTGGATCTATAATGATGAGACAAATTATAGAAAATTCAAATGGGCATCCATTAAAGAACCTGAAAATTCTTTTAAACAATGATTTTTCTTGTCCTTCTTGTTATCAAGGCAAGTTAATTATTAGGCCATCACCTACAAAGGTTGAGTTTAAATCTCCTGAATTTTTGGAACGTATACATGGGGATATTTGTGGACATATTCACCCACCTAGTGGATCATTTAGATATTTTATGGTCCTAATATATGCTTCTTCTAGATGGTCTCATGTGTGCCTACTGTCATCTCCCAACCTAGCATTTGCGAAATTACTGGCACAAATAATTCGATTACGGGCATAGTTTCCTAATAATTCGATAAAGTCTATTCGCCTTGATAATGCTGCAGAGTTTTCATTCCAGGCATTTAATGATTAGTGTTTATCAATTGGGGTAAAATTTGAACATCCTGTAGCTCATGTTCACACTCAAAATAGCCTTGCAGAGTCATTAATTAAACGTCTGCAGTTGATAGCAAGACCATTACTTATGAAAATAAGGTTGCCCACGTCTATTTGGGGTCACGCTATTTTGCATGCAGCAATACTTGTTCCTCTCAGACCGACAAATTATCATAAATTTTCTCCATTGCAATTGGTTTTGGGTCAAGATCCTAATATATCTCATCTAAGAATTTTTTGATGCACCGTATATGAGCCTGTAGCACCACCACATCGCACCAAGATGGGCCCCCAAAGAAGATTAGGAATATATGTTGGGTTTGAATCCTCCTCCATTATTTGCTTCTTGAACCATTAACATGAGACATGTTCACTGCTCGATTTGCTGATAGTCAATTTGATAAGATAATTTCCCCAAAATTAGGGGGAGAGAATAATGAAATAAAAAGGGAAATGTTGTGGAATAGTTCATCATTGTCTCATCTTGATCCACGTGCTTTTATTTGTGAGCAAGAGGTCCAAAAGATTATTCACGTGCAGAAAATAGCAAATCAAATGTCAGACGCATTTACAGATTTGAAAAAAATTACCAAATCACATATCCCAGCAGAGAATGTCCCAATTCGGATTGATGTCCCTGTAGGACCATTTACTAGTGTCATAGAAAATGAGTCCAGCAGGCCTGAAGCGTGGTAGACCATTGAGTTCTAAGGATCAAAATCCTAGAAAAAGAAAATAAATGGTCAAGATGACACTAAGAGAGAATCTCATAAAGAAATGCAAGATTTGATCAATCCTGATATTCTTGAAGAAATCAATGAGCCTCAAACTCAAGAAAATGAAGAAATATCAATAAATCCAAGTGATGTTAGGACTAATTTGAATCGCTTGGAAAATAACGTGGATTATGTCTTTGCTTATGATGTTGCAACTAGAATTATGCAAGATAGTGAGAATCTTGAACCCCAATCTGTTAAAGAATGCCGAGAAAGATGTGATTGGACAAAATGGAAAGAGGCGATTCAATCAGAGTTAAACTCACTTTCCAAACGGGAAGTTTTGTACATGTAGTCCAAACACCTAATGGTATTAATCTTGTTGGTTATAAATGGGTTTTTCTGCGAAAAAGAAATGAGAAAATGAGATACAAAGATATAAGGCACGTATTGTTGCACACAGATTTTCACAAAGGCATGACGTCGATTATGAAGAGATGTACTCACCCGTTATGGACGCAATAACGTTACGTTATCTCATTAGTTTCACTGTCCATGAGAGACTTGAGATACATTTAATGGATGTGGTTACAACCTATCTCTATGGAACACTTGAAAATGAAATATACATGAAAATTTCTGAAGAATTTAAGATGCATGAAGCATGTAGTTCAAAGTCTCGAGAAATGCACTCAATCAGATTGCAAAGATCATTATATGGTTTAAAAAAATTCGGACGCATGTGGTATAACCGACTTAGTGAGTATTTATTAAAAGAAGGCTATACAAATGATGCCATTTGCCTATGTATTTTTTATAAAGAAAACAATATCGGAGTTTGTAGTACTTGATGTATATGTTGACGACATAAACCTCATTGGAACTTCTGTAGAGCTCAAAAGGGCGATTGATTATTTTAAAAAGGAATTTGAGATGAAAGATCTTGGAAAGACAAAATTATGTCTTGGTTTACAAATTGAATATTTGGCAAAAGGTATCTTTGTCCATCAATCTGTATATATAGAAAAAGTGTTGAAACAACTTTATATGGATGAATCACATCCATTAAGTACTCTGATGGTTGTTAGATAACTTGATGTGAATAAAGATATGTTCCGACCACAAGAAAAGAGTGAGGAAATTCTTGGTCATGATGTACCATATCTTAGTGCAATCGGTGCACTAATGTATCTTGTCAATACCACAAGGCATGACATAACATTTCCAGTTAATTTATTAGCAAGATATAGTTGTGCTCCTACAAAGAGACATTGTAATAGAATTAAACACATATTGCGGTATCTAAAAGGGACTGTAATTTGGGCTTATTTTATTCTAATAATTGCAGCCCCGATCTTGTTGGTTATGTCGATGCAGGGTATTTATCTGACCCACACAAAACTTGATCTCAAATAGGCTACGTGTTTATGTGGGGGTGTTGCCATAGCTTGGCGATCTACAAAGTAGTCTATCGTAGCGACCTCTTCAAATCATGTTGAGATAATAGCAATTCATGAAGCAAGCCGAGAAGTTGTGTGGCTGAGGTCAATGATACATCTCATTCGAGAAAAATGTGGTTTGAAATGTGACAAAATACCCATAATTTTATATAAAGATAATGCAGCATGCATTGCTCAATTGAAATGAGGATTCATAAAAGGAGATAAGACAAAGCACATTTCACCAAAGTTGTTCTTCACACACCAGCTCCAAAAGAAAGGTGATATCAACGTGCAACAAATTTGTTCAAGTGATAATATGGTTGATTTGTTCACTAAGTCTTTACCAACTGCAATTTTCGAGAAGATGGTGCACAAGATTGGAATGCGAAGACTCAAGTATTTGTCCTGAAGTTCTCATCAGGGGGAGTTAATACATGTTGTACTCTTTTTTTCATATAAGGTTTTATCCCACTGGGTTTTCCTTGTAAGGTTTTTAATGAGGCAACAAAAATATGTATTATTAGAAATGTGTACTCTTTTTCCTTCACTAGAATTTTTCCCACTGGTTTTTTCTAGTAAGGTTTTAACGAAGCACATTATCTATGTACATCCAAGGGGGAGTGTTATGAAATACATATTCATTGTATGGATGCACATACACATTCACTAAGTTCCATGAACCTTTTGTATGTTACATGTACCTATTAATTTGGGCATTTAATATTTGTAACCTTTTAGGTGGTTTCATCCTATAAATTGGGATGTTATTCACCTTTGAATGGATACTTGTATACACTTGAAATAAGAAGAAAGGCTTATCCCTCCTCTCTAGATCTTTGTCTACATTTCTTGTCTTTTGCTATAATTTTATAACAAAATTGTAATAGTGCCAATTTATTTTATATAAAATTATTATATTTGTAGTCATCTATTTATTAATTTATTTCTCTCTAACATTTAGTACAATCATGATGCTCATGGAAATGATGGAATAATCTTTTGGAAATGAGGAGAAAGTCTTTTGGAGAAGACAATAAATAAAGAGAAGAAAAATAAAAAAACGTAAAAGGAAAAGTGGAACCCATAAATTTTATTTGTCTATATATATATATTAATATATCAAGAATAACAATTAAAAGTATTAATGATATATTGGCCATTAAAAAAATAACATGTGTATAATTTTATCAGTTTTTAATTTTTTTTCCTTCTCACTTACTTCCACGAAGGTGAGTACACTTTCTCTACTTAGGGGGATATTTAATATACTATCGATAAAAATAGAGGGTTAAATAATTACAAGCAAAGTTTGATTGTGAGTTTTCGGTGCAAATTTAGGAGTGAAAAGATGTATTTAGTTTGATAAGTATTTGATAGAATATATCGTGTATATCCCACTGATATACACGGTTTTCGCAATTAGTGTACCAAAAATAGAAGTAGTTAATTATGTTGTATAATTATCATAATTGTAGAATTCTTGTACAAGTAGAATAAAGCTATTAGAAGTTTAGTAGGAATAAGATTTTCCATATTTAGAGATTGTAACTTTTATATATACCTATTTATTCAATAAGAATAATCAAAGGAATATTTTTTTCATGGTATCAGAAGTCTAGGTCTCAAATACTTCTCCCAAAATATTCCTTCCGCTGCCTCGGTTTCCGTGAGTTCTTCTCGGTTTCCATGCACCATTTTTCTCCTCTTTTCCCAAATTTTCTTCCAAATCCCTCATTCAACTATTGTTCTTTCGTTATGTCTACGTCAAAGAACATGTTTCATCCTGCCCTTACAGTTTCCAACATCAAGAACCACATCCTTATTGTTCTTGAAATGGAAAACGTCCAATACGTGACGTGGGCAGAATTATTCGATGTTCACGCACGCTCGCGTCAAGTCCTCCATCACATCATCCCCCGGGCACCTGGAGGGCAAATGTGCCTACCCCCGAGGATGATCCTACGTTATGGACAACCCTTAATGCTACCGTTCTCTAGTAGATTTATTCCACAATCTCTACAAAACTCTTACAGACGATTTTCGAACCCGATGCTATGGCGATGGATACTTGGAATAAGGTGCGTGATATATTCCAAGATAACAAAAATTCCCGTGCTGTCACCCTGAACAGGAATTTCCCCATGTCTACATGAAAGATTTTCCTAATGTCTCGGCCTATTGTAAAAGGCTGAAAGAATTGTCGGACCAACTCTGCAACGTTGGTGCACCTGTTACCAATGATCGTCTTGTTCTTCCAATGGTTGCAGGCCTTTCTGAGGCACATAATGGCGTTGGCACACTACTTCATCAAAGTAATCCTCTGCCACCATTCTATCAGACTCGTTCCATGCTCACGTTAGAAAATGTCGATTTAGCTAAAAAGGCAGCTACACGGAACACATTCCGTCGTAATGATGACCACGTCAGATGACCCTCACACATTCTCCAAAAATTTGAGCCAAAATCGTAATCACGGTGGTGGCAAAAAGGGTCACAATCGTAAAAATAATGGCAAGAACTGTGGTGGCAATCGCGGTAGTAACAGTGGCAGTAGGGGAGGCCGGTGGCCATTGGCCCAACAACCCCTATTTTCCGACGTCTGGATATCCCGATACTTGGGCCCAGTCTCAGCAAAATTACAAGCCTAATGTTTCGGTCCCCAATAGTGTCCAGTGATCCAGTCATGGGCCGAGGCAACATGTGGGCCTGCTTGGGCCTCGACCTCCGCAGGTTTTCCATGTTATAGGCCCAAATCCGATTCCGACACCTACAGATATTGTGGCCGCAATGCATACACTTGGCTTAAATCCTCCGAACACAAATTGGTACATGGACACCAAAGCCACTTCTCATATGATGTCCGACCAATGTACTCTCTCGTCTTATTTCAATTTGAGCAAAAATCGTGGCATTATGGTTGGTAATGGGAATTCAATCCAATTCGTGGTTATGGTCACACAAATCTATCTTCCCCACATCCACCTCTAGTCTTGAAAGATGTCCTCCATGCCCCCCACTTAATTAAAAATTTGGTGTCCTTCTGAAAATTCACAATTGATAATTGGGTTTCTGTTAATTTTGATCCTTTTGGATTTTCTGTGAAGGATTTCAAGACGGGGATATCTCTAATGATATGCAATAGTAGGGGAGCGCTTTACCCAATCACCACCACCACCACTTCCATGAGTCCAACCTTGCCGTCTACTTTTGCCACTCTTGCTCCTTCATTGTGGCATGCACGGTTGGGTCATCCGGGGTCATCTATTATTTTTTTCTTGCATAAAAATAATTTTATTTCTTGTAAGGGTACGCATAGTACTCCAATTTGTCCTTCTTGTCCGTTAGGAAAATATGTTAGATTACCATTTGTAGCATCTACTTCTCGCACTTTGATGCCTTTTGACATTATTCATAGTGATTTATGGACATCTCCTGTTTTGAGTTATGTGGACCATCATTATTATGTCTTATTTTTGGATGATTATTCTAATTTATTATGGACTTTTTCTTTATTCAAAAAGTCTCAAGTTTTTTTCACTTTCTTAAAATTTAGAGCATTCATCCGTACACAATTCGAACGGGAAATAAAAAATGTTCAATGTGATAATGGCAAGGAATACGATAATGAGTTGTTTCGGGAATTTTGTGATACTAATAGCAGAGTTTTCATTTTTTTGTCCTCACACATCCTCCCAAAATGGGAAAACCGAACGAAAGATTCGTACCATTAATAATATTATCCGAACTTTATTAGCCCATGCTTCCGTACCTCCTTCTTTTTGGCATCATACACTACAAATGACTACTTATCTTCTTAACATACTTCCTACCAAAGGATTAGCATATGAATATCCCCTTAAACTTCTCTATAATAAAGATCTTTCGTATTCACATCTTAGGGTCTTTCGGTGTTATGCTATCCACTTTTTCCGTCAACTACAATAAACAAACTTCAAGATCGTTCTACCTCTTGTGTGTTTTTGGGTTATCCGTCTAATCATCGTTGTTACAAATATTTTGATTTTTCATCTAATAAAATCATAATGAGTCGCCATGTTATAAACCCAATTTCTGTTTGCTAAAGTGTGTCATCTCGGGCCTAATTTGTATAATTTTTTAGATGACGAGGTCTTGCCATATATTATCCACCATTTTTTCGACTTGTCCCGTGACCAAATCATGCCAGTAGGCCCACTGCATACTGGCCTACAAAACACTAATACTGCTGGACCTACAGGTCTGTCCAATAGACCAACATCACGGCCCAGTCCCACTCTGGGTACTGTTCCGCAAGACCAACCCATAACTGCCTCAGATGTGTCTCACCAACCCGTGTCGGCTTCAGCCCCTATTTCCCGTATTGGGCAAGCAGGCCCATTGCTTGCTGTCCAGTCTGTCACCCTCTCGCATATTTCTGAAAATCCACCCAATTCTACCTCGAGTCAAGGGCCCGTTACTCGTATCCAAAGGGGTATTTTTAAACAAAATGACATTTTAATCTCAATTCTAATGTCCCTAAATCCCCACTACCACGTAACCCATTGTCTGCATTACATGATCCAAATTGGAAATTGGATATGAAAGGTGAATATAATTCTCTAACTGAAAATAAGACGTGGGAGTTAGTACCCCATCCTTCTGGTGTTAATATTATTCGGTCTATGTGGATTTTTACTCATAAAAAATATTCTGACGGTTCTTTTGAGAGGCAAAAGGCTCATTTTGTAGGTGATGATAAAACTCAACAGGTTGGCGTGGATTGTGGTGAGAGGTTTAGTCCGGTGGTCAAACCGGCTACCATTCGCACTGTTCTCAGTTTGGCACTCTCAAAAGCATGGTACATTCATCAGTTAGATGTGAAGAATGATTTCTTATACAGTGAGCTTAAGGAGACAATATACATGCATCAACCCTTGGATTTTAGAGACCCCAATTATCCTCATCATGTCTGTTTGCTGAAGAAGTCCTTGTATGGACTTAAGTAGGCCCCACATGCTTGGTATAAACGGTTTGCAGATTATGTATCTACTATTGGGTTTTCTCACAGCAGGTTTGATCATTCTCTGTTCATATATCGCCGTGGTACTTCTCTGGCATATATCTTATTATATGTGGATGATATTATCTTAACCGCTTCTTCTGATAATCTGCGCAAGTCTATCATGTCACTACTTAGTTTAGAGTTGGGGCCCTTGAGTTATTTCTTGGGTATCACTGTCACTTGTCATGCAAGTGGTCTATTTTTGTCACAGAAGAAATATGCGACTGAGATCATTGAGAGAGCTAGTATGTCATCTTGTAAGTCCATTTTCACTCCGGTTGATACCAAATCGAAGATGAGTGCTAAGTATGGCACACCATATGAGGATCCCACCCAATATCGCAGCCTTGCAAGGGCACATCGGTATCTTACATGCACAAGACATGACATTACGTACGCAGTTCAACAAGTGTGTTTATTTCTGCACGATCCACAGATTGAGCACATGCATGCGCTCAAATGCATTATACGATACATCTAGGGCACACTTGATTATGGCTTGCATTTGTATCCATCGTCCATTTCTACACTTGTGTCTTATACAAATGCTGATTGGGGGTGGCTGTCTAGATACAAGACGTTCAACCTCTGGTTATTGTATGTTTCTTGGAGATAATTTGGTCTCATGGTCCGCAAAATGCCATGCTACATTATCGTAATCCAGTGTAGAGGCCGAGTATCGAGGGGTAGCCAATGTGGTGTCTGAATCATGTTGGCTGCGTAATATTCTATTAGAACTACACTTTTCTATTCAGAAAGCTACCTTGGTCTATTGTGATAATGTTAGTGCAATCTATCTCTCTGGAAATTCGGTCCAGCATCAACACACTAAACATATCGAGATGGATATTCACTTTGTTAGCGATAAGGTAGCTCGTGGACAAGTACGCGTCTTACATGTGCCCTCCAGTTAGCAAATTGCTGACATCTTTACGAAGGGCCTTCCCTCGATTTTATTTGAAGATTGTAGGGACAGTCTCAGCGTACGACAACCGCCCGCTATGACTGCGGGGGTGTGATAGAATATACCGTGTATATCCCACTGATATACATGATTTTCGCAATTAGTGTACCAAAAATAGAAATAGTTAATTATGTTATATAATTACCATAATTGTAGAATTCTTGTACAAGTAGAATTATGCTATTAGAAGTTTAGTAGGAATATGATTTTCCATATTTGGAGATTGTAACTTGTATATATACCTATTCATTCAATAAAAATAATCAAGGGATTATTTCTTTCAGTATCAGTTCTAGTTATTTGTTCTATATGATATAACTTGAGGTATGCCACTTAATCGGAGGTAAAGCAACCTTTACGCTTAATTTATTTTCATTAAGATTAAGACGTCTGAATCTGAATGGACACCTGAATGATTAAGATATTATCTTTAGATCTGAACACTGAATTATTAAAATTATTTATTTTCAACATCTGAATGTATAATATATTTATTTTAAACATAATAAATATAGAATTAAAAAAATCAAATAATTAAAAATATATGAATTTAATAATATAAAATTATTAATTGATAAAAAAACAAAATATTTATGTCCGCTAGTGATAGTGGAGATGATTTGTGGTGGTGGTGGTGGTGATTGATGCTAGTGGCTAGTAATAGTGATTGTGATATTTGTGATGGTGGAGCTGGTTGGTGTTGTAGAGGTCAGCACAATGGTGGCGGTTGGTAGTGGTGATGGTGGTTGTGATGTAGGAGTTGATTAATGTTATTAATTGGCGCTGTTGGTGGTGGTGGTTGAAGATGATGTTGGTGGTAGTTGGAGGCGGTGCTAGTTATGATGGTGGAGGTGGTTGGTAGTAAGGATTTGCCGCAATGATGGTAGTGGCGGCCATGATGATGATGGTGAATATACTTATAATTATGGAGGTGATAAGTGTGGTATCGACTGACAATAGTGGTCGAAAGCGATTGTGGTTGTCAATGGTGGTTACATTGGTACTTTGTAGTTGTGGACATAGTGGTGGTAAAAATTATTCATAAATAAATACCTCTTAATGATATTAAGAATTTATTCAAAATTTTAATGATTAACACTTACTCAGACCAAATAAATGCTTAGATCTTAATAAAAAATCAAATGCACTGGATGCCCTAAGGTCTGAACCATTCAGATTTAGACGTCCATTAAGTGCAAACAAATGAGGCCTAATTGATTCAACCCGCCACTTACATAATGTTAGATGAAATTTTAACAATTATACTGTATCACTCAAATCTTTTCTTCATATTATGCACGACAATATAGACCATTTGCGATAATCGATGGTGTCAGACCGGGATTAAGGATTTGAATTTTATGGGTTTGCACCCATTGATCATTTGAGTTAGCTTATTCAATATTTAGCATATATACATCTTTAATAAACTTCTTAACAAATATGAAAGATAGAATAATTTCCCTTAGGAATTTCTTTCATTATTCACAATATATATAGCTGTACAAGGTTGATTCCTAATATGGTACGAATCCTAACTTACCTTACAAAGGTTGATTCCTAATACAATCAGAATCCTAAGTTACCTTAAATATACATTTATCATAATTACAAAATATACGACGAATATTCTGAGAATATTCGCTAATACTCCCTCGCACGAGCGGGAGGAGGCCGAATGCTAAGGCCGGATCGGAAGTCGGTGAAGAGTCGTCGCGGTAGTCCCTTTGTGAAAATATCTCAGATACCGATACGAGGAAGGCACATGTAAAATTCGACCTGACCACGAGCAACCTTTTTCTCGCACAAAGTGGATATCCATCTCAATATGCTTAGTTCACTGATGTTGGGTGGATTATGAGACATATAGATAGCAGATATGTTGTCACAATAAACTATAGACGCCTTGCGTAATGGACACTGGAGCTCCAAAAGAAGATTTCGGAGCCAACAGATCTCAGCGACGACATTAGCAACTCCGCGATATTCTGCTTCAGCACTCGAACGGGACAGCGTGGCCTGCCGCTTGGCGGAACATGAGATAAGATTATCCCCAAGAAATACACAGTACCCAGAGGTGGAGCGACGTGTGTCGGGGCATCCTGCCCAATCTGCATCCGTCTAGGCTAGCAATTTGGTTGGGGCAGAGGGGTATAGATGTAATCCAAAGTCAAGTGTGCCCTTAACATATCTGATAATACGTTTGAGGGCGGCGAAATGGGATTCTCGGGGGTCGTGCATGAACAGACACACCGCCGAGCGGCATATGCAATATCGTGCCTAGTGAATGTAAGATCTTGAAGAGCACCCGCTAGACTCAGATATAGAGTGGGATCGAACTGGCGCACCGTCATTGGCACTAAGCTTGGATTTTGAGTCCACCGGAGTTGGCATAATTTTACAATTTGCCATCTTGGCCTCAGACACTATCTCTTACGCATATTTTCACGACACAGAACATATTGGCGTAGATCTAGTCACCGATATACCCAAAAATAACTTAGCTTCCCCAAGTCGGTCATAGCAAATTCGGTTTGAGTAGAGCAATGATTTCATTCTTCAACCCGTCGGATGAGGCAAGTAAGAACAATATAAATCGACATATAATAGCAAATATGCATCTTTGCTACCTCGGTGAAAAGTGAAGAGAGAGGTATCACACCGCTACATACAAAACCAATTTGCGTAAGATACCTGGCGAACCGATCATACCAAGCGGGGCCTGTTTCAATCCATACAATGACTTCACGAGACGACACACAAACCGTGGAGTCAGCGGATGAACAAAACCGTGAGGTGATGCATGTACACAGTCTCTTTCAAATCCCCATGAAGAAATGCATTCTTGACATCAAGCTGATGAATCGGCCAATGCAAGCCCATAGCAATACTGAGAACAGTCCGAATAGTGGCCGGTTTAACAACCGGACTGAATGTCTCACCACAATCAATACCCTCCTGCTGATTAGTGCCATTTGCAACTAGTCTTGCCTTATACCTCTCTAAGTCACCACTGTCTCTGAACTTGTGACGAAATAGCCACATACACCGGATAACATTCACATCAGCTGGTCTAGGTACCAAATCCCAAGTGTTCTGCTTGGTTAAAGCGTTAAACTCTTCGCACATGGCCGCATTCCAATTGGGGTCCAGTTTAGCTAGTTTTGGATTCTTTGGAATGGGTGATAAGGTTTGTGTGGAGAGATTGAAGTGAACCTTGGGTTTGAAGATTCCGTGTTGTGCACGAGTCTCCATGCGGTGAGGGGGCTGCAGTGGGAGGTCGGGACTGGTTCTTTGGGTGGTAAGCGGTGAGGCTGCGGGCCGGTTGGCGGCGGTGTTCTTTGCAAGCGAGGAGACTCGACAGGTTCTTTGGATTTCTTTGGATCGAGGCGGTGTGAGTGGTGCATTAGACTCAACAGGTGCGGCATGGGTGGTGTGGGAACTGGATCGGGTGGTAGCATTCTTTGCGGAGGGTCGATGACCTTCTTTGGAGGCGGCGATGGCGTCGGAACAGTGAGCTGCTGCTGGTACAGATTTTGGATGACCGGAGACAAGCTCGATTCATCGAGAAAGATGTAATCGGTGGTTTGAAATTTCCGGAGATTTGAAAAAGGAAAGGTTGTCTCGTTAAAGGTAACGTGACGGGAGACGATGATCTTGCGAGTAGCAATGTCATAGCACAAGTAGCCCCGATGATTAGGAGATAGACCAAGGAAGACACATGGAAGAGTGCGAGGGGCAAGTTTGTGGGGTGCAGTGGAGGCTATGTTGGGGTAGCATAAGCATCCAAAAATACGTAGGTGATCATATGATGGCTGCCTACGGTATAAGATTTCTGTAGGGGTTTTGTTTTGGAGTGTGCTAGTTGGTAAAATATTTAGAAGGGATTCTACCATTTTGACAGCATAGACCCAAAAAGGTGGTGGTAGGCAGGCATGAAACAGAAGTGTGCGGACCATGTTATTGATAGTACGTATAATTCTTTCAGCCTTTCCGTTTTGGGAAGAAGTATAGGGACAAGAAAAACGGAAAACCATGCCTTGTTTAGAACATAAATTGTGAAATGCCGAGTTATTAAATTCACGTCCATTATCACATTGGAATGATTTAATAGGTTTTTCAAATTGTGTCTTAATGAATTTTTGAAACTTGAGGAATTTTGCAAAAACTTCAGATTTGAATTTCAGTGGGTAAATCCAGACAAAATGTGAAAAATCATCCAAGAATACTAGATAGAATTTATGACTCAAAGTGCTAGCAATCGGAGATGTCCATAAATCAGCATGAACAATATCAAAAGGAGAAAAAGTAACACTGTTTGATGACATAAAGGGAAGACGAGTATGTTTGCCTAGTGGACAAGAAAAACAGTGTTGGGCAATTTTCCCATTATTACATTGAATACGCTTAGAAGTCCTAAGAAAAGTAAAAACTGGTCTCCGGGGTGTCCGAGTCGGTTGTGCCAAGTTGAGGGAGAGATTGCCGCAAGGGATAGAGGTGCTTGCGGTCTGACATCGGAAGATTGAGTGAATGGGTAGAGGTCTCCCACACTATTGCAGCGTGTAAGAATTTTCCCCGTATTGAGTTCCTTCACAGAAAAACCAAAATGGTCAAATTCGACAGACACAGAATTATTGCTAGTGAATTTTCTAACAGAAATTAAGTTTTTAATGATGTTAGGTGTGTATAGGATGTGGCTTAGGGAGAAAGGTGGATGTGGATGTTTGGTGTGTGTGTTACCGTAACCTTCAATTGGAATGCGATTACCATTGCCGACAGTAATAAATTGAGGACACTTTAGCCGACGTAGTTGAGATAGGTTACCTGACGACCGGGTGAGGTGAGATGTGGCTCCGGTGTCCATGTACCAATTGTCGTCGGGCTGTTGAAGGTTCACGGTGGTGTATGCGACCCAGTCGATCGGGGCAGTGGCTGAGGCTGCTGCAGTCTTCTTCTTCTTCTTCTTCTTCTTTGCAATAAATTTCTTCTTCTTTGGGTATGTCAGTGGGCTCTTCTTTGGTGGGCTGCACAGTGGGTGGCCGAGGCCCAATGAACCCGATCGACCAAATTTCTGGGCCCAGGCCCTGCGGTCAGAATGCAGGCATGCTGGCGAGGCCCGATTCTGGTTGGGCCTTCTTCTTCTTGGTTAGACCGCTCTTCTTCTTTGTCGATGGTTGGTGTTGTCGATCCAGTTGCGTTAACCCTTTCGCGACCCTTGCCTTTATTGTTGCGACCTCTGCCGCCACGACCTCCGCCGCTCTTGTCGCCGCCGTTGGAATCGGCCGTGGTGGCCGGCCGCAGTGTCGCCATCCCGCCAATCCGCTAACGCCTTTTGATTATGTTCCTCTTGTTTAGCACGTCTAGTTTCTTCCAACAATAGTTGTGAACGTGCCTTGTTGAAACTTGGGAGAGGGTCGGCTTGTTGAATCATTGTTGCGAGTGTGTCATATTGACCTTTCGGTAAACCCGCAACAAGTTGAAGCACCATCTTGGTTTCAAACGAAGTCCCGACGTTGGATAGTTGATCGGTTATGAGTTTCGTTGCTTACAATATTCGGACATGTTGTTAAAATTCTCGAGGCGTATTGTTGAATTGCTCTTCCAAATACACACCGAGTATTTTTATTGTCCTGAAAGATTTCTTCTAGCGGACCCAAAGTTCACGTGTCGTAGCACCTGTTTTCATGATAGTGCATAATGTATCTTTGGAGATGGTGCCGTAGATCCATTGTTTGACGATGGCGTCAAGACGACGCCATATTGAGTCCAGAACATCGGTGGGACGAGGAACAGATTCGTCAATGTGATCGAGCACGTTGTATGCACATGCATGAATGTAGAATAGTTCCATCCACATGGAATATTGACAGTCTTCTTGGTCAAGAATTATAGGGTTAAAATTCGTGTTGTTGTTAGCGGCGAATGCCTATGAAAAGAAGTTCTTGAACGTTGAGAGGGGTTTTCAAGTGTGCGGTGGTTGAAACGGAATTTGTGGGGAAGACATGGTTGCACTTTGTCGAGGAAGGGAATTTTCTGGTTTGGCCGAAATATGGAGGAAGAAACCAGAAATTTTTTTTTTTTTTCGTGAAAGCAGAAAAAAAAAATCGGATTTCGGCCGGGAATGAGGATTTAGGTTTTAGGCTCTTGATACCATGAAAGAGAGAATAATTTCCCTTGGGAATTTCTTTCATTATTCACAATATATATAGCTGTACAAGGTTGATTCCTAATATGGTACGAATCCTAACTTACCTTACAAAGGTTGATTCCTAATACAATCAGAATCCTAAGTTACCTTAAATATACATTTATCATAATTACAAAATATACGACGAATATTCTGAGAATATTCGCTAATAAAATATATAGAATTTGAGCTAAAATTACTGAGTTCGGTCGAATCTCGTAACTAGCATCCGAACTAAAGAAAGGATCACAAAGCTGGAAGATGCTTTACCCTGCATCCTAAGGCTTTGACATGCTTCTACTTCTCTTGAGGAACAAGCATGGAATTAATTTCTAAGACCATAAATTCTGGACAAATGTTAAATTGAAACAATACTGTGCAATCTTCTTTACATTTCCCTGCAACATCGAATTGGGCCTCTAATCAAAGAAAGGAGAAGAAGGATATTATATTGATCAAGAAAAATGTTAGATTGGGCACCAATTATTATAGGTTATATTCTGTTCGTACTTCTTTCGCCTGGACTCATATTTCAGTTACCGGGGAATCAGCGTCACGTTGAATTCAACAGCTTCAATACTAATGGCAAAGCCATTCTCCTACACACCCTACTTTTTTCCGTCTTTTTTACCATCCTTATTTTGGCCTTTCGCATTCGTATTCTCTTCGGCTAGCAGGCAAGAGGGCGAAAAGAGGTTCATCCGTATTCCTTTCATTATACTATATATACAAAATTAAAATTTTGTTTATGTATATGTAATAGATATTGAGTTCCTTGATGAAAAATTCTACCTCCACCACTGTTAGTAGCTACGTCTTCTTATGTTATTATAAATATATAGTTCAGTTATTATGGGATTTATTATTGGATTTCAATCGTTTTTGTAATGTTCTACTTCTGCTTTTTCATTTGTTTTTCTACCTATTCAAGCTTTGTAAACGCAAGGTTCATTTTAAATTAAAATGGTACCCTTTTTCTTTTCTTTTCTTTTTTGCGTTTGGATTGAGAGTCTGGTACCTTCTTTTTTGGTTTGATTTTCCATTTTTGTGTGGAATAAGTTGATTTATGTGTAATATCTTAGTGGACAATGTAAATCAAAGACTTTTTGCTCGTTTGAATATGAGAGTTCGATATTATTGGTTCAATACTTCAATTTCATGATCCTTACATCTATAGTTGGAAATTGTCAAAAAAGTGAATCGAAATTGCGATTATACTAAACTTTGGAATATCTTCGGAAGGTAAAGCCTTATCGGTACCTCGTATTTAGACTAAACTAAATAATTTATGATTAGTTCAAATTCACGATAAAAATTTCACTTTAAGGGATAAAACATTCCTTTTAAAAAACAACTCTATTCTATAGCTCAAATTTGGAATCTCCTATCAATAATAAAAAAATTAAAATCTTTGATTAATAATAAAAAAATACATTATACATTTATTACCCATCACGACCAATACATTCTATTTGGTCTTTTCACTTTTTTTTTCTTCTACACAAATTCTGCTGTTCACGAATTTCTCATTTTCATGTTTGACTATAAACAACTGTGTACTAAGAAAATAATAGGGTAATTTCAATTTAAAATGTTTCAAAGAAAATCATAATGAAATAATTGTATTTTAATTATATAAAAGTGAAACTTCGAGATGTTGTCTTGGAGTTCGAACTTCTATGATTCATGCTCCACTTCGGCACAATATGCTAAAAATAATTCGTAAAAGTTCTATTTCAAATACATCGTGTAAGAGTTTTACATACAAGATTTTAGAACATTTTTCATTCATGGGAAGAGGAAGAAGCAGATAAATCTTTAATACACGGTAATGAAAATTTAACTCCATAATAATGTCCAAATGTTAGAAAAAAATAGAGGAATGATATGGACAAAAGGTCTTTGTAATTGAAAATTGACTATTTTTAGTTATATTTTAAATAATGGCTAAACATTAAAAAAAAAATGAAAAAATTCCATGCTACTTTCTTTAAATAACTGTCTCTTAATTTGATATTTGTAAGGAGGAAAATCATTTTCGATAAAATACATTATTCGATAATCAGACTCTAAAATTAATTTTCTGGTGAAAAATATTTTCCTTAAAAAAAAAAAAAATTTCCTAATACCACTTTAATTGACTGATAGACCACGTCATATACAGTCAGATCTGTCCCTTTCGTTTCTTTTACACTTTTAACCACTTCTTTTTCTGGATCTTTAGCTTTTAATCCACACTTTCCGCATTTCTTTCCTCTATTCAAAGCAACAAGCTAATTACTCTGAGGATTAACAATGGCGGACTGGGGCCCAGTGTTGATAGCGGTGGTGCTGTTCGTGCTGTTAACTCCGGGACTATTATTCCAGCTACCTGGCGGTGGAAAAGTTGTTGAATTTGGAAACATGCAAACTAGCGGCGCCTCCATTTTGGTACATACAGTAATTTACTTTGGGCTTATCACTATCTTCCTCCTTGCCATTGGCGTCCATGTCTACACGGGTTAAATTAATATTTACCTTCACTATTTTGTAAGTTGCAATAAACTCTTTCAGATCTTTACTCTCTCTATCTTGCTTGTAGAAAAGTACTCAAGTATCAATGGATTTTCGATTGTATCAGTTGGATGAACTGTTGATTTGTTTCTAATCAGTGAATACTTCAAAGCATTACTCACTACTTCTCTAATTTTACCTTCAATATAATTGGTGCATCCGGGCCGTCTCAAACATTTTGGGCCCTATTCTAATTCGTAAAAGTGGTCCCTTACTTTACTTTGATTGGGCTAAGACCTGCGAACAGTAAATTCGGGCTAATACTACTTAATAAAAAATGAAAAAAAGACTCCTACAATTTTTCGTTTTTCGGGGTCCTGTGTGGTAGCACGGCTCGCACACCCCCCAAAGACGGCCCTGGGTGCATTTAGAGGCGAATTCAAGATTTCAAGAGGATGGGTTACCATTAGAGGCAGATTTACGGGAGGGGAGTTGGGGGAAGGTGTTCACCCCAACCCCTTAGGAAAAAAATTAAATGATATATATAAGGTAATCTTTTTATTTTTTATGGACATATCCCCCAAGCACAAGACTAGAAGTTGGCTTAGTGGTTTAAGGGGTTCAAAATTTACCAAGAGGATCCAAGTTCAGATCCCAACCATGGGGATTCGAATCCTCGACCTTGAGATCTTAAGCTCAACGTCCAACCAGTTCTCCACAGGGTCTATTTTGACCATGTGTTCCTTCAGTTAATATTAATTATATTTATAAGAAATATACACATAATATAACGAGTTTAGTCGAGTGACCATGGGTTTACGTGACCATTTTTACATATAAATTAGCCCCTGGATGCATCATTGTACACGATGTATGATTAGAATCTGCAAATAGTTTTAATACTGTTGTTTGGAGTAATGGTTCTGCTTCAAGTACGAAGATGAAACATCGAACTTGTACTCGTATCCTTACCCCTAAACCCAATAAGGAGATTTAGGCCCCGTTTGGACATGATTTGAAATGATGATATGAATTTTTTTAAGTTGAAGTTTTGTTTGGACACGCAATTTGAATTTTTTAAGTTGTATTTTTTCTCATAAACATAAAACTCCAAAAGTTGTGAAAACCATAAAAACTTTTCCAGTTTTTATACAATCTTACTAAATGAGCAAATCATAGTTTATAAGAAAATTAATACGCTACTAGAAAACCTTTTTTAAAAAATACAACCTCTATTGATAGATTTTTAGTTCAATAAAAAGAAAAATTGAACATGAGTTGTAGAAGTAAATTTAGTTGGTAAATGATTTGTAAGAGTAAATTTTGTTATAAATATACTATCAACTAGCAAAAAAAAATTTATATTTGAAATAAATGGTTGGTAAACATGATTGGTAAATATATCTACCAACTTGTGCATTTTGTTTATAAAATATAAACTTATGGGTCAAGTTTTATATTTAGAAAAATTTGAATTCCCAAATCATGCCTTTTTGGAGTATTCGAGATTTGAAATCATGATATGAAGTTGAAATTGAGATTTTGTGCAAATTTCATAAACAAACACTGATTTGAAATCAAAACATGAAAACCTACTAAATCAATGAATTAATGTGAGAGATTGGTTTTATAACAATCCGTATTGTGGCATGTTGTATCTGGTAGATAAAGAATATCATTCATCTATAAGTATTTTATGAATTATGTACATTGCTGAAATTGCTTTAGTTCCTGTGTCCGAAACATTAGACTATAAATTTATGAAGGAGAATGACTAGTGGTCAATGTATAATTTTATAGCCATAGGTTACTTGCCTAGTGGATTTTATTTTCATTGTTGTCTCTTCTTGATATTACCTCTGCCTATGTGAGATTTGCAAAGCATAACTATGATGGATCTTCTGAAATGGAAACAAAAGATTCACATAGTTGGTCCAACTAATTTGAGATTGAAGAGTAGTTGATCGATTGTCACTGCTGAATATTATTTGCCTTTAACTGACACTTCATTGTTCAATGGTCAAGCCACTCCATTTGGGTAATTCCCCTCCTTGCTATTCGCTGTTCCTTTTTTTTCCCTCGTTTGAATCTTCTATCTTATCATAAACATCTTGAATTCTGCTCTTGCCTAATAGAGAATGGACATGAATGTCTCCTTCCATGTTCTATCGTCCAACAGACGGGCTATTTTGAGTTCTACACTTAGGTTAGATACGATCAGTCGCATCTGGCTCTGATTGTAGTTTCAAGTTCATGTGTCATACTGAGACTAGAAAATAGGGGCTAATGTGTGCAATGGTGAATCAACCATTTCCATATGTTGGTGTCAACGCCTATGCGGCGCCAAATGTAGTCCTTCTTGTTAGCAGTACTAGTTTGTAGTCCTTATTGACCTGGAACACAAGCGTTACCAACCAATCGATCTGACCTTCAAAACTCTCTTCTCATACTCCTCGTTCATCATTCCAGGCGTACTCTTGTTAGCTCTTGACTCATTTTCTTTTTGCTTTTTGATGGGTCCAGACCCTTAGCCTCTCAGACAAAACTATTCCAATCAGCCTCTTTCTTACTTAGGTGACTGTCCATGACGGCACCTCTGTTTGGAACGATGCCGTGCTTCGAGGAGATCTCGACAAGATCACCATCAGCTTTGTTGTAATGTACAATAATGAGCTAATATGGATAATCATGCCATAGTCTCGAACTAATTGGGGTCACCAGTAGAAAATTCTACTAATATCTTCATAGAATTTCATAATAATTTGATTATTTTTATGTTTGGTTTTCAACCACCCTCCTTTTTTTATCAGAGTTGTAGTTTTATTTCTATTAATCAGTTAAAAAGTGTTAGAAATGAGCTTATTGTGCTGTGTCTACTCTGTTTCATGTATCTTAGCTAATCAAATGCTGTTCTCTCCACTAGTTCTTTACCGCTGTATAATTCGGGCATACGCAACTCATGCTGTTATTGCTGCTCTAAGAGGGGGGTTGAGAGTGCTGGTGGGGGGTTGCCATCCTCCCCAAGGTTAAATAATAATACACATCAGATTCTCGAAGTCACATTCTTATTTACTGTTAGTAAACTTCTAGAAATGGACAACTACAATATCAGGACCTGCTTCTTATTTTACCCCCGGTAGCTATAAATTAAGATTCAAGGACAATGACCACTGCTGCAACTTACAGAAACTGACAACACTACTACACTAGTACACTACTATAACCATGTTCAGATGATATATCTAACCAAGGCTTTTGGAATTCATATCAGTTAGATTCTAGTGCTCGACTGTTATTCGTAATACCTTGTTCTTGAATGAAAAAGGAAGTCTTCATAACCTTTTGTTGCTGCTGATTTTGAGGTGACTAAATTTACTCTCTTACTTATCAAAGAAAAAAGGGTCTATTATTTAATTTGGTGAATTTCTTGTGGAGTCCAACTCAGAATTTCAATACAGTAGTCACATACTGTCAACATTTGGCTGCTCCTAACCTCTTTGGGAAGTACTGAAAATAACAGTCAGTTATTGCTGTATCATTTGCCAGGGCAATCAAGCATGAATGTGTTTTGATACAAGGGAAGTATTTTCCGAAAAATATTTTTTTGAAAACCAAGTCATTTCTGGTATTTGATTGTCGAAAGATATTTGTGAAGGAACACATTTTTGACCAAATGGAGGAAGATGAATTCCTTCACTTATGGGGAAAAGTCATTTTCCTTCGTAATTATCTTAACTCTGAAAAATGCTAGACTTCGTCGGTAGATGTAGCTTCACGGGTATGTAAAACCCTATGATAGTAGCACAATTACTTGTGAATGGCCTCGTGAACTGGTTATGATGCATACTGATTTAACTTTGACAAGAATATATAAAAGGCCTGTAAGATCATTAGAGGGGTGTATTAGTTATAGTAGGAATATGAAATGGAACAAATTAATAGTATGAGGTTTTCCTGGTGTATTTTTAACCTTTCGCTTAAATAAATGTATTCGTTCAAGTTTTGTATTACATTTCAATTTTAAGGAAATGATCTCCTATAATCAGCTACGATTTAAATAGAAAACAAATCCTACAAAAATGTGTGTTTTATTTAATTTACTGATCTTTTGTAAAAAGAATTATAAATCTAAAACAACAATTGCAATAAATCATAGAACCGTTTTCTATTTTGAGCCAAATATTTGACTCTTTATTTTTGAGAAAGGTAACAACAAATTATTTTTGACTCCTTTCTACTAATAGCATTACTATATATAACTTTTACAACTAATAGAACTTCAAATTTGCTTCACTATTGAAACTTATTGTGATGTTTTCTCTTTTGAAAATTATCATTGTATAGGGCAAAATTCTTATGTAACAACTGTAAGAATTATGATAGGACACGTGTCAATCAATGCTGGATCAAATCCAAGTCAGTTTGGGGTATTATTGATAGCATGTAAATGGTACCGAGAGCGACAAGCGTATCTGGTATCGGTAATACATAAGACTGAAAGTCGCTTGAATTGTAATTGGAAATCGTTACCAAATCGGCCACACGTCTTTCAATGGGACTTTAATAGCATTTATTAAGATATTGATTATCCAATTATTACAACATTCATTCTCCTATATTAATGAGAGCATATTTCGTGGGCGGTGTACCCATGTAGCTCATGTATAAATAGGACATATCATTCCATTGTAACCTATCAGATTCTAGTTATCACAAAATACTTACTAATATTCTCTTAATTTATGTGCTTTCATACAAGTTATCGTCACTTTGCTCAGAAGCTGACACAAGGCTCAGGCTAACTATTACTTACTTTGTCTTGCTAATATTTGTTTTCAGTATAATTCATCTAGAGTTCATATCTAACATGTCAATTGAAATTCATGTGTCCTTGACCATGTATACAAATTCAATTGTACCATTTTACGGGTAAACAGTTTGACGCCCACCGTGGGGCTTGGACAATTGTGGTGTCACAAGTGACCCCTTTACTAATCTAATTTTTCTTTAAGTCTTATTCTTTGTTCAGATCAGATAGATGACGAGAATAGGCAAAAACAGTCGCAAAGTCAGGGACAACACAAACAACATTGGGCCAGATGGTCTTCCAATAGGAACCATGAGATCCGAAGACCCGATGCATACTGACGAAGTCACTTCCGGAGACGGACAGACTCAACATTGTGACGTTCTCATTGACGAAACACCTGAAGAAGTCATACAGAATCTTCGGGCGCAGAACTCCGCAATGAGCGAGGAGTTGGAACGTCTAAAACGTTTTCAAGAGGAATTCATGTCCAAAAATGTCGGCAGTACTCTAACAGAAGAACCGGTGCCTCCACCAAATGCACATGGAGAAACCGGTGATGATCAAGGTAGATCTGGAAATGATGGTTCAGAGAGCGAAGTCCCTGAAAACTCGTTCCAGGAAAAGGTCCTGAAGTTCATGAAGGACGTGACAAGCAAAGTTGATATCAATGTACAGAAGGCAGAAAAAAACTGCCCAGGAGTTCCAGTGCCAGTTCAGTCAAATACCGGGGGCTTTTTTCGTGGTTGACGGTACGGATGTGAAGAAATACAGTCAGTTGGCGTATAAGTCAGAGGCTGCGCCCGAATTAATTTCCATGTAGAATCTCTAATTTCACATAAAAATTATGTCAAATAAGCTCCTAAAAGTAGAGAAATATCTATCCATCAAATACCCCACACTTAAGTTTTTGTTCGTCTCGAGCAAATTAGATCATAAACTTCAACCAACTATGACACACAAGACTTTAGAGATAAGGATCAACTCAATCAATCTTATTGATGCATACACACGCATCTTCGGCTTTTCCAACCTATTGAAAACTGAAGTTAAATCAAATACCAATCCTTGACATGTCTCACAAAAATAGAAATGCCTCTGTGACTTGCACGACATTAGGAACGCTCAGCATGTAGAATGTAAGTCAACTTTCTGAGTTGTAGGGGAAATGGGTTCCTTCCCATGGCGGTGAGTTGGAGGGTTGTCGTTACCCTCAGAGAAGTGGGAAGGAGAAGATTGAGTAGAATACATTGTTGAAGAAGTTTGAAAAAAGGAAGACAAAGTTCTTAAGAAAATTGGCAGAGTGTGTGGTTGCCTTTTGTGAAAAGATTTAGCTTCCTATTTATGATAAAATAATATAACATTTGGAAATGAAAAAACGTATATCATCATTATCACAGTACACGACGTTCAGGCGATTCGACAATGTCGTCGTTTCAAAGAATGGATGTGATGCTTGAAATGACTTGCATTTATTACTTTTCGAATTTCCCGCTAAAATATGATAAACTTGCAGGTCGGGAGTTCAAATCCACTTTCCGGTTGCACAATAGTCACGAACAGAAAGTGCGGGGACTATCTGTATAGGAAAAAATTCGTATATAACCGTTGTATGAATTATGATGCGACACGTGAAAATCGATGCCGAGTCAAGTCCAAGTCAATTTGGGATATTACTGATAGCATGTAAATGGTACTGGGAGCGACAAGTGTAAGTGGTACCGGTAATACAGAAGACTGAAAGCCGTTTGAATTGTAACAGGCAGCCATTACCAAACCGGTCACACGTCTTTCAATGGGACTTTAATAGCATTTATTAAGATATTGATTATCCAATTATTACAACATTCATTCTCCTATATTAATGAGAGCATATTTCGTGGGCGGTGTACCTATGTAGCTCATGTATAAATAGGACATATCATTCCATTGTAACCTATCAGATTCTAGTTATCACAAAATACTTACTGATATTCTCTTGATTTCTGTGTTTTCATACAAGTTATCGTCACTTTGCTCAGAAGCTGATACAAGGCTCAGACTAACTATTACTTACTTTGTCTTGTTAATATTTTTTTTCAATATAATTCATCTAGAGTTCATATCTAACGTGTCACTTGAGATTCACGTGTCCTTGACCACATATATAAATTCAACTGTATCGCTTTACGGGTAAATAATCATAACTTTAACATTGTTTCCACACCACTAGATAAATATATTAGTCAATTATCATTTAAATTTTATATGCGCGCAAATATCCTCACGTTACACTAAACGAAGAAGGATTAAAATTGGAAAGAGGGAGTACAAATTTTGTCTGGACGAGGTATATGAGCCTATGAGGTGTATGATAGGATACAAAAATGAATAAGAGTCAATGTGGTCTCAAATGCTACTTAGTACTCATCTTTTTCAAGCAATTTCTATTTTTCTTTGAGTTGGATGTGAGTGCACCAAAACGTTGATGGAATTAGGTATATGTATATGCCTTTTTTTGTGTAAAAGGACTAGGGAATTAATAGCTTCTTGATGTCCTTTGTATTGCCCCAATTCAATCAACCAATGGGAATTCAAAGGAATACTCTTAACCAGAAAATGAATTCCAATAGTTCTGTTTAAAACAGGCCATGCAATCTACTTACCAGTATTATAGGCCGTACGAGCTAAAAATCGTGAACTTTTGAGGGGTGGTTTGGTCGGTGGGATAAGGAATAATAATTTTAAAATAAAATAAAAAATTATGTTATCCTGTATATGGTTATGGGTATTAATTAATCCGGATATATATTTTGTACTATAATGGCGAGATAGTTAATCCCATGATTTATCTGAACCATAAAATATCCTTATTTTTTGGATCCTGGTAACCAAATGACCACCGTAATACTACATGATGGGTTGTGATGTAATAAGAGAAACTATTGTCTTGGTTGTGCCATATGCAAACAAAGTCTTATATTGGTAGCTGAAAATAACAGAAATTTCAATTTTATGGTTTTAAATTTTAGAACAATGACTTCAAGTGCTAATATTTTATTTCTAAATTTAATACGTATACATATTTAATGAATTTTTTAACAAAAATACATCGCTTGAGTAAAAGCTACTGAATTCGATTGAATCCATAACTGAGCTTCTACCTTTGCCCCTTAAAGGAAGCAACATATATGGTGCGGAGAATATCTTATTGGTGTGAGGTCATTTAGAGAAAATAGGGCTTGACCCATATAATATCACATCATGTTAAGAGTGTCTTTAGAATGTTTTAGCATGACAATAAATAATCAAATGAGTGTTATGGTGGTGGGATGATCAAAATTTCTTCACCCATAAATAGAGATCTAGTATTCGAGTAAAACATGTAAAAAACGTTTTATCTTCTTTAATGAAATTACTTGACATAATCTATAATAATTACATCAGGGACTTCGAGTGCCAAATGATTAAACTTAAAAGAACTAGAAAGTATTAATACTACTTAATGGCAGTATATATGGCACCCCATTTCATGTTTAAAATGGGCACTAAACTACGAGGTCGAATGTGATCTTTCTTTTTTCTTTTTTCTCCAATGTGATCTTTGTCGATTATTATAACACTTAAGTCTACTTTTTGAAATGCACTACAATTTGCACAAGCAATAAAATCACTACCTCAATACTTTCCTAATACGTGGTTAAAAAAACACTATCCGTTTGTTTTTCCAAGCTTTTAAAGTTGAATAACTCTATGCAAAGATGAACCACTTGGAGTATTTGCTATTTCGAGCAAATAAACAAGTTAAAATTAAAGAAATTTTACAACTTGTAACTATAAATAGTGTCAAAATTACTTTGCAAATTATGTATTTTTGTACGTTGATCATAATCATCTCGGGTAAAATCGTGTTAGGATCATATTTTTGCTAAAACCAATCAGGGTTTATCAAGCACGGAACTGAAAAGTAAAATGTACAAGATAAGGTTTTTGCTAATTGCATCCAAAATTTGAACGTGATATCTTTTATCACAATGTATTGTTGATTAGGGGCGGAGCCACCTTAGGGAGGTGGTTATTTTTTATTGTGTATATATAGATACATATATAGATACATATTAAATCATAATTATGACATAATGATGATGATGACAAGGATTATAAAGCATACATTTATAAAAATAGAAATTAGGTTAGCGAGGTGACAAATGATTGAAAAGTCTTTAGAAAATGCAATCCGAAAGAAACATAATTGGAGTGAAAGGGACCTTAGCTGGTTTTGTGTTATTTGGATGTTTATCATCAACCACTACCTATATATGTCGTGGAAAACCATTAGCCAAGCCTAATTAATATCAAAATGTCGAAAATTATTACCAATAAATCCACCAACTTAACTACTTTTCTTTCTTACCTATCTATATCTATATATACTAGTCCATCTTTTTCTCCCTCCAAAACTAGGGCTTCCTCATTATATTACCCATGGTCATGGTCGGCAGCCAATAGCTCCTATGTTCTTGGTCTTTTTTTTATTTTTATAAGGAGGATACAACACGAGGACTTCCCAAGGGGGTCACCCATCCTATTATTAATTTCGTCCACGCCTAACTTGTAGGGATTTGTTGGGTTCGCAAGCACATCGGAAGTTTAAAATTTTCTTACCAAACAATGATCCTAACATGACTTATACGATAATCATGTTTATGTTCAAAAAATAACAAAAGAAAACTTAAATGTTTTAGAGCGCGGGTTTCAATACTAAGGTATCCACGCGATTTGAATCCTCGACTGCAAGTTCCAACTCTAGTGTATTTCCTTTGCAAGAAAGCTAGAAAATCTTGTTTTAGGAACTGAGAAGTTATTTTCTGTAACTTTACAATTATGGGGTATGTGTTGTTTATATAGGAGTTCAGGACAAAACCTAAGTAGATTTAAAACAGGAAAACCTGACTCATGTTAATGTTCAGTGGACCAGCCCAACTGGTCCACCCCATATGTCCAAGGTGGACGGCCATGCCCCAATTTTGGGCCTGTAATTTCTGGCCCAATTGTTCCCCTATATTTGTCCGAGTACCCATATAATATATCCAACATATTTAATTAAATCCAATTTGACTTAATTAAATAATTTCTATCAAATAGAAATATTCCATAATTATTATAAATTAAATATCTCGACTCTCAATCGAATATTTAATACCTTCTCAATACACTCTTAGATCGAAGAAACAATCGCATATAGTGTGACCCTATAGGCCTTCACATATCGACATTAATCTAATTAAGGTCCATACGAAACTCCTAGACTGCGTCATATGACGAACTCAATATGTGAAGTACGTTTACATGAATCCTGCAAACTTAACTTTTATGCAGAACTATAAATTCCTTTCATTCGCGACACACTCGATTAAGCTTAGGATTTGCCAAGTGTCTATCCAAATTGCTTAATCACTTTATCTCACATTTATTAGTTGACAACTAGATCATATTCTAAATATGTCTCTTGCACTGGCCAGTGACTTTAGTCAACCTAATAACATTGAGAAGTTGAGTGCTCTCTCAAATTAACAATCGAGGAATGTATCCAATTCTTGGTTCAACTACCACCTTGATTTACATCTTGATGCACCCAACACAAGACATATCTTATCCAGAAGGAATTTAAGCTTAGAACTTGGTCAAAGTACATCATTCTATAAACGAGGTGTGTATTGACCTCAGGTCAAAGGACCTTTATATTCCACACGCTGATAACACTATAGACATGTATAACAAATAGTTTATCGGCAGGGTATACCAATACTTCTCCAAAGTATCCATGTGTCCATCACGAGTAACCATTACACGTAGTTGTGAGACATACTACACTCCAAGAATGTGATGCAGACCATATGTCGACTTATAGCATATCATCGATATCCCATTCTCGATGATCATTAGTCGAGGCTATTTGAGAGTTATTTTCTATCACTAATATCTCACTCTATTAATAACAACGTAAGTCCAAGGGATGCACATATATGAATAATTGCAAACAATCAAACAATAATTCAATAATTGCAAATGCCATAAATATTAATCTCATTAATAATACGAATGTGTTCAAGTACATTAGGACATACATACTTTCATAACTTTGGAGTTCCGATATGAAATTCGTTGCGTTAATGTTGTCGCATTCTATATTCTTGATCTATGAAGAATATGTACAAATGTATATATATGAGTAGTTTTCTTATTCATTAACTTGCATTTTTTTTCTTTTTTTCTTTTTTTCTTTTTAGTAGTACTACAGACAGCTACAAGTGTGAGGTTGGAATGGCTCAATCTAATCAAAATTTCCAACATTTTTGGTCATTTTAATTTGATTGAGCCGTGCCAATATCATATTGGCTTCGTTCATGAGTCTTGATGTATGCCCTTGAATAAGTCCCAAGTCTTGAAAAACTCTTATTAGGTTGGTTTCAAATTTAATCATATTCCAAAAGTTTTGAGATCTTTCAATTTTCTCCAATTCCGACCTACTTTTGTTTGTGGCGTATACAAAATCTTTTGCAAGCTGTATTAATATTTGAAGAAGTGAACAAATGAACAAATTGTTATAATGACAAGCAATGACATTTTTTATATTTATATCCAATATTTTCATTTTTCTCATTATCTATATAAAATTTATACTCAATATTTTCATTTTTTTCATCATCTATATAAAACTTCGATGCATGACACCACTTGGGACAAGGTATATCCGCTCTTGACTTTTGTTAGATATTTGAAGGAAGCAACTTCTTTTTTTTTTTGGTCTTAATTTGGCCGTGGCCAACTTGTTCTCCTTGGATCATATATAAAGATGGTATATTTTTTTGGTCGTTATATATATGGTCTTCCATGGAATTGTTGATCATATTTCTAAAGTATCACACTGTCATTGTGTCATATCTCTCTTGGTATATTGCAAGAACCAGTCAGTAGTTTGGTGAATTAAATTTTTTTTCATGTTCTTTATGTTTCCATATGTAGAATCGAATATTTTTATTCCTGACAGAATGACATGATTTGGCATATGTTTTGTTAGAGTTAAGAGATCCCTTACTCGAGAGCCTCTTTTATATTAAAAACTAAAGAAAAATACTTAAGTTATATGAACTCTTAGAGTATAAATAAACATCTAATAGCTAGATGAAATTCCTTCTCTTTTTTATTTTCTTTCTTTTTTGGTAGGATTGTAGCTAAAGAAAAAGAATGATTTTCTCATATCTTTGAATTTTCTTGCCAAATCTGTCTTAGGAAGAAGTCACATTCAAATATAAATGTACTTCTATCCTTATAGTTTTTATTTTATAGAGAAATGCTAATACGAGTGGTGGAAAGAAAATGAAACCAAATAGAAACTAATAATTCGAAGGCTTTGCAGTACTAAATCTTTACCATTATAGAAATTGGGAAAGTTACTGATATGTACAGTTCGGCCAACTAGTTTACCAATATGATGGAAATACATAACATATATATACACAATTAATATATGTTTTACACATTTTGTAAACTAGATCATTCAAAAAGATATTGGATTGTGATTTTCCTAAAATGTAGATGTCCATTGAAAATCAACTTCAATCATTTTGTAGAGCTTCATCGTCAACTCTCTAAAACGTGCATATTATAAACTTATAATCTCTAATTTCTTATTTAAGCTCATGCCACCTATTCATTTCAAATCCAAAGTTAATATTTCAATATCTAATAATTAATAATTTTTTTGGTCGCATTTGTCATTTTAGAGAAACTTAAATAATGTGTTTTTTTATCGTATATTTGAATATATTTTGGTGATTTAAGTACGCTGGTAAAGTATGATTTACGAATGTATAAATAGTAAAATAGTAAGAAACTTAGTTTTATTTCATATCCAAGCTTTACATAAACAAGAGAGAATAATCAGGGAAATTTCTTAAGTGGAGAATTTTCGGATGCTTTCCTCATTACAACTTGAGAACCTTATATAGGCCTTGAAATTTTAAAACTATCTTCCTGTCTTTACAAGGTGAATCTGTTGTTGTACTTGGTGGATTTGTTGAAGTATTTGCTCAGATAGCAGTTACAATAACTTATACTATACGCTTCTAAATTAATAATTATTTTCTCATAAAATATTACTCCTAGTACATTTTAACAAATTGACAATATGACCTTGAACGCATTCTTAACGGTTGTGTTAAAATGGTAGAAAAGATGATGGGCCAATAATTCGTTAATCCACACAGAGTGTTCGTTAAACCAATAAATATAATATATGGAGTATAAACTTTTAGTAGGATTTATTTTATAATCGTGGTCCAGACCAACTTGCGCTTTTTTTTTTGACTAATTTTAAGTACAGGTTATCTTCCACCAACACAAACATCGAATAATTTTATCCACCAAAACTTATACAAATCAAAAGAAATCACCTAGTGTTGAGTAATATATTTTAATTTGTTACTCTTTAAGTTAAATACTATGCAACGGTTCGCCATCTCTATTAATATTAATACTAAGAGGGCAGGGGGAGAAAGGTAAATGTTTTATAAAACTCGTCAGTTTGGAAAAGTTTATTTTGTATCTTTAAAAATCCCAGACTTTTCTTCTATTTTCTAAAGATACTTATCATGAAGCAATCATCACTCATAAAGATAGTAATCAACAAAAAGGGGAAAAGGGAGATGATGGTCACAACTTCACCTTGCACCACTTTTTATTACTACTATTTAATTAAAGTTCCAATCCACCAAAGATCTTCCCCGTCAAAAGGGCAACAGCATTATTCATTAATCACGCAGTTTTTTTAATCATCTGATTTTTTTGGTAGATAACAGCCTTTTCTGTATCTTTTTATATACTCCACTAATTATATCATGTTTGAATAAGAAACAAAACCAGCAAACGATGTTTAACCAAAGTGTGATCAGATTAACCCTCATAAGCTGAACCAAGTCATATTAATGAGATAACATATGGTTAGTTGATTAATTAAGAACTGGATGTTTATCCTAGGAGACAGATCCACAAAAAAGGTTAGTATTTTCAGAACAATTTTGTACCACAAGCCATTCATCATCCTGAATAGGATTCCTAATTCCTAGCTGTTGATATTAGATATATCCTCTATTATCCCTTTGCCATCCATGGCATCAAAGAGGAAAAAGTTTTTAAGGGGATCTCCTTTTCCAGATATTGCTTTTATAACCTCCTACAAGGATAAAAACAAAAAAACACATCAGCGAAAAAGTCTAGAGGTCCCAATAGTGTTTTTTAACAAGACAGCAGCATAATCACCTGTCCGAGCACTCCTCCTATAATGGCACAAACTGGAGGAGATTCAACTCTAGCTGCTAACAACCTTTGCAGGAGAGGATCCGGGATCTGAGATTCATTTATGCACTGGAAATCAAGAGGCAAATTCGTTAAGGACTTGGAGGAAACGTATTACATTAATATATTCACGCATATTGAACTCTGGGATATACCTGTGCCTCACAAAGTTCCTTTCTCAACTTCAGAACATTCGGAAGGTCATCCGCAGAAGTATCTCGAGGATTTCGGTTTTCAAGCACTTCAAACCTCTCTATAACTGCAAAGAGTTACCAGTCCACAAGTCAAGGACAAGAATCGATGACATTCAACTATAATTACAATAGATAATAAGACTTATAATTTCAGAAGGCCACAAATATCATACGATACGGAAGAACACAAAAATCATAATTTTAGAAAGCACTATGTCAAGTATCTTAGTTATTCTCATGGTTGGTAATTGATTTTTTTGGCAGCAAGCTATTAGAATTTGAACACTAGAATAATCCGTTATCTTGTAATATGAGCTTGTGGATAAGAAGAATGGTGGTGGGGGGAAGGGGATGACTAGGAATCGCCTGTGACCGACTCTGCATCCTCTAAAAGTGAGCATATTGGTTCACATTCTATATTGCTAATATATCAAAGCAGAAGCAAAGATCCAGAGAACTTAAACATGCCACATAGTGATCGAGTCTGAATGCAACCCACTGATTTCTCTCCTGTTCTTGTAACTATATAGCTGAAATTCACAGACATTCATGCACCAGCAGGTAGCCAGGTACCAGATAGCAAAAGTGGGTTTAGAGAGCATTTTTAAATCTGCATAAGAAATTACAAGAACCTGAGAAATTTAGTTTACCTCTCATGGAAAAATATAGCTTTGACGTTCTCTTGGGTAGAGATCTCCAGGGGACTGCAATGGCTTCCTGCAGAAGTTTAGGTTAGGCAATTTCCATTTGAAATGAAATACTCTGCAACGCAAAAACCTTATTAACTTCAGGTTAAGACACCATCACAATTTAGTAAATCAAGCATTTTTATCTAATTTTGAATGTTAAAGGGGATTACAAGAATCTTTAGCGTATGTTATATTGTTGTCTCTCTTTAAAGCATATTATGCCTATAAAACTTTACCTGTTCCAAGGAATTCCATACAATTTGGTCTATAATTTTTTTGGGAGTATGAGATCCTTTAGGATTTCAAATCTAGATGCAATCATTATGTCTATAATTATATCTGGATTTCGACCCAAACACAAAACATTTGTCTGATCTGGTGTTGCAGGACTTCATCAGTGCTGATACTGGACATGGAAACACGTTAAGGTGGATTATTTGATGTCTGGTGATGGTCGTGAAGAAAATGGAAGTGATGAAAACAAGGCAGAACGCTATATCAATGGAACTGGTAATGCAAATTGCAAGGATGTTGTCTCTAAGTCGAACCAATTCTTACCTTAAACTACTATATTAAGGCAGAACGCTAGGAGGTTCTTGTTGGCTGTTGCTTTGAAATGAGAAGGTTAAACTCACCAAAAACCTTTCCCAACTCTATATATGGACAATCACATAGGCAGCTAATTGTTTCCATTTAAAAGCTGCCAGATACTGGTGACAAGCTTCAAAGCTACCATATAAATGTTAGGACGTTAAGCAGATGGATTATCAACCATCAAACTTCGAAATAATTATAGCAAAAACAAAAAGTAGTGCTGACACAATATTGAAAGGGAAAATCAAAAAATGAAAACATCATAGACTTTAGGCAATGATATAAACCATCATGCAGCTGGACTGGAGCAAATTGATTTTTAGAAGCAACATATAGAGACCCATAAGGTTTCAGCTATGAAGTATGAAACAATAACTGGCTGCGATCACCTATTATTCATTAATCATATATATGATTTCTGCTAGGCAGATATGGTTGTCATTAACTTTAGTTGGAAAAAAAATCAAAGGGACCAAATTTTCATTGTTGATACTTTGATGCAGCATACCTCAAAACTCGGATACTGTAGTTGGCATTCAATTGTTTCTTCATTCTTTTTCTGCAGAAGCCATAATAAGGGTTTTAAGAGATTCTTAGATCTGACGATATGATAAGCAGTTATTAGGCCCTCAATATAAAGTACACCTATGTGTGGAAAGGACTAGATTGAACTGACCAAAAGGGTCAAAAGAAGATAACTCGAGCTGTATAATCGCTACAACATAGAGGCGTTCTATCTGAGGACTAAATCCAACTGAACCAAAGGGGACCAAAAAGAAATGAATTTGGTTGTAACCTGGGAGTAGCTGTAATTCTGCAAGTCAACAAATATCTCACCACAGGAATCTCGGCATTCTACAGTATAAAATGTGACACGTCTTGGCAACTTCCGACACTTTGCATTAACTGATTTCTGCATTGGGAGCATTATCAAAAGGAAAATCATAGAAAAACTGATATCTCCATTGGAAAAACCCTTAATTTATTTTTAAAATGCAAGAAGAAAGTCCATACTTTCGTCAGAAGGGAGCAACAACTGACAACAACAGCATCAAACTTCTGAAAGAATTCAACCTCAAAACTGGCCAGTTCACCTGAAAATATAGCATGAGTCATAGGGAATGAAAACAAAGGGAAATATAGCTAAGAACTCGAGTCGGAAGCGAAATGTTGGAACTTTCTTAATGCACCTTTTGACATGATTTGAGAGTATAAAAAGAGTGAACAGTCTAATAAGCTTAATATTCACAAATGCATAACAGTTACATGTGTAGGAAAAAAGAAAAATAACCTAACAGAATTAAGCACCTCAATACATAACCAGAGGTCAAAGTTGGATGACTGAGGATTAAGGTTTAAAGAAGCAGGTTGGTAGATTACGTTTCTTTGCTGATACTGAGCTGATTCAGATTAGGTGATCCAATCTTTTTGTAGCAATTTAAAGCCTAAGATTATATGACTCGGATGGGACACACAAAATGTCATGCATTGAGGTAACCATAGAAGCAGCATCTTTTGATTCAATAGATATATAGACGTTATGATGCTATGACTGCAGATGAAAGAAAAACAGAAAAAGGGGAGAGGGGAGGTGATTCAAAAGAAGGAACAGCTAAGCACTGTCGTAGGCGTTGACAAGCACCACATATCTGAAAAATGCCTGAGGGTGTCTCATAGGAAGCATTGACATTTCCTAAACTTTGTTCTTACCCTTTGAAAACTAAGCATTCTGGTACAGCATGGGATTGAGGTGCAACTGATTGTTCTTATACTACAGAATGATGTACTTGGACTCATTGAACTTAGACTCGAGGGTTTTATCGAGTGTTAAGTCGAGGTTCTACCATTGGTAGTTAAGAGTATAGGCTTCAAACCCATCCATTTTGTAGTTTTGGTGACTAAATCCCTCGTAAGGCCTTTTGTCAAGGGATCTGCCAGATTCTGATTTGTACGTACAAAGTCCACAGTTATAACACCATCACGAATGAGTTGTTTCACATAACTATGTCGTAAACCAATGTGCCTTGATTTACCATTATAAACTTCATTGTATGCTTTAGCCAATGTAGCCTCATTATCACAATGAATTGAGATAGGTGACATGGGCTTTGCCCGCAAAGGCAAATCATACAAATAATTCCTTAGCCACTCGGCTTCCTTGCTTGCAGACGCTAATGCTATAAATTCAGATGCCATAGTTGAATCTGCAATACAAGTTTGTTTCTTGGATCCCAATGAAACTGAACCCCCACCAAGTGTGTATATACACCCACTTGTAGAGGAATGATCATTGTTAGATATCCAAATTGCATCAGAAAACCCTTCTAATACACAAGGAAATCTATCATAATGTATAGTTCTCCTAAGATACTTAAGTAGCCTTCTAACCGCATGCCAATGAGCATGACTTGGATTATGAGTAAAATGACTCAGTTTTCCTACGGCAAAACCAATATCATGTCTTGTACATGTCAAGGCATACATAAGACACCCAATTACCTTAGCATACTCTAATTGTTTCACAGGTTCTCCTGTAGATGCAAATTTACAATCAAAGTTGTTTAACTTCTTTAACACCTTTTCAACGTAATGTGACTGAGTCAAGGCCAAACCACTAGTATGTCTAGTAATTTTAATGCCTAAAATCATATTCGTTTCACCCATGTCTTTCATGGAGAAATTAGCAGATAAAAACTCTTTGTGTCCACCACTTGTTGGAGATCAGTGCCAAATATTAAAATGTCATCCACATATAAACAAATGACAACTCCTTTGTTTCCAACAAACTTACTATATACACACTTATCGGCATCATTGATAAGAAATCCATTAGAAAGTACAACTTGATCAAATTTTTGGTGCCATTGTTTGGGAGCTTGCTTAAGCCCATACAATGATTTGATCAACTTACACACTTTGTGTTCTTGACCAGGAACAACAAACCCCTCGGGTTATTCCATATACACCTCCTCATCTAATTCACCATTTAGAAATGCGGTCTTCACGTCCATTTGATTAATAACGAGACAAAAAATTGAGGCTAATGCAATCAACACCCTTATTGTTGGTGTCCTTGTAACAGGAGCATAGGTATCGAAGTAATCAATACCTAACTTTTGAGTGTAACCTTTGGCTACTAAACGAGCTTTGAACTTGTCTATACTTCCATCTACTTTCATTTTCCTTTTGAAAATCCACTTACAACCAATGGGTTTACAACCTGGTGGTAGATCAGCCAACTTCCAAGTTCTATTACCCATAATCGAATCCATTTCATCATTAATTGCTTCTTTCCAAAAGGAAGCATCCGGAGACTTCATTGCCTCCTCAAAAGTGACAGAATCAGCTTCTAAATTATAACAGAAAGGTATGTAAGTGTCAACAGAAGACTGATCCCTACTTCCTTCCACGAGAAACATAAAGAAATCATCTCCAAAATCTTTAGCTTTTCGCGCCCTTTTACTTCTTACCCTTTGAAAACTAAGCATTCTTGTACAACATGGGATTGAGGAGCAACTGATTGATTGCCGCATTCTGGTAAAGCAGCAATAAGAAGCCAGCGGAACACTACTTTGGGTGCATAGGAAAAGACTTTGTCTACTAATGGTGCCAACAAATGCCAGCAGAGTCTCTATATCCAAGACTTCCATTACATTTATCTCTTGAATCTACTAGACAAAAAGCGTCTAGGCGACATATAGAGTAGATGCCAACTCCAAATCTTGGCAGACTGGCATTAACTGCTACTCCCTCCGTCCCATTTCAAGTGTCTTAGTTTGACTTGGCACAAAGTTTAAGAAATAAAGGAAGACTTTTGAATCATGTGGTCTTAAATTAAAGATGTGTGTAGTCTTTTAAATCTTGTGGTCTTAAACTTGCATTGGGATTGTAAAACTTACTAAATATAGAAAGAGACACTTTTTTGGGACAAACCAAAAAGGAAAGTAAGACACTTAAATTGGGACGGATGGAGTACAATTTAATGTATATTCTGAGAATTCTTTCCCCTAGAATACAATTTGAAAGATAATGGATGCAAAATAAACTGAAAGTAACACTAACTGCAACATACAAAACTTAGGCAAACAAAAAACCATCTTTGAAATCTGTATCTGTTTCAACAAGTCTATCCCGAAGTACTAATTGACTGTATAATTACAGTCACATTATATTTCAAAATGCATTCAACTTTAGATCATATGCCCATTGTGGCAAATTAAGCTAACTCAAGTAGCCATTACCAGATCAAAGAACAATAAAAAGAGGAAATGCAGTGGTGTTTGATGAGTTAAGAGAAACTATGCAGGTTTAAAAATTTATAAATAAAAAAAATAGTACAAAAAGATCCCAACCTTTTTCAACAGAAACAGAAACCATGGGGTTGAAATCTTTCAGTGATTCACAACAAAGCTCAGCAAGTGATTTCCCACGGGTCACATTTTCATCAGAAGGAACTAAGAAATTAGCAGACAGTAGCTCTTCTGTTACTAGTCGATCATCATTTAGCGTCAAACTACCTACTCCGGCTAAGACAATGTTCTTGCAGAACTGGGAAAGAAAAAGGAGAAAAAAGAAGTTAATATAATCTGAAGTTCCTCAATTTGAATTTAGCATCTGGAACTCTATATATTATATTAAAACGTGTCCTATCAAAGGACCAAGAAGCATGATGTATACAGTTTATGCTTTGGACATAATCCAATTCCATCAATAACAAACGACTAAAAAGTTCTATTGATAAACAAACATAATATGGCAACAAAAATTTACTCAAAAAAATGATTAGCTGGTAGAATTGTACCTCAATAACAGTCCCTCTTAGTCCACTGACAAATATATGAGATTTGCTCAACCTGACACAAATAATAAGATAATAGATTTTTTTATAAAAATGAAAGAACTAGATGGTCTACCAGATATCTAGACTTACGTACTGAAAAAGGAAACAAGAATTTTTGCAAAAGGAAGCATCAATCTCTATTGAATCTCATAGATAGGACGATGAGAGTTTCGCCTTTTGAAGCGCTAGTCGCATAGAATGATTGAGCCATACCAAGTCAAAAAAACTTTGATGACTCGAGAAAGGAGAGTGATGGTACATAGAGATGACAAATAGGAAAGGCAAAGCAGGGTGGGACATGTGATGCCTTGCCCTACAACAATTTTAACCAAAGACCTATTGTCAAAAAGGTAAAACCTAATGTGTTTTACGGTTTTAGAAATCTTTATATAGTATCGACTACTCTCCTTAACTTTGTGGGACAACTAGAACAAGAGAAAATAGAAACATTATGTACTCATCTCCTAAATTCTTAATTTCTCATGATCCATTTATTAATTGCTTTACCCGATTACACTCCACCTAGAAATTAACAAAATCACAAAACTGAGAAACACTTGCTAAAGTCTTTTTTATAACCCCATTATCCTAACCTGAGGGTGGGTCACTCTTGCTAACCATTTCTAATGCCGAGCCGACGATGGCTTAATGAAGAAAAAGTAGAGATAGTAGAGGAATGGAGAACAAGGTTTTGTGTTGTCAAGTGCAGTGAAAGTAAAAACTTGACCCACCCATGACCTGCCTCACTATACATTTTTCAAAAATCAATTTCTCTCCTGCCCCACCTTGCTCTGCTGAAGCATTCTCCTGTCTTGCCCCATTAAGGCTTTACCTTTCCCTACCACACCCACACCATGTCCTGCTCCATTGCCATTTCTAAGGGGAAGAGGGACGACCTGCAGCCTGATCATCATAAACAATCTTCAAATTACCTAACTTTATGTTGGTTATCTTCCATCCTCAGTCTCATTCTGTTATTGGTAAAAGTATCTCTACACAGCTACGAAGACCATGTTTTTCGACATATATTTCAAGTAATTTTGAAGAGTACCCTCCCCACCTTGTGGGATTACACTGGGTATGTTGTTATTGTTGTTGTACGCTCCCCAGACCCCATTATGTGGGATTTCACTGGGTATGTTGTTGTTGTAATTTTGAAGAGTACACACTGATAGTGTAAAGAATGTTCACACTATTCCATAATATAAGAGATTGCTTGCCATATTTTCACATTACCAATCACTTCTTTACTATACACGATTACCGACCGGGGATAAATTTCTAAATAACCTAATAGTGCAAAAAATTACAACGTATGCAACTTAAATCCTACTTAAGAGATGTTGAACCATAGTCTAGCTAGCTATATTCACCGTATGACCACAATAGTGCACAAATACTAAGAACATTTACTTTCCTATTATCACCGGTGCTAAGCATGGGCGGAGCTAGGGTACCGTTTATCGAAAACTTACACTATATATACAAGGTCAAATATACTTTTTCGGTACATGTAGTAGATGTGAATCCCCTTGACTTCTTCGTATGCTTACTTCTTTATATTTTTTAATCCCCTTAGTGAAAATCATGGTTCCACTATTAGTGATAAGGATGCTAAACTCATATACAATTATGTAAAGTAAACACCTATCCTAAACAACCATCTGTTTGTGATGCGAAATCTGGCTAGTTGCCCGTGAAAATGAGTGAGAGTAATACCTTCTCTGAGCATCAACACCCCAAACCCTAATTTGACGATCGTATATGGCAGTTTCCTGCTCTGTCAATTCCTCACCTTCCTTTCCCATTTGCAACCTAATATTTCAGCACAAACATACTAAGTGAAGTATAAAAATGTAATACTAACAAAAACAAAAACAAAAAATTGGAACCCCAGGGAAACCCACCGCCTCTGCCACAGCCTCTGCCCTTCGAGTGAGCACTCTCTGGTGAGCTCTCTATGGTAACCTGATCATTGTGCAATAGCTTGCAAACCACACAGGAGATGTAAACCGCACTAGACATGCCCTGTGCGACGAGCTCCTGGCTGAGCAGCAGACGGCGATCCCGGGTCTCCCACATGGGTGACCCACCTCCCAACCACTCAACCAGACCCTTGCGGGTTTAAAAGAACTCCAAATTATAATGACAGAATTAAGTAGTAATATTTATTATTTCATTGCACTTATAGCTCAATTCTCAGTTCAGCTTTGTCAGTTTTCCTCGGACTCGGACTTTTACACTACTGATTAGAAAAGCATCGTTTAAATAGACTGAAATCGAACTAAACAAGCAAACTAATGGTGCTTAGGTTTACCAGTGTGCCATTAAAACCCATTTCATTGATGTTGAGAAAATCGACTGGTTAATAAAGCAAGTTTTTAGTGCATTAATCAACGAAAGTTATCCCCATTATAAATAAAAAATAATAACAAAGAGAGCAGGCAAAGGAGAGAGCTTACACTGAGAGACTGAGAAAAACACTTTTTTCGAGTTAGATTTTAGGTTGAAATGAAAAGAGAGGGAAGCATAAATTGTTTCCCTTTTTCTTCATTCTATGCAATGTGTTTTTGAATTGCAACTAGTCATCCAAGGGCCATTTGATTAAACTTTTATAATTTGCTTATTTTGTGAAGTATGTTTTTTAAATGATTTTCCAGAAAAGTACTGAAAGAATATTAATTTGTGTTTCTTCTAAAATTAGTTTATTTTTAAAAAAATAATTTATAAGTATTTTGGCTAAAAGCAATTTGTGTTTGGCCAATTAATTTTAAAAGCACTTCTGAGTGTTTGGTCAAACCTTTAAAAAGTGTTTCTACGTGTATTTTTCTCAAAAGTGTTTTTCAAAAAAATATTTTTGGACAAAAGTTTTTTTTTAGCTTCTGAAAAACTGTTTTTGTTATTCCTCAAACACTTATTTTCTCCCAAAAGTTTGGTCAAACAACTCATCTTTTCAAAATAAGTTCTTATTGAAAAAAATAAATATTTTTGAGGAAAAATAAGATTGGCCAAACAGGCTATAAGTTAATTCACTTGAGTAGACTTTTATCGGTATTAAGAAAAATTAGTTTATGTTTAGATAATCTTTTCAAAATACTAGTTTTGCTGATCTAATTTAAGGAAAAGGACATATACAAAGACATTATTTGACAATTTATTGTTTAAATAGATAAATGATATTTTAATTTATGAAAGACTTTAATTAACTTTCTTATATTTATTGAAAATCAACGTAAAAGTAAAATTACAAACAATTAAAAGTTTTAATCAATAGAAATATAGTTAAAGCAAGATAATGATATTGGATCTTATATACGTAATTACCTAATTTTAAGAAATAGGAAGAGGATAAAAGTTACTTTCAACTATTGAAATTTTTTTAAAAAATACTTGCCGAGCCATTGATCCCCTTATCATTAGTGAATTGTCTTGTTTTTGCTATTGACCTTAACGGAGTTCCACCATGGACTTTGGAGCCTTGAATCCAATCAAAATATGGACACGATTGATTCATTTGTAAAAATATATCGAAACAATTCAAATATACCTCTTTACTTTTGATCATATTTTGAAATTACCCTTCATTATGCTTTATTTTCTTATTAGTTGTTTAATCATCAATCAAAAAGGATTTCTCTCTTTTTATAAGAGAGCGAAAGCATTTCAATAATGTAGAAAGAGAAATATACAGAAAAAGAATAAATTAAGAAAATCATTTGAAGCATTTGATGCTCATCAATTAAGACAAACAAGCTTCGAGTCCTTTTTCATATAGTGAAAAATAAAAATGAAAATTGGAAAATGAAACAAATGGTTATAAGGTAGTAAAGATCATCGTTATCTCATATGTTATTGAATATTGTACAACTTTTTGTAATGACTTATAAAAAGAAGAATAAACGAATGATAAGACTATCTTTTAATCTCTTGCGCTATTTGGTCGTTGGTTCTCAGACCTTTAGAGAAGGTGAGTGCGAGCAAGACCTTTAGAGAAGGTGAGGTTAGTGTTATTCTGATCCACGCCTTTTCGTTGCATTCTTCTTGTGGCAACGTAACCTCGTACCCAAGGAGTTACATCTTCATTGATCTTGATCATAATGAAGAAGATGATTCGGTAGATAATTATCATGGAGAAAATGACACTTAAGTCTGCCCATTTTGATCTATTCACGTCAATCTGAAATGTATATTTTAATGCATACTCGCCTGAGATCTTTGGGAGATCAGGACTCTGGTTATCAAACATCAGTCCCTGTAAATCGTTTTTGTATTGGCCCTACAAAAACACATCAAATTGGAGTCATTTAATCCATACATATTGTCAAAAAATAAGTCGTGCATGTAAAATGTGTCATTTTGTATTTACAACTTATTGTTTATCGAATAGGTATACTACTTCATACAAAAATTTGAACCGTTTGAAAAAATACTAATTCTGCAACATTCTGATTGTGTACGAGTTTAACTTTTTCCTTCGTGTAAGAATAATTAGAATATTTTCCTTGATATTTCCAACTTCACAATGTGGTAAATATATTCCTATTACAAGCTACAATTAAGCTAATGAAAGGATATGATGAGGAAAAGATCATGCCATCTAATCTCCTAAGATAATGATAATCCTATCTATTTTAATGCTAATGTACTTCCTACCATTTACATATGATTCCATACTAATTACAATTATGAATTAATTATTCTATCATTTCCCTCGCAGTCGAAGCGGGAGGCAGACGTATGTTGAGATTGTCCCGAAAATCTTCAAATAATACCAGCGGAAGACATTTAGTAAAAATATTTGCAATCTGATAGCGCGACGGGACGTGTAAGATACGCACTTGTCCGTGTGAGACTTTTTCACGAACAAAATGGATATCCATCTCAATATGTTTAGTGCGTTGGTGATTGACCGGATTCCCATATAGGTAGATGGCACTAACATTATCACAGTACACCAATGTGGCCTTCGGAATCGGGCAGTGGAGTTCGAGAAGAAGATTCCGAAGCCAACACGATTCAGACACAACATTGGCAACACCTCGGTATTCTGCTTTGGCACTGGATCGGAATAACGTTGCCTGCCTTTTTTAGGACCAAGAAACCAAGTTGTCACCAAGAAATTTACCATAACCGGAAGTAGAGCATCTGGTGTCCAGACATCCTCCTCATACGACATCCATATATGAGATAAGTGTGGATGTCGACGATGGGTATAGATGCAGGCCATACTCTAGAGTACCCTGAATATAACGCACAATGTGTTTGAGAGCATGCATATAATTATCTATCGGATTATGCATGAAAAGGCACACATGTTGCACAACATAAGAAATATTCGGCCTGGTGAATGTCATATACTGCAGGCCCCTGCCAGGCTGCGGTAGAGTGTCGGATCAGTAAATGGCTTGCCGGAGGATGCACTTAATTTGGATTTAGTGTCCACCGAAGTAACCGACGGTTTACATGAGGACATGCCAGCACACGTTCAACAATCTCGGTTGCGTACTTCTTTTGGGACAAGAATAAACCACATGCATGATGTGTCACAACGATTCTTAGAGAGTAGTGTAGTGGCCCTAAATCCTTCATAGCAAATTCATAGTCAAGCTGTGACATGATATACTTGCGAAGAACATCTGATGAGGCAGTTAATATAATATCATCCATATATAAGAGAAGAGAAGCAATATTATTACCATATCGGTAGATAAATAGAGAGTGATCGGAACGGCTGTTGGGAAACCCAATATGTGAAACAAAATTCGCAAACCGCTTGTACCAGGCCCGCGAGGCTTGGGCTATATGATTTCTTTAGTAGGCACACATGATTGGGATATTTTGAGTCTCTATATCCTAAAGGCTTGTACATGTACAATGTTTCATTTAGTTGCCCATGAAGGAAGACATTGTTTACATCTAACTAATGAAGGGGACATGCCTTTGAAAGAGCCAAACTAAGCATTGTTCTGATAGTTGCCGGTTTAACCACCGGACTGAACGTCTCCCTTCAATTTACACCAACATGTTGTGTCTTCCCATCACCTACAAGAAGGGCTTTATGCCCTCAAAAGTACCATCAGATTTTTCTTTGTGACTGAAAATCCATATAGACCGAATTATATTAGCATTATGAGGACGAGGTACCAATTCCCATGTCCTATTTTTAATAAGAGCATTAAATTCATTATCCAAAGCCAATTTTCAATTCGGATCATGAATGGCAGACAATGGGTTACGAGGTAGTGGTGATATTGAGACTCGGTGTGTAGGCTATATTTGGTGTTGGGTTTGACGATACCGTGTTGACTGTGGGTGACTAGACGTTGGGTTAAATTTCGGACGTGTGGGGCAGAACTTTCTGGCAGTGTTGGGACGTGACTCAAAACACGTCCAGGCAGTGGCCGATGACCCAATCCACTGCCAGGCATTGGGTTGTTTGGACCAGGACTGCCCGCTGAAGTTGGGCTAGGGAAATGAGGCCCAATTTGCTGGGCACCCAGAAGTGGCTGATGGGCTACTGTCTCGGGATGAGGCCCAATTTGTTGGGCAACCAGAAATGGCGGATGGGCCACTGTTTCGGGGCCCAATTCACCCAACAATTGTGGGCTGGCTAAAACAGTGGTTTTGGGCTCAAAATACTGTTGGGTTAAATATGGTGATATGTCATCATCTAGAAACTCATATGTAGAAGTCCCGGACGTATGCATTTTTGTAAATGGAAAATTTGTTTCATAAAAAATTACATGGCGACTCACAATAATTTTATTGGATGATAGGTCCTAAAATTTGTAACCTCGATGATTCGAAAGATATCCCAAAAAAATGCAAGGAGTAGACCGGTGTTGAAGTTTGGTGATAGTGGTGGATGAAAAAAGAGGATAGCATAAGCACCCGAAAACCCGTAGATTAGAGTAAGAAGGGTCCCTTAGGTATAGAATTTTTAGTGGAGCTTGATAGGCCAAGTTTTTGTGGGGAAGTATGTTCAATATATATGTTTCCATTTGTAGTGCATGATGCCAAAATGACGGTGGTAGTGCGGAATGAGCAATAGATGTTCTAATAATGTTATTGATGGTTCTAATTTTTCTTTCCGCCTTTCCGTTTTGAGAGGAGGGGGACAAGAAAGGCGAAAATTCAAACCATTAGCATTGAAAAATCCCAAAAAATGCCTATTATCAAACTCCCTACCATTATCTCATTGAATATTTTAAATATCCCGTTCAAATTGATTTCAGATAAATGCTCTAAAAGTGAAAAATGTGGAAAACACTTGTGATTTTTTAGACAAGGGAAACGTCCAAAAAAATTAGAGTAATCATCTCGTATGAGCAAATAATATCTATGGCCCGAAGAACTCAAAACGGGAGATGTCCAAATATCACAATGAAGTATATCAAATGGCATAAGAGTTCATGAATTAGATGAGATAAATGGCAATTGAACATATTTTCCAAGTGCGCATGAACGACACATACGTGAATTATGTTTTTGAGTACAAGAAATAAAATTATTTTGTTTGAAGGAGGCTAAAATGGACACTCCCGGATGACCCAAACATTCAAGCCATAATAAAAGTGCGAGAGCTGCAAAAGTGGATGGTAACTTGGCTTGTTGAGTGGGTGTGGTAATTGGATAGAGCTCTCTTTGACTATCACATCTCATTATAAGCATTACCGTCCGAAAATCCTTCACGAAAAATCCAAAAAGGTCAAAATCAACAGACACTCAATTATCAGTAGTAAACTTTCTAACTTAAACCAAGTTTTTAATTAATTGTGGAGCATGAAGGACATTCTTTAAAGTTAAGGGTGGATTTAGTGGAGTCAATTTGGTAGAACCATAACCACGAATTGGAATAGAATGACCATTTCCGACAATTATACCATTATTTTTGCTCAAATTAAAATAGGACGAGAGATTACCTTGGAAGGACGTCATATGGGATGTCGCTACGGTGTCCATATACCAATTTACGTCAGGCGGATTAAGTTCAAGAGTGTACATGGCGGATTCAATATCTGTTAGGTTGGCCACTACCGAATGGGCCTTTTGCCACTGATTCGGCAGTGGCCCAATTGATGGTGCAAAATTTATGGGCCCGTAACTGAGCTGCTGGCCGGCAATAGGCATCCCATTATGCCTTGGATTGGGCCTGGTCCAATTTCCTATTGGAAATGGGCATGGTGGCACAACCCAAGGCCATGGCCATGCCCACTGTGGCTGGCCGCCGGCCCACTGACCACGGGGCTGCCACTGCTGGCCGGAGTTTCCCTGCTGACCGCCATGCCCGTCGCTAGGGATGGCAGGTGGGTATAATTTTGCGGATTCCGCACCGCACCCGCCCCAATTGGGGCGGGTATGGGTATAACTTTGGCGGGTAGTAGGCGGGTATGGGTATTGAAAATGTACCCGTCACGGGTAGGCGGGTAGGTGGTGGATTTGCAGTCATATCCGCCTACCCGCCCGCCTACCCGCCCGCCTACCCGCCTAGCTTATATAGCTAAAATAATATCTGAGTTTTGTCTACATTTGTAATATATAGTTATTTGGGTGGATAATTTTTTGGGTTTCTTAGAAATTTTATTTTCTTGATTCTTTGTTGTGCAATGGGGAAGAGGTGAAAAAAATGGGTGGCGGGTAGGCGGACGGGTAGGCGGGCGGGTAGGCGGACGGGTAGGTAGGTGGTGGGTAAGTGGCGGGTATAGGAATATACCCGCCTAGGCGGGTATGGATGTTGAAAATTGTACCCGCCACGGGTGGCGGGTAGGTGACGGGTATAATTTTTTTTGGCGGGTACGGGTGCGGGGGAGGGGGTACCCGCACCCGCCCCGCCCAATTGCCATCCCTACCCGCCGCCTTTGCCATGATTTCCGCCGACCCCTGTTTTTACCATTTTCACGGTTACCACCTTTATTTTTGCCACTATTTCGCCCTTTTTGTCCCCTATTTTGTGGTAGAGGTTCAAAAGACGTATTGGTTTCATTGGTTGTTCCGGCAACCATGGCGGAATTTGAAACGGTTGCGGCCTTCTTGGCAAACCCCGCTTCTTCAAGAATTACTAATAAGCATGGAGCGGGCTTGATAAAAAAAGTGATAAAGGATTGCTTTGCCGGATGAGTGTTCCCACACCACTATAAGCGTCGGTAAGGCCGGCAACCAATTGTAGAACCAACCGATTGTTTGTAACCTACGAACCAACGTTCTTGAGTTGATTCGATAAGACTTTGAGACGTTGACAATAAGCGGATGCATTTGGGAAATCTGTCATGTCCGTAGTGGAGAATTCTTGCTCCAACGTGACGACACGAGAATTTTTGATGTCTTGAAAAATATTCCGTAAACGATTTCAAGCCTCCATTGTCGTGGAATCGGGTTGCATTATTGTGTGCAACAAGTCACTTGATATTGTTGCATAAATCCACGAAAGAACTGTGGCATCAAGTGTGAGCCAAAGTTCTTTTTCATCATCGGTTTTTAACACCTTTTCCTTGCCCTTTTCCGGTGGGATAATATGATGAATTACCCGGTGAGAGCGACAACAAATTTTAAAGAGTTCCGCCCAAGTTGCATAATGAACATTTTCCATCTCAAGGGTGATGGAAATATGAGTTTTAATGTTGGAAACGGTAAGAGCGGGATGAAAAGTGGATTTAGAGTCAGACATTATCGACCGGACAAAGAAAAATATGAAGGAAAAATAAGGGTGGCCGACAGGTGGAGTTGGACGGAAAACTTTGTGGTCGACGGAAATGGGGAAGAAAATTTGGTAGGTATCTTTTCTCTAATCTTCTTATACCATGTAAGAATAATTAGAATATTTTCCTTGATATTCCTCTCTTCACAACGTGGTAAATATACTCCTATTACAAGCTACAATTAAGCTAATGAAAGGATATGATGAAGAAAAGATCATTCCATCTAATCTCCTAAGATAATGCTAATCCTATCTATTTTAATGCTAATGTACTTTCTATCATTTACATATGATTCCATACTAATTACAATTATAAATTAATTATTCTATCACTTTGTGATGAAGCACATAGAAGTATTTTGTTGTTGTATGATCAAGAAACTTATTTTGGAACCTCTAATACCATACCATGACCTCAACTACAAAAGGAATACTTTTGTTTCACTAAATTTGTAACAAATTTTAGGGGGAATCACAAATAGCCACTTTTCAGTCATGATAATTGGAAAATGTCATTGTCCTGAAGTTCCAAAATTCACAAGAAAACTCTATGACAATAACCTAGAGTTTCACTTGTGTAATTTGAAACTCCGAGTTAATGATTATTTTTTATATAAGTAGTCCGTGAACACTAATTTTTATCAAATTTTACCTGTTGAGCCCAAAAGTCAAAACTGAAATAAGACATTGGATAACGCCAGAATGGTTTTGGGATGTCGTACGGGAGTCTGAAGAACCCAGAGACCATCATAAATATTCCCTATCACAGCAAACATACACAAATTAATCAAGTGTAAAAAGTATTTAGATTCTTATTGATAGGCAAAATCATTTTCAATCTACTAATAATTTAATTTCAGTGCACCGATGGTGCTAGTTAACGTGACGTACAACAACATGTAATGTCTACAATAATTTGGTAATATAGAAAATGAACTACTCTCATTTATGTGGCATCTTTCAGATAGATTTTGATTCAAATAATTTTTTTAATCGTAAAATTTTCATATATATTTTTATTAAATATTTTTCATGCCCGAATTCACGATTAAAATTAAATTGTTTGACACTCGAAATTCGAACTGTGTCACATAAATTGAGACATGGGGAGTAAAGTATTTGCTATAACGGATTAAAATGCATTGATATAATATACTACAAGTTAATTAATTACCTGAATGCCAGCACCAATGATGATACCCATGAGGAAATTAGGGACAACACTTGCTATGGCCATCATCAGGCTCTCAACCACTGTAATGCTGGAATAAAGGATAAGTAGAAAGAACAAATAGTGGGAGAAACCTGGATGGAGGTGGGCCATGAAGTAGCATATAGTAGCACAAAGAAATGCGATCAGTATAAGGAATGGCATTGCGGATAATGTGTTACTTATCACAAATGCAGTCACACCATAATGTCCATTCATCCTCTCCCTTTGAAATACCTGTTTTTATTGGTAAAACAAATCCAAATTAGAAGTGTGTGCCAATGTATCATTGTAATATTTACTATTCTGATACACTTACAGTATAAATAATTTGTATAGTTTATTATGAACAATTAATTATAGTCTATGTTGCCGAATTCTTTATAGGTGTTATTGGTTGTGTGTCGGATCCTTCAAAATAGTGTATTTTTTGGAGGATCTGACACGGATACAATAACATTTTTAAAAGTCCGAACACCATAACTTATAGTTATAATCAAATAGTGAGACATTATTTTATATTGTCAGTGTATAGAAGTTAAACTCATATTCTATCATACAGGGGTAGCTTTTTCAAGCGTGCCAATATTAAGAGGTACGAACTTTCATATCCTCCACGAATGAAGGGAAACCTCCTATTGACATGAATGTCATAAACCCAAAGATGAATGATACACATGCACCTCTTGCCTGCAAAATTATCAGTTTGAACAAAGCAAAAAATGAGACTTCTCCTTGGAGAAACTAGTTACAGTACAAGGGATCGAGGGATGTGTGTTCGTGCAAGGTCGGAGTTAGATACATGGTCGATTTTTTTGTGTATATAATAAATGATGAATTTTCTTAGTGAAAATCGTGCATTCGTGTGTTTTTATTTTCCACTAAGGAGAAGAAAATTACCTGGATGGAATTATACTTGGTTCCCACATTAAGATAAATGGTTCCAACGCAGATGGAGACCACTATGTAGATCACAATCCTCAGCCAGTAATAACCAAAATCTCTTGACATATTAATAAACGAACGTTTGGTTAAGGTGTAGGACTGCATAAAAAAACTAGCCTGACTACCATTGGAATCTAGCACTGTTCCTTTCTATTACACACAAAAAAAGCATTTGATGAGAGAAGAAAGGCAGATGAAATCATATATATAGATTCATAATTGAAAGAAATAATCCCTTGATTATTCTCATTAATGAAAGAGTATATATACAATTTACAATTTTTCATAATAGAAAACCTACTCCTATTCTAATCTCAAAACCTTATTCTAGTAGTATAAGAATCTTATAATTATGATAAGTGTACAATACTAATTACACTAAAGCATTACCTAACACTAAGACCATATACACGGTCATATACCCAAATATACACAAACCGTGACTGCCAAATATATACAATGCCAAGACCAACTATACCTAGGATATACAATACCGTGATATACCTTAAGTGTATATCACGATAATCTCTTCTCTATAACAATAATAATCATGGTTAATTTGGAACATTTAACACTTACAACTTTGGACATTTCCTCTACTCGTTCATTTGCTGAGTAATAGTACTGAGAACGACTATAAAAGTCAACAAGACTTTTCATTGCTTCTGCTGTTGTCATCTTGTCTAGAGGATCGTCAGTGCACTGACCAAACTTATCAAAATAAGAAAAGAATAAGTTACTAAATGAATTGTTTAACTGCATGTTACTTATTTTTCAGAAAAGGATAAAAAATGCTCTTAATGTATTGAAAATGGTTCAATTCTCCTTCCACCTATCAAACCACAATTGCCCTTAACGTTAGTTTTCGGGTTAAAAATATCTCTTCTTCCACCTATTTGGACCACAATTTTCCTTTGCAGTTAAAAATGCCCCTCCGGAATTATATAGAGCTTAAATTTAAAAGGTGGCACTAATTTATCAATCCATGTTTACTATAGACGTTTACCTGTAGTAGTGCTAAACAACCTTAAGTTATACCCAAAAGAAATGGTTCTTAAACTTGGTTAAATGCAATTGCGCTAATAAACGATATTTATGATGTCGAAAAGATATGACCAAGTACAATTAGAGACTCGTGCAAAGGTATTTAAAAAATGAAGAACTAAGCAAAAGAAGAGAAGCAAGGGGAATTAAACAATGACTTAACACCTAAATTATTTTCTTAATCATGTTAATGTTGGGAATACGTGAATAGGACATAGGGTAACCTATACATCAGAGAAATTAAGGACAACAGAAAGCGAGGCGACTTATATGGATTATCGACTAATTATTTTATTGCAGTAGTTATCGTGCTTGTGCATGTTATCATGATTCATGGGAGTAGCTTATTTAAAAAGTTATTTAGGAATCTCGAAGAAACGTGCAAATGTTTGGAGTTTGATTAGTTGTTGGGTGATCAAAAATTAATTTTAATACGTACATACCTTGATTGACCCTCTAAGAGTTGCCTTAACTTTGTCGAAATCGGAGTTAATGCACCGGAGGAAATGATCTGATGGGTTTCTGAGAGTAGGACAAGGAAATCCAGCTTCTGCAAAGAACTGCAAGCAACATAAATTCAATCTTCAGACTTTCGAGCTTGTGAATAGAGTAATAGTTAGAAAAAGAGAAGCGTGAGATCATTCACAAATCCAATAGTTTAGAATTACTGAATTCTGTTCTTTATATATAAGAGCTAATATGTTGTAATCCAAGTTACACGTAATTAATTGGTTCTTCCGCTCCGTTGTATGATGTATCTAGTCTAGATGGATATATATCTTGCTTGCCTCAGATGCTTCAGAAGCCTGCCCAAAGTAGACAGTTTTGCCTCCAGAAAGCAAGTATAATCTGTCAAACAGCTCAAATACTTCACTGCTTGGCTGGTGAATTGAAGCTATCACTGTCCGTCCATCTCTGGACAGACAACGTAGCGTCTGTGTTACGAAGAACGCTGAGGCACTGCCACAAAATCCAGAAAATTAGCATTGTGCAATGAACATTTTTGAATAAGTTATCTGTTCTTAAAAACATTAATTACCTGTCTAGTCCACTTGTTGGTTCATCGAGAAAGAGTAATCTAGGCCTCATTAGAATCTCAAGTGCAATACTAACTCTCCTCTTTTCTCCCCCACTAATACCGCGCAAGTGCCAATTTCCAATATACGTATCAGCACAATCTTGTAAACCCATTTCAATAATTGTGCTCTCAACCAGTGCCTGTTTCTCCGATAATTGCATCTTATCCGGGAGACGCAATTGAGCTGAATAGTAAATCGTCTCCCGAACTGTTAGTGTTCCAATCAATGTATCATCTTGTGTTACATATGCCTGTATAATATACAGTTTAACAATCAAGAAGATATATACTTTCTAGGAAAACATTTTTCATGGAAATTGAAATGACTAGTGGTGTACTTACTGCAGTTCCAAATGAGAGCTTAGCTTTGCGACCATTGAGGAGAATATTTCCAGAGAGGATTGCGTTAGAAGCAAGACGTCCAGAGAGGGCATCGAGAAGCGTAGACTTTCCAGAACCAGAAGGACCCATTAAGGCAGTAAAGGTCCCGGGCTCTGCATAACCAGTAAGTCCTTCTAATACATTTCGTGTATCTCCATTATTCAGAGTAACCATTACATTTACATCCTTCCAAGCCAAATGAGCAATTACATCATCTCCTAGGATTAATTCAGTGTTTAATTTCTCCTTCCATATTGTTTCACTTAGAGGACTTAATCCATCAATAACTATACCATGGCCTTGTGGTTCGCCTTCTTTTTCAATCTCCATCATCTATACAATCTCTTTAATTAATCGCTTGCGTTCTTGTCTTTCTTCTTCTGCTTGCATGTTTCATATATACTTCTGATTTGTATGAAGTATATATGAAAACATAACAGCTAGCAGCCAGTTGGTGGATTTTGTCTATACGATTTTTATAGAATTTGAATGCAGAGAGATATAAATATAAGACGAAACGAAGCGTGATAAGCAGGGTAAGCTCTATACTATAAAGAATTAAGAGCTTGGCAGACATGTCACATGTTGCATGCTAAAAAATGGATATATCTGTCGAATTTGATTGGACTATAGAACTTCAAATTCTCTCGTACTCCTCTAACTACTAATTCACATGTTTATAAATCGCAACAGCCATTGACTATGTGCATTTCAATTATTTGATGACAGAATGACAGATGACTTACCAGCAGGTTGCCCTTCTTCTGCATTAAGAAAACAAGATATTCACAATTTTCCATTCAGTTCCTTTTTTCCTCAGTTTTAAAGGCTCATAAAATGGAGAATGTTAGGTGTTTGCAGGGAAGATATTACACAACCATAATTTGATATAGTTTGGTGTAAATATTAGGATAACAATGGGCTATCTCGTAATTACCTCCAATCATATATTTTGTAATATCATAATTTATTATGATTAAGATTTGATTGTAAATTAGTATAACTTAATTTTGGATGATTAGATTAGTCTTCCTTAATGTTAGCATTGTATACTTGTATATATATTTGACTATTGCAATGAAATAAATCAAGGAATCAATTTACTACATGTCAAGAGCCAAAATTATTTTGCCCTAAACCTCTCTAACCTCTATCGGCCTCCCTCAATAGCCGAAAATTTTCTTTCTCTTCTCCCTTAATTTTTTTGTTCTCTCTCGGCCTCTAACTTAAACAACGAATAGGGTTTTCTAAAAACCCTAAACCTAAAACCACTCCCCTAACCCTAAACCACTACCCCCACGTCGGCTACCACTTTTCTTCCTATCTTCATTACCTAAAACCCTAGCCGACACGACACTTAGGGTTATCTCCTACAATTCCATCAATCACAAAACAAATTTCTCTTCTTCCTTTTTTTTTCTCGTGGAAACTATGGCAAAAAAATAAAAGTTACATCCAGCTCTTGCCGTCAACAACGTCAAGAACTTTATCTCAATAACACTTGAGATTGAAAAAGGGCAATACACCTCTTGGGTGGAATTGTTCAAAATCTATTGCCGCGCATATGAGGTAATAGACCATATCATCCATTTTGAATCATTGGACACCACTGAGGTAGACAAAAAGATATGGTCTCGTTTGGATGCTATAGTCCTTCAATTGATTTATGGCACTATCTCAAACGATCTTCTACATACCATATTGGAGTCGAACTCTACGACTCAATAGGCGTGGGAACGTTTACAAAACATTTTTCAAGATAACAAACTTTCTAGGGTTGTATATTTTGAACACCAATTTACAAATGTTAAATTGGATGACTTCTCAAACGTGTCTGCCTATTGTCAAGAATTGAAGGTACTTACAGACCAACTATCCAACATTGGTTCTCTGGTGACAAATCAAAGGTTGGTTCTTCAATTAATTATCGGGTTGAATGAACAGTATGATGGAGTTGCTACATTCATTCAGCAGAGTAATATGTTGCCTCTTTTCTATGAGGCCCGTTCGAGGTTGATTCTCGAGAAAACACGAAAAGCAAATCAGGCATCCTCTGGAGCAGCCGCCGCCGGAACAGCCCTCATCTCCACCAATTCATTTTCCACAGATTTTTAGCCACAAAATTCTGGTTCGGGTGGAAATGGAAATCACAACAATAATGGTCAAGAATGGGGTTCCAACCGTAACAATAACAAAGGAAAAAATAATGGTGGAAAATGACGGGGTAGGGGAGGTGGCCAACCAGCCGGCAGCATCAACCAGTCCGGGCAATGACGATCCAACCAGTGGCAGCCGCCTGCCCAGCCAGTTGGAAACCAGTGGGGGCAGTACCCACCGTGGACCTGGGCCCAATAGTGGGCTGCCCCGCCATGCCCATACCCAACTTCATCGTGGACAAGGCCTCCATCTTCAAACCGAAAGCCCGGAATTCTAGGTTCTCGTCAATAACATGCATTTGCATCTCATGCACCATCTTATGTAGGCTATGCTCCCAATGATATTGAACAAGTCATGAACAACATGAATTTGAATATTTCAGATGAGTCATGGTATATGGACACATGGGCTACATCTCACATGATGAAAATCGTGATTCCTTGACAGACTCCAACCCCTTTTGTACGAAATTGAAGCTTCCATTTTAAGTTCAATTTTGAGTTATTAAGCTTGGATTCGAAGTATGTTAAGACAAATTATTTCTTTCTTTTGGCATGTTCCATGTAACGAAATATAACTGTGATATTATTTCATATATTATTCTACTCATAGTAGTTAAGAATATTCATGTTATTGATTCCTATGTTAAAAGCATGTCTAAATATGTCCATATGTCCTTATTGAGGCATACGAAAAAGATGTTGATATTCACAATGTTAGTTGAAGGTACAAGGATATTATGTCATCCGATAAGTTCAGGATAGTTCACTGTCATTCATGCATTATATATATATATATAACATATATTGGATCGAGTTGCAAGTTCCGCAACACTAACAAATATTAGGATGGGTTGCACAATCCGTAACACTAACATATATTGGGACGGGTTGCACGATCCACAACACTAACATATATTGAGACGGGTTGCACGATCTGCAACACTAACATATATTGGGACGAGTTGCACGATCCGCAACACTAACATATATTGGGACGGGTTGCACGATCCGCAACACTAACATATATACTTATATATATATATACGGCATTTTCATGGTGCAATCATTTAGGCATATGTATTAGAGCCCTCAGAGGCATTTACTGCTGGTTAGCCGTTCCTATCGGCTGTTGGTATTGTTGGTGGTTTCTATTTCAGTTGTTATTATATCCTTATTATGTTATTATTCATGCCTGACATACTCAGTACATCAGTCGTACTGACGTCTCTTTTGTCGGGGGACACTGTGTTTCATGCCCGCAGGTTTACGTAGACAAGACGACGATCCACGTTAGTAGATTGTTGACTCAGCGGATTTTGGAGCACTCCCCTTATTTCGGAGTGTCGGTCTATCTTGGTATGGTAACTTTTTCTTGTATATTCGGGTATGGCGGGGCCCTGTCCCGACCTATTGATGTTGTGTACTCTTTAGAGGTTTGTAGACAGATGTCCTGTGTATAATAGATTTGTATGGCCTTGTCGGCTTTTGTACGGGTATGTATATATATAAGTTAATTTTCTGGATAAAGATTCCACATAGTTTCTTTGGCTTAGTTCGTATTTAATTATGATTAGACGTTGATTGTACGATTGTCGGTACCCGGCGGGTGGGATCCGGGTGCCCGTCGCGACCCTCCGATTTGGGTTGTGACAACTTCCTTTTGCATCATCTACTTCACATACCCTTATGCTATTTGATCTTTTACATTGTGATTTGTTGACATCACCAATTTTGAGTTCTGTAGATCATAAATATTATATGCTCATTTTAGATGATTATTCGAATTTTCTATGGACATTTCCCTTAGGAAATAAATCACAAACCTACACCATTTTTAAATAATTAATGTTTTTATCAAAACTCAATTTGACAAATCCATTAAATATTTTCAATGTGACAATGGAGGGAATTCATAAATGCCCAATTTAATGATTTGTCACCAAAATGGGATGTTTTTGCATCTTTCATGTCCACATACATCACCACAAAATGGAAAAGCCGAAAGAAAAATTCGAACAATTAACAATATGGTTCGCACTCTCCTTGTGCATTCGTCCACACCACCAAATTTTTGGCACCATGCACTTCAAATGGCCACATATCTTTTAAATATTCTTCCTAGTAAACTGTTCTCCAATGTGCCACCTACACAAATGTTGTACCACCGTCTCCCATCTTTTACACCTTTGAAGATTTTTGGGTGTTTGTGTTATCCTTTGTTTTTATCCACAACTATTAACAAACTTCAGGCTTGTTCCACTCCTTGTGTGTTTTTGGGATACCCACAAAATCATAGGGGGTTATGATATGACAAATGGGAAAATCATTATTTCTCATCACGTCATTTTTTATGAGTCTACATTCCCGTTTGCTAAATCTCACGTGGCATCCTCACCTTCATATGATTTTTTGGACAACGGAATACATCCGATTTTGAATCACCATTTAAACACCCAAAAAAATATGGGACCAACCCAAACAACATTGCCTAATGTCCCAGCCCAACCACAAAATGTGACTGGGCCAGTCCGAGAAGTGGAGGCCACTGCCTCTCCTTCTTAGATCTCGGCCCAGTCCACATTTCGTGGTGGACAGGCCCAACGAAGGGAGATCTCTGCCCCCTGCCCGTGACACTAACCCAACCCACTATTTTGGCCCAACCTCAGACAACTACTCAGCTCACTAGCATACCCGACAACCCAACTCCCCAACCTCGGACCATTGAAACCCTGCAATGCATGGAATTTTTTGACATAAGCATCATTTTAACCTAACAGCTTTAGTCCAACTATCACCACTTCCAAAAAATCCCAAAACAGCCTTATCATACCCGAATTGGAAAGATGTCATATTATACGAATTTGATGCTCTTATTAAAAATAAGACATGTGAATTAGTGTCACGTCCATCTAATGCAAACATAATTCATTCTATGTGGGTCTTTTGTCATAAAAAGAATTCTGATGGCTCCTTTGCGAGACACAAAGCTCGTCTTGTTGGTAATGGCAGGTCTCAGCAGGTTGGCGTGGATTGTGGTGAAACATTCAGTACGGTGGTTTCTACTCCTCAGTCAGGTGACTCAGTTAAAACAATAAGGGTAGATAATGGCAGAGAAATCTTATCTATGAGAAGTTTCTTTCAGTCTCAAGGCATTGAATATCAACGGACTTGTATTTCTACTCCTCAACAAAATGGAGTAGTCGAACGCAAGCATCGTCATATTCTAGTTGTAGCAAAAGCATTACGATTTCAATCTCATTTACCTCTCACTTTTTGGGGAAAATGTGTGTTGACTGTTGTCTACCTCATCAATAGACTTCCATCACCATTATTATCTTTGAAATCGCCTTTTGAGTTATTATATAATCATCCTCCATCACTTGATCACTTAAAAGTTATCGGTTGTCTATGTTACACCACATTTGTTAATCCTGCTCATAAATTTGACTCTCATGCAAAATGTTGCATTTTCGTTGGGTATCCTACTAATAAAAAAGGGTTACAAATTTTTTCATTTGGATACTAAATTTTTTTTATAAGTCGAGATGTCAATTTTTTAGAAACCACTTTCCCATTCTCAACTTCACCAAATAAGCATTATGTGATGGATAATATTTCTCCATCTTCCACTAATATTTCACCTCAACCAACCGAGTGGCATGATGTACATTAGTCCACATCTTTTGAATCATCATCTCCTGCCAAACCCATTAAAGCATCAGAAGTATCACAAGACTAAACCATAAATTTTGAAACCCCAGCTTCGGTTGAACCTACTCTTGCACTAGATATTACAATAAGCCCTTCAACCGAATCCACGACACCTGCCTATACCCCTACAGATCATTCTACACCTTCCATAAGACAATCCATCCATCATAAACCACCTCCGGCATGGCAAAGAGACTACATATTATCATCAAAAGTCAATCAATCAAACCCAACACCAAGTTCTCAATCAGGTACTCATTACCCTCTTTCTAATTTTCTTTCTTACTCTCGTTTATCATCTGCATATTGTACCATTTTAGCTAACATTACAGGTCATACCAAGCCTACCTCATATTATCAGGCAGTCCTTGATCCTCACTGGAGACAATCCATGAATGCAAAATTAGAAGTACTCTAACAGAATAATATATGGAGTTTGGTACCTCTTCCTGTTGGACATAAATTCATCGGTTGCAAATGGGTTTACAAAATTAAGTACAAGTAAGATGGTACCATTGAAAGATATAAGTTTCGCCTTGTTGCTAAAAGATACACTCAAGTAGAGGGTACTGATTACTAGGAAACATTTTCTCCTTCACCCAAACTTACTACACTTCGATGTCTTCTTACTGTTGTTGCTGCGCGCAATTGGTTTGCCTACTAGTTAGACGTCCAAAATGCTTTCCTTCATGGTGACTTGAATGAAGAAGTATATATAGAACCTCCACATAGACTTCGCCGATAGGGGGAGAACACTGTATGTCAGCTACATAAATCTCTCTATGGTCTCAAACAAGCATCAAGAAATTGGTTTCTCACCTTTCCAGAAATCATTCAAAAGGTTAGTTATGAACAATCAAAGGGCGGCTATTCTCTTTGCACCAAAGCCCAAGGTACGTCATTTACTGCAATTTTGGTTTATGTTGACGATATACTTCTTATAGGAAATTATCTTAGAGAAATCGAGCATCTGAAAAGGTTCCTTCTCAAACGCTTCTGCATCAAAGATCTTGGAGATTTGAAATATTTTTTAGGTATTGAGTTTTCCAGATCACATAAAGGTATTTTCATGTCTCAAAGGAAATATGCATTGGACATCTTACAAGATTCAGGACTTCTATGGGCGCGCCCAGACAAGTTTCCAATGGAACAAAATCTGAAACTTACTCCTACACATGGTGAATTATTAAATTATCCAACCAAGTATAGAAGATTAATTGGCAGACCGATTTATCTTACAGTTACACGACCTGACGTAGTCTACTATGTTCGTACACTAAGTAAATACATGTAAGAGCCTCGAAAACCTCATTGGGATGCTGCTCTACGGGTCCTAAAATATATTAAGGGTACTCCAGGTCAAGGTTTATTATTCCTTTCCACCAATGATCTTACATTAAAGGCCTTTTGTGATTCGGATTGGGGAGGTTGCAGTGCCACAAGGAGACGAGTTACAGGATATTGCATTTTTCTTGGAAATTCTCTTATCTCATGGAAATCCAAGAAACAATCGAATGTTTCAAGATCATCAACAGAAGCAGAATATCGAGCCATGGCTAACACATGCTTAAAACTCACATGGTTACGCTACATTCTATAAGATCTGAAAGTCCCACAAGTAATTCCTACACAACTATTTTGTGACAATCAAGTCGTTTTGCATATTGCAGCTAATCCTGTCTTCCATGAACGTACAAAACATATTGAAATATATTGTCACATAGTTTGAGAAAAGTTGCAAGCTGGAATGATTAGTCCATCTTATGTACCTACGCGCTTTCAATTGGCAGATTTATTTACAAAGGCATTGGAAAAGGATCAGTTTGTGACACAACGCAACAAGTTGGGACTTCATGATATTCACTCTCCAACTTAAGAGGGAGTGCTAAGAAATATAATATTGTAATATATTCACTTCCCCTATTTAGTGTAAATTAGATCACATACAATATGGATCACTGATTTAGTGCATTAAAACTAGGCATAGATTGATTTGTATTATATGTATTCTCTTCTTCTCTAGAATTTCACTTTTTTTCTCTAAGTTTCTGCGTTATCTTTCTTAAGTCAACTAGATAAATCACATTATGATTGTAATGGATGTACATACCTCAAAATATCTTGATTTTAGGAATCGTATAATATATTCCGCGTTGATTGCAATTGTGTGTGTGTATATATAAATTTCTATTATCACATGTCAAATCTCTTATTATATGGTATCCAAGCCACTCTTTGCTTAATTCACTGCTGAAAATGGCAGGATTTCCAGTAGACGTTTCCAACGGAAGAAAATCTGTTGGAATATCGACAAGCATTACTGACTAAGGTGAATTCTTAATACAACAAATCACGCATTTAACAATAAATAATTTCTCGTTACAATTTATGTATTACTGATTCGTGCATTATTAATCTTTGTATTAATAATTTCTGCATAACTAATTCACATATTACTAATTTCGGCATAACTTGTCTCCAAACCGACAATCCCTTTGGGTTCAAATGCTATTAGGACAAGCCCCAAGTAGATTAGAAGGTTGGGATGTGTAGGATATGTAAAGTACGTACGGAAATAGTAAATAACTATTACATTGATCGAAATGATAAACAACAAAGATTACAACAACAAGTTGTCAATCTCTTGATCTTGAATTGGAACTTCAAATCTGGATCTTGTATTCAGAAATACAAGAACATGAACTGCTACACTTATGGGTTGTATAACCGCTGTGAATCCGAATGGTTAGAGTCCTTTGAGAATCAAGTTCACACCTGAAACACTTAGCAACCAATTAGATAATCACAACACCACCCGCTGAGTCGAGAGATGACTCTCTGTCTTTAAAACAAGATTTCCCCCGTATATAGGATTTGCGAAAGTGTGGACAATAATCTCCCAAGATGAAACAACTATCGAATGTGCAAAGCCTACATAAATAATCCCAGCGAAGAACACGAATAATGACGATCGCTAAGAGAAGGATTATTTATCAGAAAACTGATCTCTTTGAGGTGTTGTTAACTTGTAAGTATGTTCACATGTTCATTTATGTTCTTGTTCATCTATAGAATTGAGCCAAAGGCCTCAATTTATAGGTGTGCAAGATGGTCCCTTCAAATGCCCATGTAATGGCCATTTAAATGCCATGTAATGGCCCTTTAAATCACCAACTAATGCAGCTAAATAATGGAGGAAATATTGTCATATTAATGCCCCAAAACCTCTCCATAATCAGCTAAACTTTTGGACTTCCGTCGAGCACTCACTGCTTGGGAAGTGTTGCGGCTCCAGTGGCCAAACAGGGAATTAGCGTCGCGGTGCTGCAAGGGGGGAGATGCGGCGCTCCGGCACTACGGCCCAGTCCGGGAGGCGTCGTGGCCCTTCTCGGATCCGCGGTCCTTTCCGACCCGTTCCATCTTACACCTGGCACAATCCTTTATTCGTTTAACGTGGAACACTTGTTATTTATCCAATAACCGTCCATCATTCTATGTCTCAAACATTTCACTTACGTACCAATATCTATTTCATTAATGAAATTTATGATACTTGGCACTAGGATTGTACGTGTGTGGAAATGATACTTCCGACGTGTGGAGCCCCAATTGTTCGAGTCATAAATAATGGGATAAACTTAATTCTACATTAGTAAATTTCCAACAATCCCCTCTTGAAAGAGATTTTGGCGCACACACAAGGTGCCTACTTTCAGCAATCTTATAGTGAAAAGATATTGCATCAGGAGAGGTAGCTTTCATTTTGAACCTTCCCTAATTGAATACCATTGGACTTACTTACTGCGCGGTGAACGTGATGTCTTGAACCGTCAGTGTTTAATGTAAGCCAATACAACGATACCAACACAATACATCCCTTTTATTCATTTCTTCTTATTGTTCTGTCCGTTGTGGTCGTGGACACACTTGGATTCTTAAGTGCGCTCATTTGAGGCGGCATGTCCTCGCACTTAAATAGGCGATCTCCCATAAGGTATCCTGCTATACCCCACTTCACAAGTGTTAGAAATCATTAAAAGTTTTCCCAACCTTAACCTCAACTGTTTGAGGATCGTTAAAGGTTTGGAAGCTTAACCTTTACCCACCATGCAAGTAGCACTTTAATGTCTATCACGGAAACGACTTTGGATTCATGTTTCTTTACATAAATCATAATCCGAAGTGCTCTTGCTTCCACCGAGGCGCTCAACTGAACCTTTTGCAGCTTAGTTTTCCCATTGAACCAAATTCTTGGGATCTCCAGTTAGTATGGTTGAGTTACCACCACAAAGATTCGTATTGTTTGGGTTTTATGCCCATTCCCCTATACATGCAGAACTCTTGATCTTCGGGTAGTTCCTTAGCTAAATGGTCCATTATATCCTTTGATTAGTAATCAAGGAAGTGACACCCGTGGTGATCAACTGCCATACGTTCTTATGTCTCCGACAGATTAAACAAATATGTCCAGACGCCGTCATCCGTGCCCTTCCGGAAGCCGACCGACTAGCCACAGTGTATAACTGCTGAAGGCACGGGTTTCTCCCAATAAGGGACGTCATCTAAGGAGTTGTGAAGTTACTCAACTTCTTTCATGCTTTGTTTAAAGCGTTAAACTCCAATTCCATCATGAATTGGCCGATGTAAGTTTGCTTAGAGGATTTTCCAAGACCCACCATACACATTTACTTATGGTATTGGTGTTCTTCAAGTCTGATGTCCAGTTTGCATCACTGTGTTCTCCCAAAATCATTGGACATCCAGAATACCATAATCTGTATATAAGCGAATATTTCAGATATCGTCATATCCGACTTAACGCCTTCTATCGATCATTTCCAGAATCACGAGTGAACCTTAGTTCAACTGATCAGCTTTGTAGGCCGATACCAGGTCGGTTATAGTGTGTACAATACATTGAACTACATGTGACCTGCGTATATCGCTCATTGTATATGAGTGCACCATGATTCCAATCAGTTATATGATTCATATACATTGGTGGCTTCAATGAGACTGTCAACTATCTCATAACTGAGTTTGGAGTTAAGACCAATCCGTTAGATGTCTTAGAAATTCTAATTCCTAAGATGTCATCTGTGATACCCATATCGTTCATATCGAGACTTTTGTTTCAATATGACTTCCACTTTCATATTGTTGGTTTTCCAACTGTTGGCTTTCTAACTCTAGAGTCAATGTTTCTGTTGTCAAATTCATTATTTCTGTTTTATCTGAAACTTCCAGGACCAAAATATAAATATTTCAGAGACCAAAATGAAAGTTCAGGAAGAAGCCCAACAAACCAATTATGATCCTCCCATTCCAACTCTCCGGTCAGGAAGGCTATTTCAACATCCATGTCACGCAAGACTACAATGGCACTGGATGTTAAGCTATTCACAGGGGAGCACATGTCCAAGTAGCCGAGGTCTTATACTCATCAGTAGATTCATCTACTTTGTACTCACTTTTGAGTACAATTTTACAACTCAAATGTTCTTTTCCCGGAGGAAGATCAACCATTACACAAGTATGGTTCTATCTGATGGAATATATTTATCTCTCTGTAGCTTCTTTCCAAAACAGCGCTTCTAGAAATGACAATTCTTTATTAATTGTCCATGGTTCGTTCTCAACCATACAAGCTAGAAGGCCTGGAACAAGTCTTTGTCCCCTCTTTGTTCCGTATCGGTTCAACATCTAGAATTCCTGAGTTCTGTAGATCTGGAACATTAAGTTCCGGATAGTCAACAACTTCTGAGTCCTATAGATTTGGAACATTTGGTTCCGGACAATCAGGCACTCGCGGGTTCTTGTTAACCTCGAGCAATTACATCTTTTTCCTTCTCAAGGAAAGTTATCCTCAAAGAATTCAGCATTCTTTGACACCAAGAGGCGATAAGCACTACTGTTATTTGCAGATCCAGTGGATAAGTAATTTACAGTCTTAGGTCCAACTTAACCTGTTTCGATATTCCAACCTCTACCAAGCCACCCCACAACACAATATTTGTAGGTGAGATCATTTCCATGTTTCACACGGAGGGTTATCATTATCCTTATGCGTAGTTCTGTAGAGAATCACATTAGCGGTAAGGATAACCTTGCCCCATATATTTTGGGCGTACGACTTTGTGCTTGGCTAACACCGTAAGACTGAGGTGAGTAATGAGCAGTCGTTTGATGAACGATGCTTCACATTCTCCCCCTCTATCACTATGAATTCCTCAATCCGTAGGCTTAGTTGATTTTCAACTTATGCTTTGTAGCGCTTATCCGCTTCAATAACTTTATCTTTGCTTTTTAACAAACAAAGGATTCCATACGTTGTACCATCATCAATGAAGATCACAACGTACTTGTCTCCCCCCTCTATTTTGTATAAACTTCAAATCACCCAAGTAGGTGTGACTAAGTTCTAGAGGAGCGGTGCTTCTTTCGCTATTCCCTTGAGGGAATTATAGAAAGGTGATTTTGCCTCTTCGCCTACCTCACATTCATTTTGAGAGTTTATGTCTACAGAAGGCAACAATCTCAACTTCGTTAGCTTTTGAATGACTTTCTATTTACCGTGTCTTAATCTATGATGGCATAGATGCACGAATTACAAATATATCATTCATTTAGCTACAGACATACTGTACCATTCTTAGTTATTATAGACATGTTGAATTAGTCTCAAGCCAGCTTGACCAATAATTTCCCTTAAACCAAGTTTGGGACATGTATCACCTCCTTTTAAAGTGATCTCATTTCCCTGGAGTCCTATTGAGGACAACATCTCCAACCCATTCTACTTTAGAGGTGACGTTGATTCACATGAACAACCTCTTGCCCGTGGTTAGGGCGTAACCGGATCATATGTGACCTGAATACTCTTGCCCACTCTAGTTGCTTTGGCAGACTGAGTGTCCAATTTCTTTTCTGTCTTTCTTTTGGCCTTCAGATCATTTAAGACATGGAAACTCTGGCCCACCTCACTAGGTGTCCATTACTTTTCTGCCTTTTTCCTGGCTTTCGGATCATTTAAGACCTGGAAATTTTGGCCCACCTTAGTCGCCCGTAGGCTTTGTACGACTGAGTGTCCAATATCATCCCATCAAATGAAGGATCTTCTGTCAAATAGTGTGACAGATTCAACGTCTTAAGAAAAGTCATTAGCTTTTAGTCTTCTTCCTTTGAGATTGGTGCCCAGACAATTCTTGACGCTTGCTTAAGAATGGTAACAGTTTTCGCACAGTCAATGGATCTCTCTCCTTCGTATGTGCGAACATACTTTACACACTTTTAATAATTATACCCAAAAGAACGGATCTTTTAAGTTTTGTTTACAATAGTCCAATCTTTATACGGGAAGGAAGAAGATTCAATATATGATTTTAGAGTGTATGGAATATAAGTTTTTAATGAAAACACTTTCATATTCCTAATTTTACTTTATACGCTTTTATTCAGATATATTAACTAAACACATTATAGATAAGGAAGGATAATTAACTTAGACCTTTTGGATTCTAGCCCACTTCAGTTAGATTGAGTGTCAATATCCTCCTTACCATAATTCGGATCCTTTGTCTGGGACAAATATAGGCATTTTGCTACATGATAGAACATCATCTTCAACCTTCTCTTCTTGTCATAGTTGACATCCTCAGCCTTCGTATGATCCATTTTTTATGCCACAATTTAGATTTTGCTCATATTTTTAAAAGTTGTGAAAAGTCCTTGGAGAATTACCTCTCCGGATAATGTTTGGCTCATTCTAATATATGCTCATATATTGTCTAATTATACGTACATAATATTAGACTGTCGTATAATATTTATAATAATTTATAAATTTTTAAACCGTGATCTAATATTTTTTATAAGATTTTTAATTTGCAAGAATCTTTAGACAATAATCTAATAAATTCATAAATTAGAAATGAAATAAAAGAATGTCATTTACGAAACAACTATCTCAAAAAAAGGACGATTAGGCAAAAAATTTACCCAATAAATGGCTATCCATGCACTTCACCCGTTTTCTCCCGATTTGAGCCAGGACATGTAAGAATGATGGAATAATAATAGGAATCCAACACTACCAGCATGGACTACACCGGTGGAATTAGAATAACTCTGCCAAAAATGAAAAAAATATCTAAAAATAATTCTTTTTCAAAAGTAGACTATTTAAAGAAATTGCTACAATTTGAAATGCGTTGGTCAGAGTTTGGTCAGCAACTTTGCTTGAACCCCATTACTTAATTTTCTGCCTAAGGAATACTTTCAATTGTATCTCTTTGTTATCGACATCAATACCTTAATTTCTTCATCCTTAAAATGGACAAACAAACAAGTAAACCACAATAGTAGTACGAAATTTCAAGTAACAAAAGTCCGTTAAATCTTTAATTGAACTTGTTTTAGGACAAGTAGATTAGGAAGTTGGGATTAAATATTCTATAGGCTCTGGTTCTCATTTTGTAGAAGAATGAATGGATCAAAACGAGGTTTACTTCTTCTTCATTGACTAAGTCGCTTTGCTTGCTTAGTATGTCCAAGTGCAGCAAGTATGTTTTAACTTCAGTTGTAAACATTACAACTTAAGAATTTATTGGTTTTGCTTATTTGTTCATGCACCACATGTTCAAAACTTGGTACTTGTTTTATAACTACGTCAACCTCAACCTATTAGCCATGGCATAGTGTTGGGATCAAAATAATAGCGCGTCATGCGTAAGCTAATGACTGCAAACCTTGAACGATGATAAATCAGACGACAAAGAAAACTCTACTAAAAGAAGCATAATATTTAATATGGTTTGGTCAAGTGACATATATATTGAAAAATTAAAATTATAAAAAGAAAACATTAATCTATGAGAGAATAATCTCCCATAAACGAGACTCTTTAATGACTACACTGCAAAGAAACCTTTTCCACCAAAAGTCCTTCATTTTTAAGTAAAACACAATTATGATAAAATTTAAATAAGGTAGAAAATTCAGGGCAAACCCTAACGCATACCATGTATATAGTACTAGTATTTTATTCATTGGATTGCACAATTGACTCAATATGGTTCGGTATTTTCCTGGACCTCGCGCATTGCAAGAGCTTACTCCAAAATATTTGCGATGAATTTTCACCTATCAAATTTGAAGTACTTAAGTTTGGATTCCACAATTCAAACATCAAAATTGTGTCCTTAAGTTAGAATCATGTAATTACAATAAGGTCACAAAACTTAAACGATCTGGGATTAATGTTTGGTAGCAAGATGAAAATCATCGTTGATGTAGATTATGTGAAGAAGATGAGACATAGAAGGAGAGAAGTTGACAAATGCAGAAGAAGTGAAAAGGAGAAAGTAGAAAAGTTGAGAAGCCAGAACTAACCTTTTTAAATTGCTCGCTGAACTTTAAATAATTTGCAAACTCGGTTAATGTTTAAACAATGTCCTTTGTTAATTTACACAAAGGTCCATTTTTTAGGCCACAATTTAGGTATTATTCATATTTTTAAAAGTTGTTCAAACATAGCCGTTAGTAAATTACCCTTCCTGATAGTGTTTGATTCGAGTCTAATGTTTGTCATATATTAATCAACTTTGTAGATAAAATATTAGAATGTCCTCTAATATTTGTAATAACTTAAAGAATTTGTGAATGTAATCTCATAATTTTTTTTCAATTTTTCCAAAAAAAATAATTAAACCGTGGTCTAACAAAAAAAATGATCATTTTACTTAACGACTATTCAACTACAAACAGCAAAAAATGGCTATCTGTGCACTTCTCCCGTCTTTTCCTGATTTGGGCCAGGACAGGTAAGAATGATAAGCCAAATAGTACCAGCATGGACCACACCCCCCAAGACACACAAAATGCATAAGCACCAGTATTTTTTAAAAAAAATAATAATAATAACTAACGCAAATAATTAAGATAAATAAAATACAACTCATAAATCAAACATAAGGACTTATATTAAAAAATAGAGTATTTAAAGAAAATACTTCAATTTGATTTCAAGTTGGTCAGCAACTTTGGTTGAACCCCATTAAGCACTACTACTATACTAGTTTATCCGAGAAGTAGTTAAACCGTTTACGGTTCCTCTAAATTTCTCTCTAATCCTTCTTCATCTTGTTCAAATTAGTCAAACAGTAATAAGGATCCAAACATTACTGTAAAAAGTTAAATGGATTTGTGAGAAGGATGTTGTTGCTCTTTGTAGTGTTTGTTTTGGGAGCTGTAACAGTTGTTGCACTTGAAGCTGTGGCTGTGGTACTTTTGATTCGATGGTTGAACCGTAGAGTTGCTCGTGAAGCGGGTAAAGCAAAACCGGACGGGTCGCCCCGGGATTTCGATTTTTCGTTGTTCCAGAAACAGGTAATGTCATTTTTACTTTGATTAATTGGTTTAAGAGAGTTAATATGTAACCTAAATTAACTAGATTAAGTCATTCTGTTTTGTAAAATTAAAATTTGGGAACTACATTAGAAGTGTATTAGCAAATTTGTCTATCGGAAACAGATAAGTTCTGCGTACATCTTACCCTCCCTACACCCCACTTTGTGGATTACACTGGTTATTTTGTTGTAAAGTAGTGAATAAGTGCATTTTGAAATGTTGGTGAGCAATTAGTTTGAAATTTCGGGAGATGAGAAGTGCCGGACATTTTGGAACAAAGTGAGTATATGTGATTTTTTGACCGGCATGTGTGTGCACGATAATGGATATTGACCTATTTTATTCTATTGGAGGATGTGATTAGACAGTACATGACACACTTGTAGCTTAACAAGGACATGACCCTAGATAGGAGATTATGGAGGTCGAGGATTAGTTAGTAGGTAGTCGAGTGTCATCTAGTTTCCTTTCTCCTTATTGTTATTATTACTCCCTCCGTCCCATAACAAGTGTCACCTTAGCAAAGTGTGTGTTCAGTTCAATAATTTCTACATAGTATTAGAGCAAGTAAAGGTTTTGGTTTCAAGTCTCACCACTGCCCATTATTAAGAAAGGTAGTTCCACATGCTTGTCCCAGTTTCAACTTACTGTATTGTGCTTGTGTTCTGCCTCCCAGGGGATAGTCTGGATTCTAGAATCTGAAAGAATACCAAAGGCTCTTCCAGTGGACAAAGCCTTGACACAGCAAAAGGTCAAGAAAGAGATCTTAGAGGTTACACCTACCCAGAAATTTGCCCAAATCAAGGATCATCATCTCGTCTTAAAGGAGTCAGATGGTTCCCATGTGAAAATTCCACTAAAAGGTTGCATGATAGCAGCTGTTTCGGCCTCAAGCTTGTCCTCTAGAAAATGGTAATTTTGTAAGTACTGTTATATTTTGAAGTGATTTGTGTTGAATCGCCACACTATATTTTTTTCTCTTCGTGTAAGTTGGTTTGTGTCACTAGTTTCAAATATAAATTATTGGCAAGATTTATATGGCACTCGTATTCATGTTCTAACAATTTTATGAATATAGTACATAACTTAGTTTTGGAGGCATCAGATCTGGAAAGAGATCTCTAGTCTCTAGGTGCAATTGATTTTATAGGCTATGTCCTTTTGTCGTGTGAGGCTGGTGCCATGAAATCCAGGGTAGACATAAAGATGAGTACAAAGCAATTTTCGTTGTCTAAGTGTGAATTGAGCCGAGGGTCTATTGGAAACAACCTCTCTACCTTCACAAGGTAGGGCGGCTGCGTACACACCACCCTCCCCAGACCCCACTTGTGGGATTACACTGGGTATGTTGTTTGTCTTCCATTACTTTTTGTAGGATTTAGATGTGACTTGAAATACATGTGCAAGTCACACTCTTTCTGTTTTTTGGCATAACTATCGAGCACCCCTGACATATCCTGATTTGACTTGGTGCTGCTATTACAATCTTCACCATTCATGGTTGATTCGGGAACTTGCGGGGACCAAGAGCAACCTCATACTATACTAGTATTATAGCTCGATTTTGTTCCTTTTGTCTTCTGGACAAACTAATTAGATTTATTTATAATATAATATAATATACTATGATAAACTTTCATCACTACTAAACTGGACAGAGTCTTGGAAAAAAGGGATGATTTACATTTAGTTTTGGTAAAAAAAAGTATATACAGAGTATAAATTATACTGGCAACCAATGTGAAAATAGTTAATAATAGGTAAAAGTATCATGTGACATCTAATCAGTTTTGCCATAATTGAAAATGGAGTTCCTTGTCAAAAAATAAAATAAAAGCAATTGAGGATGGAGTTAACCCTTCCCGAGAGAAAAAGAGAAGCATGAAAAATAAGTTAATAACAGGTTAAACACAAACTACAGAAGCACCTTTACAGAGGAAAACAATTTTCTAATAGTATTTAGTGCTACTGTACTTTAAGTACTTTAAGAAGCCAGTGGAAGGCAATATAAAGAACAAAATATCAGGTGAAATTTATCTAAAACTACGAGAAATAAGTTATTTCCACTAAAAAATAAGTGAAATTTAATAATATATTCATATATAATTGAAATGCTCCATATTCTTTCAAGCAGTTTGTGAAAAAATGGAGTACAAAAGTTCAGAATTCAAGAGGTAATCAATTCAGAAAAAAATTGACTTCATTAGAGATGGTAATATTGTAAAAGTTAATCTCCTTTTATTTAGCACACGGTTAAGTAAGTGGTTTGTCTAATTGTTTGGCAAAGATGTGATAACAATAACTTACAACTTCAATTGGTGTTATCTGCTACAATCTTACAGGGCGAAGAGATATCCTATCAAAATAGAGAGCAAAGCATCCACTTTATATGAAGGAAGTAGAATACTTTACATTTATCTTGACACATGCTGGGAGAAAGAAGCATGGTGCAAATCCCTTCGTCTTGCTTCCTGCGAGGACAAAGAAAAACTAAAGTGGTTTGCCAAGCTGAACGTTGAGTTTCAAAATTACCTGGTGTCATTAAATGCAGGTTACCCTTCATTTATGAAACCATATTCAAGCGTTGATATTGATTTAGGTGATAAATCAAGTAAGCTTGATGGTTCCTCAAAAGTTCGGCAATTTCTGAAAAAGCTTGCCAAGAAAGCTTCTAAAACTGTTCCAGAAAATAAGGGAAGCTCCATTTCAACGTCAGATCATGAAGAAAGGAAGATGAGTGAGAGAGCTCAGTCCTTCCATGACCTTGCTTTTGCTGGTGGTGGCATCAAGTTGGCTCCAACACGCAAGCCTCTTGATTTTTCTACTAAGGATGCTGTAGTGCCTTCATCTACATCGACATCTACTGGATCAGGAAGCCGGAGTCAAATGTCTGTTACATCTGATGCAGATTCTGATGACAGGATTTTTGGTGATGAGGGAACTCTTTGTTGGAATTTGTTAATATCCCGTTTGTTTTTTGATGCTAAAAGAAACGACCAGATGAAAACCTCCTTGCAAGCCAGGATTCAGGTTTGCAATCTCCTTTCTCTTTCCATTAGTGTATGTTTTTATCTTGGTTTAAGCTTTTTGGTTACTGACATCATAATTTGCTAACTATTGCTTCTGAAGCAAATGAACATCTTTTTGCAATTAGTACTGTAGGTGGAAAATTAGCAATTCAGTTTTGTCAGCTGCAAGTGTTTGAGTCAGAAATGGATTTGGTTCCATATTGTTGTTGTTCTGTTTTAGAAGTTGGGTCTGGAAGGGTTGATTTTCTACTCTTCCTACACAAGTTATCAACAACAAACAACAATAACAACCCAATGAAATCCCACAACGTGGGGTCTGGGGAGGATAGAGTGTACGCAGACCTTACCTCTACCTTGGTAGGTAAAGCGACTGTTTCCGAAAGACCCTCGGCTCAATACAAAGCATAAGCACAAGCAAAGCAAGAGAACGGTCATACCCGGACAAGAAATTTAAAGTAGTATGAAAATTATGGTACCAAAAGCGATTAAGCCATGATAGAGCATTCTGAAAGGGAAGCAATACTAACACAGATAAATAAGATAAACAAAGTATACTAAAGAACACATAGCAGCAGAAATCAAACGACAGGGGACTATAAGGCAATACTGCGCCTACTAGTATGATAGGCTAAGTAGACCTACAATAGTAACACTACAACTACCAATATGTACGCATAAGTAGGACTACGCTCAACTACCTACTACCCTTCTACCCTAATTTGTGTCCTCCACAACCTCCTATCTAAGGCATGTCCTCTGTAAGTTGCACATGCGTCATATCCCGTCTAATCACATCTCCTTAATACTTCTTCGGCCTACCTCTACCCCTCTTGAACCCGTCCATAGCCAACCTCTCACACCTCCCCACTGGGGTATTGGTGTCTCTCATCTGCACATGCCCGAACCATCTCAAACTCGTTTCTCGCATCTTATCCTCCACCGAGATCACTCCCACTCTGTCCCGGATATCGTCATTTCTAATCCTATCCCTCCTTGTATGCCCACACATCCATCTCACCATCCTCATCTCCGCAACTTTCATCTTTAGGATGTGCGAGGTCTTGACTGACCAACACTCCGCCTCATACAACATAGTCGGTCTAACCACCACCCTATAGAACTTGTCTTTAAGTTTTGGTGGCACTTTTTTATCGCACAAGACTCCAGATGCGAGCCCCTATTTCATCTACCCTACCTCAATACGATGTGTGACATCGTCATCAATCTCTCCACTCCCTTGGATAATAGACCCGAGGTACTTGAAGCTTCTTTTCTTTGGAATGACCTAAGTACCAAGCCTCACCTCCACGCCTATCTCAAGGTAGCTCCCGTTACTGAACTTGCACTCCAAGTATTTTGTCTTGGTCTTACTCAACATGAACCCTTTACACTCCAGAGTCTGTCTCCAAACCTCCATCTTATCGTTAACTCCGCTGCGAGTCTCATCAATCAGGACTATGTCGTCTGCGAATAACATACACCATGGCACCTCCCCATGGATTTGTCGCATCAGTCCATCCATCACCAAGGCAAATAAGAATGGGCTAAGAGCTGATCCTTGGTGCAGCCCCATCATCACTGGAAAGTGCTCCGAGTCTCCTGGCAGGAAATTTGTTTAATGCTTTATTTGAAGCTTCGTAGGTTTGTATGTTTTATTGTGACATTTTATGCAGCTTCCATTGTTATGTTAAATTAAAAAGAAATTTTCTTTGTCTAACTGACCTATGATTCTGAGTGTTCGTACTTGTAGAGAACGCTGTCAAATATACGAATTCCCAGCTACATAGGCGAAGTGACATGTACTGCTGTTAATATTGGTAACCTTCCTCCCTATATACGTGCAATGAGGGTTCTTCCCTCAGACACGAATGAGTTTTGGGCCTTCGAAATTGATCTTCAGTATTCTGGTGGTGCAATCTTGGATGTCGAGACAAGGGTTGCAGTTCAGGACCTTGATTTACCTGAAGGGGACGAACCAGAAATAGAATCCAGTGATCATGATGTCAAATATGATTTACTAGAAGGGGCTGAGCGGTTTGGAAAACTAAAGCATTCTGAAGTGGATGTTGATAAGAAGATGGACCAAACCAAGGAAGGTAATATTTTCTTTGATGTTCTCAGAAATTTGGATTTTGCAATCAAAATATGTTATTTTGGTTGGGCGTGCTTGATGGTTATTTATTCAGTTATCTAAAGGCGAATAGTCAACTATTTTTAAAACAAAAATATTTAGATAGTAATGAAGGTGCATTAATCAGGTGAATTTTCAGATGGGATGCGAAGCTCCAATAGCACGCCAAGTGTGTCGCCTCAAGTGTCTAAGTGGAAGTCTATCTTTAATTCTGTTGCCAAGCAGGTCTCACAGGTTGGTAACAACTTTTTATTAACATAATGGGCTATTCGTTTTGTACAGATAGAGTGGAGGGGATCACTTAATCCTTGTTTATTAACGGGGTAGAGCAGTTTAGTATCTCGTAAGGTCCATAACCTTGATGTCAAGGGTTCAAGTCCTGTCTCCACAACATCTTGTTTGGCCGAACTATTGTAGGGTTGATTCTTTAACTAGTAATTAATTCCCGCTATTCACTTTTTGGGGGTTGAAGGGAAAATGAAATGTAGGGGAGGATAGAATCACTACACTATCAACCCAATAATACCAAATCCATAAACTTGAACCGTTCTGGGCCAGCAATTTAATTCTTTACATAGGGGCATCCTTGAGCATTGCACTGGCTGGTGTTTAAGAGGTGATCACATAAAAGGAAATTGATGCCAAGGTTACGGTTTAATGGTTAGAATGCAGGGATACAACTATTTTCTTCCCTTGAAATCTTTTATACATTTTTGCAAAATAACTGCTGTTAGTTCATAGTAAATTTTCAGAAACCAGTAGTTACTAATTTATCATAGTGCAGATTCTGATTGTGATAGATTCTGAAGCTAAAAGATAAAGAAGAACAACCAACTTTAATGGAGAAATCAACTTCCAAATGAAACCAAAGAACAAACTTACAATATCTAAAGGAAACAAACTAAACTAAGCTAGTAGAGGAATTAATTATGTTACCTTAACTAAAATGACTATAGTTGCTAAGAATAATTAAGATGCTCTAAGCTCCCACGAGTTTTTTTTCATCCAAATTCATTCTAAAAAGAAAGAACACAAATAAAATGGGTACAAGAGCCAAAAGTACAAAAATGCCTTTAATAGTTAGCCTCCAAGAAAAATGAGCTAAAGAATTCTTGTGACAAGACCCCTTTGATTCAAAGAGATTAATTGGCCTTGGGTTTCCTTGTTTGATTCCCTCATAGTCCTTAAAGTCATGATACAAGATCCCTTGAGCTAAATCTTGGAGGTCTTGTAATTTCTTAGTTTGATTCCTTTTAAATGGTCTACTTGAGGGATTCTAAAAAGAAAAGTTCTACTTGAGGGATTCACTTGACTTGGGTTAGTTTCTGAGTATGCATCAGAATGAGTTAGCAAAATCTACAGGTCAACCTATGTTTATGTAACCTACATCTAAGAATACTTTTGTGTAAAATACAGCAAAACTTCAGCAGTGCTCTTTACTTCGACTTGAAATGACCTCCTTATTTTGTTACAGAGCAGGAACCATAGTTGATTTCATTCAGTTGACCTTAGTATCCTTGTTACTTTATGAACATAGATAAGGGCAGGTGAAACGAGGATGCCCCGAGGAGAACACAGTATGAAATATGGTTGAGCAATGGATTCTGAATGAAAAAGGATTTACTCGTTATACAATCATGAGATTTCTGATATGGCAGCATTCTGCTACTGCATGTGTTGCTTAGATGATCAGCGATTTAATCATATTGTGCCTGACTACAGCTTTTGAATTTATTGGTGCATGTACTGAAAGAACATAGTGTCTTATTCCACTAGTATTGTAACAAATTGTGGAAGAAGCTCTTTTGCATTCTAAGCATTGAATCTGGAAACTCACCAGGTACCACTCTCGCTGGGGATTAGGGTTGCATCCATTCAAGGAACTATGAGGCTATACATAAAGCCGCCACCTTCAGATCAAATATGGTTCGGATTCACATCGATGCCCGATATAGATTTCCACTTGGACTCTTCTGTTGGGGAGCATAAGATCTCAAGCGGGCATCTTTCTTTGTTCCTAATCAATCGGTTTAAGGTCAGATTGAGAGTTTATCTGTTCTACAATTTGATTACGTGGTTCGACTTAATCATGATTTGAAAATTTTCGATCTTCTTCTCATTTTAACCCTTTACATTGACTTAATCATGATTTGACAGTTTACCAATATGGGGTGATTAAGATTGAAATGTGTTGACCTTTAACAGTTCTAACACTTCGCTAGCTTAAATCCATCTTCATTCGGTTAAGGTTTCTAGAGATTATTTGTGACAGACTAACAGTAGTGGGTTGACAGACTGCAAGGTGGTCCTCTTGAACTAAAATTTCTAGAATATTGACAGTCTTAAATATCAAGTACTGGAAAAAAGCACTTGGCGTTTTAGCAATCATCACTACGAAAATAAATAATGTTGAGTGATTGGAGATTCCATGTCAGATCAAACTACTACTATTACAACTACGCCTTAATCCCAAATAAGTTGGCGTCAAAGAGTACTTTTCCTAAAAAGCCTAGCCAGTTATCTGTAACAACAACATACCCAGTGTAATCCCACAAGTGGGGTCTGGGGAGGGTAGGATGTTCGCAGATCTTACCCCTACCTCTGTGGGGTAGAGATGCTATTTCTGAAAGACCCTCGGCTCAAAAGTAGCCAGAGTAATCTGTGTGGACATTCCCTATGATTCCAAAAGTATAAAAAACAGCAAAATGCACTGAATATGAAAGAAAGTATCTTCCACTCCTTCAATATTTTTCATATAAGAGCACGAGCTGCTACATCCCATATGTAATCATATTCTTTCCTGATTCCTTTGTTGTTGTGTGACTGTAGCTGCCGTAGTCGGTGGACTCCCAAAAGATCCATGGTTTGACATTGTCTAAGTGAATTTGTGTACTTTAAATCGGTCTCGGGATAAGTAGGATGTAGTTGGAAACTGTAGAAAAAAGGTCGTTTGAGATCCAGGGACAGGAGTGACTCAGTTGCTAAAATTCATTTGAAGAAGATAGAGATTAATGGCACCTTCAACACGAAATGCATGAGCTGAATACAGTAAGCATGCCTAGCTAGTTGTTAGATCATTCTTTTCAATAAAATAATAAATTTCAATAGAAGAACGGCAACAACGTGCCCGTATACAAGAAGTATACCAAAAATAGTAATTCTTACAAAAAGACATTGTTTCCTATAAGAAACACCAAAACTTCTATGCATCCAGGAACGCGTGCTTGCACCAAAGAAGATAAGGGAAAAGAAGCTATTCCTCAAGTGTACAAAGTCTTTCTCAACTCCATCAAAAGCTTTCCTATTCCTCATACAGTCCACTTAAGTGTTAGAGGAGCAACATCACGTGCTTTGCGCCGTCTTTGATAGGCTCAGCTAAGCATTGTTTCTTTTACAGTGCCGGACATCACCCACTCAAGTCTAAACCATCTCAGAATTTCTCACCACAAACAAGACGCTATCCAACAATATAAAAGGAGGTGATTCACATCTCCCCCTAAGCCTTTATACATGAAACACTAACTAATACAAGTAATCTTCCTCTTCCTCAAATTCTCCTCCATCAAGATCACCCGCTCGCAGCTAGCCAAGTGATAAAACAAGCATTTCTCGATGCCCTAGGGATCCATATCGAACTATGTGGAAAAGCTGATCAGAAGTTTCTCATAATAGGACTTAACAGAAAAGACATCATTTTCCCCCTCTCCTGGCCAGCCAGCCTTGCAAGTTCTTGTTTTTAGATCATTTCTTTTTGATAAGTTACTAAATTATTTTAACTTGTTTCTTTTCCAACCGCCAATGATCTGCTTCCTATGGATTGTTTTACAACAGTACAATGCTTGAATCTGATCTACCTTTAAATTCAACAGAGCAATGTATGCAACATTTCAAATTATATTGTTCTCTTTGTCACCCATAGGCAATATTTGCTGAAATGGTAATTACATACTCTTAGTGCTGATACCAACAAAAAACATAGGTGAGATTTCCTTCAGAGGCTTAGCTGATTCTTCATAACTAATGCAGAGTGCTATTCGTGAAACATTGGTACTCCCAAACTGTGAAAGTGTATGCATCCCGTGCATGTTAGCGGAAAAGGATGACTGGGTCCCCCGACAAGTTGCTCCATTTATATGGCTTAATCGAGAAGATGCAGGTAATAATTCCAACAGACAAGAAGCACCCAGCTCCCAACCTGCGGATCCAACACGAGTCACTGAAGTTGATAGGGGAGGTACCAATGGTAATGCTGAAAGCAAAACTGAAAATCCAGGAAAAACAGGATGGACTACTCAACAAAGCAAGTCATTGGATCCACATGCATTATTATCAGTTCCTATGCATAGTCCGGACAGAAGCACCACTAGCAATGCCGAAAGCAAACAAGAAAAGACAAGAAAAGCTGGATGGTCTGCACTGCAAAGCAAGTCATTGGATCCACATGCATCCTTATCAGTTCCTATAGCGCAGCCTAGCACAAATAACCAGCCTTTGGAAGAATTGAAAGCACCGTTGTTGGAACATGAGGAACAGCAAGAGGATCACCTCAGGAGCATAGAGGAGAACGTAGAATGCAAGTCACCTTCTCGACAACTGGTACTGCATGAGGAAAAAAATCAAATTAATGGAGAAGATGATACGAAGTCTACACGAATAGGGAGAAAGGCTAGGATGCTTGGTTTGGGGAAAAAAGTGGGGGAGAAACTGGAAGAGAGGGCACGTCACATAGAAGAGAAGGGAAGAATCTTAGTTGAGAGGATGAGGGTCAACAGTGAAAAAAAAGGAACATTGTAAAAATGCAGCTTCACCAATTCATTTCTTAGCGCAAGGCAAGTCCCCAGTGTATCTATTATTTGTTAATTTACGTTTCATTTGTGCTTTTATGTCTTCGCGAACAAAATCCTCCATTGCTACATTTGTTTCAGTCACACAGGTGCAGTAAAACTGACAACCTGTGAAGGAACAAAATCAAATTGAAAGCTCCATGCTTTGCTTCTATCAATCCGGATGGTTCATCTTCAGCTGCCATGAGGAAGAGTTCTTGAGTTATACAAGTTCATTTCAAGGACTAAGCAGCTTCGTCACTCTTAATTGGTTAGTCATGGAGAAAGGGTTGCAAGTAAAAAATTGCTCTACGTTTATTGTATAAGTTAAAGTGATTATTTTGGTCATTTTACTAAGTCTTTCCCATTGAATTGAGAGATGTTCTCATTAAAGAAAAACTCAAGAATTGAGCTTGCATATTCAGTTTTTACAAACTCAAAAATACACACCTTACAAATGTTCAGCGTCATACTTTGAGGACTACGTATAACCAAGCCTTTGCTTGAATAGATAATGTTAGGTAATTGTCTCCGCCGATTACATCACTTTTTTTACTTTCGTCTTAAAGCGTTTCCTTGCGACTGGAAGAGGGAAAAAACGAAGATAATCTTCAAAAGGAAATAAGAGAACCAGAAAAGAGTTGAAAAAAATGAACAATGGCCTGTAGAAATTGTTGTCAAAATGAAAATAATCTTAGAATCTCACTTTCTTTTGGACACTAGTTAGTATTTTTCCAATAAAATATGTATTGTCAAAGCACATAAAATGTGATCAAAAGTATTATAAACATTAAAAATTAAATGTCATTGTTCACACAGTGAAAAACAAAAGAATTCTTCATTTTCTGTTGATACCACTAATAATATCATTTTCCAATTTGGGTTCGGCGACTTGAACATAATCAATACAAAGACCAGAGATACCCCTTGTAGGAACGTCAATGCACGTGAGGAAGATAAATAATTTCTTCTGCTTACAACAATCAACAACCATCGGAATTCTGACGGGACATAAGCTTCTCGTTCTGGTACGTTACAATGGCAGAGGTAGCGGATTTATCTTCTTTTTTAAGAAAAAAAAATTGTGATATTTGGACTTGCTGGTGTGCAAATCAACACTTCACCTAGTAATTGTTACCTCCAAGGCTCCAACCAGCACAGATACCAGGCGACGCTTTCCACCATTGTCATGATCGCTTAAACAACTCATAGAAGACATTTAGAATTTCTTGTATCAGAATTGCTGTAAAAGTTCAAAGTTCTGCTCCTTAATCCTTGAACAATTTAGTTGAATATAGAAAGAGATGGAAATGCAAACTCAACAGTTTGGTACAATTCTTTAGTGCAAGAATCAGTGAAGCTTACTTTTTGCTAAAATTACAACATGATTGGAACAAATATTGGAAAAGTCGAACGACATTTTCAAGTTAACAAGCTGCTAAAACCTAAAAGCACTCAACCATAATATGGTCAATTGCGAGGAACATCTGTAGAGGTTTTGGTAAACTAAGTATAACGTTTGTAACAGCGCAGCAAGTGAGAAAATATCATTAACACCAGTATAAATAGAGTTTTAAGAGCGTAATAAACAGTAGTATAAAACCTTTGACATTTTGCTTGCACATGTTATTTTTCAACATTTTAATCTTTATAGAGCCTCATTGACATGCTATGGCAAAATTTTGGTATGCATATAATCTAGTTGCAAAATCCACAATTTTTACTTGCCGAAGTTATTTTAATCGATGTCCACGATGAAAAGTTGATCAAGTAAACCCTCCAAACAGAACGTGATCATACATATATTGGAATAAAGGCAGAAATTGAGACCTATTGGCGTCCAATAGTTTTGAAACAGTAACCAAAATTCGCATTTTGCACTCTTGGAAACAAAACCACTTTTAGATCATCCTCCAAAAAGCCCTGCTCTAACGAAGATTAAATAATTCAGTACATCCACCAAGTCAAAATCCTTTTTAACTGTGCCATTAAAAATACCACCTATAGTAGAAACTCACAAAACCTAGACTTTATCCAAAAAGGATGAAGAGCTTAAAGGAAACATGTTTCATTCCCAGTCTGTGGCGCCAGCAGCAGGGACAACATCTGGTAAGGGAGCGGCGGCTACAGGTACAGGTGCAGCTGCTGCATCCCATCCTCCATCAGCTGCTGAATCCCCAAATAAAAAAGCAAAGCTATTAGTGCTGCCAAATTTACGAGTGAATAATAGACAGAAAAATACTTGAAATCATCAAACTTCAAATGGGATTGAATATTGTAGCAGACAATACCAGGAACCAATATAGTAAAAACAAACTAACCTCCATCTCCGGCCCAGCCACCAGCAGCTACTGGAACAGGTGCAGCAGCATCAACAGTCCATTGGGCCTCGGGGATTTGGCTACTAGACCAATCACCAGCAACGGCAGCACCAGCAGAGTAGTCTGCATAATCTAATGCGGGTACTTCCTCTTCCTGCTCCTTTGCCTCTTCAGGCTCCCTGTAAAAGAAGAGATCGACCTGCAAAAATAGAAATTAACAGATGCAAAAGAAAAACCTATATTCAGTAACAGACTGCAAAAGTAGCATCAAATCATCAATTAAACTTCAGAAGTGCGCAACCATCAGCAGCAGAATGACACGACGGAGTTAGACCTAAGACAAAATAAAATGCATAAAGATGGTCTTTACCATGACATCCCATTTGTGTCCTTGGCTAATGGCCCCACGCATCTGCAGCACCATCCTTGCTAAGAGCCAGAAAAGAACACCAATACTGTGCTTTCCTTTGTTATTGGCAGGGATACCGATGTCAACATACCGCATTGGAGAATCTGTGTCACAGAAAGCAATAGTTGGGATGTTCCCAAGTGCAGCTTCCTTGATTGGCTGCAAAGTATTCAACAAACAGGTTATAAATCACTGGCAAGTTTAAAATGAGAATATGAATATCAGGAAAATAAGTTAAACCTGATGATCAGTTCTTGGGTCAGTGAGGATCAGGAGTCGTGGCTCACTGTATGAGGTCTGAAGCTGATTGGTAAAAGTACCAGGGGTATGGCGTCCAGCAATGGCATGTGCACCAGTATATTGGGCAAACTTCAAGACAGCTCTCTGTCCATATGGCCTGGCAGATTGCACAATAATGTCCTGAGGATTCTCAATTGCAACAATCACCCTGGCAGCCATTTGAAGCTTTTCCCATGTCTTTCCAAGGTTAATGATGTAGATACCTATGAATATAAATAGATAGGTCAAGATAAACAGAGAACCCAAACAAACAACTGGTGGAAGTATTGTCGTGAAACCATGATTTTGAATTCAAATATACTGGCCACACAGAGAACTAATAAAATTCAACGAAAACAAAATGCACATCTAACATACATTTTATGGAAGTAATAAGAAACAGAGAATGAAGTATTGCAGGTTAGAGAATTCCAATATGAGATAAAATGATTGATGAGAACTAATGCACATATATCATCTTTCTAGATATGACAAGTCAAAACATTGAAAAGATTAACTAGGAAGAGAAACTAGCAACTCCAAACAGAACAATCTATCACAATTTGCCCCATAAGGGCCCCTAGTCTTAGCAAATTGAGAATACTTCAAAATATTTCTTTTCATTCAATGCATACTGTATAGGTATTGGTTTGACTTGCCACAACAATGTCAACCCCGAACTAGTTGGGGCACCAATATGAATCCGCACTAACAATTCCACTCTATCCACATAACTACGAATTAATTTATGAGCTCTGTAATAGTTGCAGTACATAATTGTAAGGAATGTCATTACTATTAATTTCTTTCTCAAACTGCGGGATAAGTGCATGAGAAATTGACATAAATAGCCGCAACAAAAATAATAGCCAGGAATTGTGAAGTTTTGTACATTAGTTTATAATATAGATAAAATGTACATTTTTATGCATAATAGTGTATATTTGGCTAGCGAATGTAATTATTTTTGGCAGACTATGCAAATATGTAACTTGACCTAACAGTTTGATAAAGTGAACCTTGAATATAGATACACATACATAAGCTAAATCTTAAAATGGGCAATTGAAACCATGTAGCACGATGTATTAAAAAATAATGATATAGCTGAAAACATTTTAGTAACACAACTCCACTGATTGTCACAAAGAAGTTAGAGAATCAAAGGAAATGAGACTACATTACCATCATTGCGGCGCTTGAAGGCGTAACGCTCCATTTGGAAGTCACAATTCTTAGTACCCAGGTGGACTTCAGCAGCCAACATCATCTGGATATCACCTTCTTTTGTCGACAGTGTCGCCATTCTTCGGCTTGCGGCAGATCCAGAGTATCTTTTTCTATCCAGGAACTAGAGATATAAAACCTTGCTCGTGTTGGGCTGGCCCATTATCCGCTTCATGTAGATCATAAAAATGGCCACTTTTTAGACCGATAATCAAAATTTAACCATTATTTAAAATGTAATACATATCCTTAATTTTTTTTTAAAAAAAATTGGTACATATTATTAACTTTTAATGTGAATAAATTTCGAACAAAACATCTGTAGCTAATAGACGAAAAAAATTTAATATAACCTACTGGAATAAAACTTCAACAAGTTCCAAACTTCTACAACATGTTCCGTGTAATCTAGAATAGAGTGTAAACAGACCTTATTCTATCTTGGGGAGGAACCAACTCAGCAGAAGTCAATCAGAAGTTTTATGTTTGACAAAGGGCTAGAGAGGTTGTTTCCGAGTCAATCAGAAGTTTTATGTTTGACAAAGGGCTAGAGAGGTTGTTTCCGATACTCTCGACTCAAAGGAAAACAATAACAAAGCAGGGCTAGAGAGGTTTTTCCGATACTCTCGACTCAGAGTAAAACAATAACAAAGCAGATCATGTGAATCGATCGAATATAATATTATAAATTTTCCAACTTTTATGTTCAAAACTTCAAATAATATGAACGAAAACTCAAGGTCAAAATCCTGGAGATTTGAGCTGTATAACTACAAACTCCATGACAAAATTCTTAAGATCTGAGTTGTAGAACGACAGACTCCATGACAAAGTCGTTATGTTCTCAATTGAAAATCACAAACTTCAAAACTCTTTCCTCGAGTACCCGGTGGTAATTTGAAATTAGTTGTAGAACTCGACTATATAATTCTTTATAAGTTTTCAATTATAACTCTATAATTCGTTATAAGTTTTCAATTATAGAATTACGAACCTTAAAATTCTTTCGTCGAGTTCAGTTATATGAATTTTTTTGAAAATTTAATGTTGAATCACTGTAAATGGTTGACATGAGTATTTCTATAGTTCTATTGATATTCAAGGATTTTACACTTTTCTATGGCGAAGTTTAAACGAAAGTTCGAATTTTTACCAAACGAATGATTGGCATGAGTATTTATATTGTTCGATCTATTGACATATTCAAGATTTCAACGATATGTTAACTTTCTGTATTGAAAAATATATTCTAGAAACAAAAATTAAGTAAAATTAGAAATGGCAAAGATGGAGAAGTCGCACTTCATTGCGTTGTTATTTAGAAACTTACAAAATGTAACCAACAAGTCTCCATACATTTAATACATTAAAGAAAGGGGGGTTGAAGAAGCAACAAAAGGACTAAACAAATACAAACTTCACAAACAAAACAAGTCTCAAAGTAGAGCACAAATGTGCTCAACATATTTAGTAATCTTCTGGAGCCAAAGGCTGATGGTGAGTGTGGATCGGAGCTTCATGAGATTGTATAAGCCCAAACTCATAGATAAGTCCAGCTATGGCTGCACCAATGAATGGGCCCAACCAATAGATCCAGTGGTTCCTCCACCTCCAGCCCACTAAAGCAGGCCCAAAAGCCCTTGCTGGGTTCATGGACGCTCCTTCAAAAGGCCCACCCACCAAGACGTTGGCCCCCACTATGAAAGCAATGGCAAGAGGTGCAATAATGCCCAAACTACCCCTCTTTGGATCAATAGCAGTTGCATAAACAGTGTATACAAGCCCAAATGTCATAACTATTTCCATCACAAGTGCATTCCCGTTGCCAACTCCTGCTGCTACTGCGAATCCCACTGGCCTCTGCACCCACAAGAAAATTGTATTTGTAGTAAAAAAACTCAAAAAGAGGAAATAAATGTACAAATGAGCTAAGCTCATCAAGAAATCAAAATAAACAATGCTTCACTTATAACTGCATCAAATAAACAAGCTGATTGAGCAGAAAAGAGAACTAGGAAAAATAACAAGTGTTAATGTCGGCCGCTCAAACCTTGTGTTTGTGTTTTAAAAAAAATGTGTACCAATAACTTATTCAGGACCCAATAAACAAAACAGTAAATAAAACGAATTCTGAACCCATAAACTAAAAATAGTGTTTTAACCCAAAAATTGAGTATCAGGATTGAAGTATTCCCCCCTTCAATTCATGTGAACTTCTTAATTTAAGTGAACACGGAGTTTAAAATGAATGTAAGCTTAAAGATACCATAAACGTTTGAATTTTTGTGATATGAGGAGTAAATTTGTGATCTTAAGCCACAAGACTTTTTGCAAGTAAGTTTTTTACTTCCCTTTTGGTAGAAAATATTTCCCTATACAGCAACCAATTTCCGTTGTACCAAATACAGCAACACATTCGAGTGACTTTTGTCTTACCAAGCCATCAGTAGCAAGCCTCAACAAGGCAGAGGCTACAACAGCACCTAGGAGCTGAGCAACCCAATAGTAGACAGCACGGAGGACGCTAACTCTGCCACCCACAAGGGCACCGAAGGTGACCGCCGGGTTAACATGACCGCCGGACACGTTCATGCTCGATGCTACCGCTGCAAAGAGTGAAAATGCATGCGCCAGCGCGATGGCTATCAATCTTGACGCTCCTAAAGCTTTATCGGGGTACAACTTATCTGCACATACATTCATATAGAATCAATGACCTTTCCTGATCATGCATGCATGATGAGTAAATGGTGCTCTTCCCTTTTTTTTATTTGACTCTTTCTGATTTCCTTCTTATTTTGTGGCAATAAAATGATACTTTTATATCGTGCAGAATTTTCACTAAGAAAAATCAAAAGGTGAAGAAGTTAATTGAATTCAACATCTACTAAATATAGATAAAATATAACTTTAACATTATATACACAGGGTAGTATTTTGAAAAATGAGATTCGATACACCCCTTGCGGCACCTAGCTCTGCCTTGCTTTTAGGCCAACTCATAGAGAGTTCTGTCATTTGGTTTGAACCCATTTCTTCTATACCTATGATTATTCAGTGATGGATTTTCTCCTTTTAGGATTAGGTTTCTATCTTGTGTTGTGCTAAGTCATTTAACTTCAAACTTCTCATCCTTTCCTTGATGAGATTCTTCTTCCCAAGAGTATATTGACATGTTAAGATCACACGTCTAAATACAAATATAGTAAGTACTTTCTAATGCAAATTTCAGAACTTAGATACAAGTAGGAGTTAGTGATATTTAATTTACTCGTAATTACCAAGAGCAACAACGGAGCCTTCTCCTGCAAATACAAAAATCAAGGTAGAGAGAAACTCGGACAAGGTAGCACGCATGGAATCAGGGTGTGTCGCCTCATCCACCCTCCCAAAGGCATACCTCCGTGGCTGCATGACTTTTGATTATTCTAAACCACTGTTCTGCTTAATTTATCTCTCAAAATTTGTAGCTAACTTAATTCTTGCTTCCTAAGTACTTGAGAAGAAAAGATAAAGATGATGAAGAGTTGAGACTGAGAGAAAGATACCGTCGAGGGAGTTAATTATAGAAGGCTAAGGTGCATGGGTGGGCATGGGTGGGTTCCAGTAAGATATAAATTGGATTTAAAGTGGACACTTGGGAGAAGCACTGCATGAATACTGACACGTATATTACATGCGTTACGTTGTCTGTTCGATCCCATCAACATTGTATTTTATCTTATTTCCTCCTACAGCAATATATGCTAAAATCCAAATTAAACCAAACGACATATAGTATATAAATGACTTCTGTTAAAGTTGGATCTAGAGTTTGTGATATTTGACTCAATATATCTTCTAAAGTATTGATATGAATGTGTAAGTATGTTGGGATAAATGTTGCACAATATTTAGATCAATATTTTTTGAATTGATTTTATTTTACTTCACACGATGCAGTAATATTTATGTAAATATTATTATGAGGTAAAAAACGACTTGGCAAGGTAAAAAGGAGCTGATAAAAAATGAGTGAGGACTAAGTCAAAAGTTGTTGCTTGTCGTGAGGATCAAGCCAAAGTTGTTGAGATTATTACTCCATGATCTTCTCCAATCAATCCCACCAGCAGTCCACATTTCCCTCAACTTCCACTGATCGATAAGTTTTTCAAGAAAGAGTTTCTACTATAAATAGAGAGTCTAATACATAGTATTGATATCCAGAACCAAAAAGTAAAAATACCAAGAGAGCTCTCGAAATTTCATCTCAGAAATTTGGATCACCAGTGTTGCATGAGTGTGTTGACAACATTCTGTCTAACATTACAATTGTTGTTTAGATTCTAGATTAGTTTTGGATGGAGCGATTGTAATGAGAGGTTGTCTATGTCTACTTAGTTAGATTTTTCAGGCAGAAGTCATCTGCGACTTCAATTTTTAATTTATTTCCGTTTTATCTTGTAAATCTGTAAATAAAGAAATTTGTATATTTGTATATAATATATATATATACAATACATTTGGTCATTCACCATCATAAGTTATATATATATATAATATAACTTATGAAAATTTAAAACTCTTGTGTTCTTTAAATTTCTGGTGCATTTACTCTTCAAAGTTTTCTATTTTGCTAAAATATTATTATTGGTGTCGGATGACATAATTTTCGACATTCAAAAACAAAATTGACATTCGACTTTATTTTATTTTGTTTTTATTGTTCCATAGCCCCTTCAACTTGAAAGATTACTCTAACTACTGACTTGAACGCAGTACAACCATCCATCTTTAGCTTTCTTCTTTATCTCCTTCGGCTAAAACTACTTCCGCGTTAAGTCTTCATTCACACGACTAGTATAACAAAGCTCAATAAAAATTCCTTTTTATGATGGTTTGAATTAGCTTGGGTATACTTCAATTATATCATAAAATATATGTTACCTTGTAATTAATTTCCTATTAGTACAAATATTGAAAATTCCGTCCACTAAAATTTAAGGCTGAAACAAAAGAGAGAAATCACCTAATGTCAAGAAACTATGGTTTTTATTCTCACATATCAGGTAAAAAAATTTAACTATATAGAGAATATTTACAATATATTATATTTAATAACTTAAAAAGTAATTACTTTTTTAAATAACAGGCTATATCGTATGAATTCTTTATATATACAAAATAGACAAGATGGTATACGTGTACCTTATCATCTACTCTACACTATAGCGCCTTTTGATTCCGATCGACCAAAATGAGATGGCCCCACCCCGTTAAACTCTTGGTTATTAAGTGCAATGTGTACAGAACTTGGGAATCCCAGCTCTTCAAATAGGTGTTCATTTTTCGAGTCAGTAGATTATATCATTTTCTAGGATCCAAATTGTATATCATTTTTTGTCCTAGAATTTATTTAGATTTAGCTTTGTACAAGAACTATAATAAGCTTTACTAAATGAAATTCAGTTGAACGTGTTTCACCAGGATAAGAAACGTACACTATAAACAATTTGATAGCAAAATATAAAGCTCTACAAAGAATTGGCAGCACTTAATCTGTCACAAGGCAAATTACAGCATACAGTTAGTCGATATTCATTATTCACTCGTCAGCTAATTTGGTAATGAGATTTAGGCCTCTATGCGGGATGGTCTAAAAAGATCCTTGATCAAAATGGCCACATAACAAGTACTAAGGATATTTGTTGATTTAAACACTATGATCTGAGAAACATAAGTAAATAAATCCATACAAAATCAATCTTCATCATCTGAACTCTCATATGCTGCTACCAAGCTTTTTATCGGATCATCTACCTTTGTTTCATTTCCCGTGTCATTTGGTCTAGCTGGCAAGACCTCTTTCTGCTTCTCCTGATTGGAATCAGAGTTACTACTTGGAGCAGCCTGTGTACTTGCGACGGAATTACTCCCATCAGAACTTGAAGAAACTTTCTGCTTCTTAGGTTTGACTTCTAAAACCTTTTTTAGTAAATCTTGCTGCCTGTAGACGAGTAGATTCTTAGTTTGACTCCTTGAATATTTAGACACAAAAAAAATTACCAAGATGTAAAGATAACTCCCCTTGATTATTTAGGCACAAAACCAAATAGGTAAAATAAAAAAAGATGGAAACAAACAAGGGGGAAGGCACAGAAGAATAAAGTGTTTAAAAGTAAAAAGAGGCAAAATTAAGTAAATTGTACCTGATCCCACTTTTTGGCTTGGGCTCAACACGAAGTGGTAGGGGAATAGATGCAGGTGAAGAATCAGCTACAGCTTTGTTTAAAATGGTCAAGGAATAATACATAGAAGATGTAACTGGCTATAAGTTAAATGTCCTTTTTTTGGGGATAGGTTATATGTGTCGTGTGCTTTTGCAAGCCACAACACATCCTCTCTGCTGGCAAAGCTAAAATTTATGAGGTAAAATCATCAAGTCAACCCTTGTAATAATTCTACGTGTTAATGGAATTCAATTGACATCAATTAGCACTTGTAGTCACCATATAATATCATTATATGGAAGCAACATCAAAGGATGGAACAAACAAAAAGGATATCTTGAATGCCTGAAATGCACGTTTTTCAGTACGTCGCAGAAGGCGTTCAGCGTCCTCCTCGGCTTCCATCTGCTCCTTGAGATACAGTAAGTCATCGCTGTCCAGGGCTGCATTATATTAACTTAAACAAGGCTCAAAAAACTATTCCAACTTTCATTATATCGACGGATTAATGTAGCAAGAAAAAGGAGGAAGCAATTATTTCGAGCAAGAATCTATACCGCCTCTTCCATGAAGGTAACCTCCACGTTCTCCAGCAACCTCTTGCATCTGAACATATCAAGCACCCAGTAGGAAAAGCCAAGTTCCCTGTCAGGGCATGTTATCAGAAATTGGGGCATTTTACGATTGATACTTTATAACATGATCTAACCCTGAGATGACTTTAGATTACATGCTTTTCTGACATATCTGAACTTACAATGATTCAAAATCATCAACTTTTTTCTTGTAGTAGTTAGTAGTGCTAAACCTGTCTTCAAAGTCTTCCTATATCCAAATATATTGCAAAGACATCTTATCTAAATGCTAATAGGTGGACTGAATATTTCCCTTATTTCAGTCCTTATCTCTTAAAGTGTTTGCCTTTTAGAATAATCAAGCATTCCCCTAACTAAAACAACTATAAAAGTTGTTTATATGCTTAACAAAACAAATCTGTAACTTAATGTTCAGTAGAAAAAAGGTCAGTGGAGTAACTATAAAGAGCAGTAAACATAAAACAGAGTGGTAACAGAACAAGTCTGTTTTCTCAATCCTTCCAGAATTTGAAAAGGGGAAGTTTTTCTTCTTTTTTCCTTTTGATAGCTAGGGCAGGAGGTAGTATAATTATCATATTAACTTTTTTTCCCGACAGGGTAAACAGAACCCCTAACCTTCCTCTACCCAGGAGTCAACACTTCTCTACTTTGCTTCTCGGTGACTCAAACTTCCAACCTCTTGGTGAGGAACCACTCTTATTATGTAAGATCCTATTTTAGCATTGTAGAATTAAGTTATTTAATAGTCCAATCATTTCACAAAACAAATAAATTGAAAAGAGACTTGTAGTTTATTCGAGCAAATAGATAATTTCACCGTCAATCTCTTCAAAATCAGACTACGGCTGAAAACATGTGCGCCAACAAGGTGACATTTTCTATTAACTAAACTTCAACAATCAACCTCGTCAAGCATAGAACATGGTGATTAATCTAACATGCCCCTACTTTCAAAACTGCAGTATCTTAAACCACACTATCTTCTCTATTGTTCTTCAATCCACTATTAACATCCTCCCCAGATATCATTTATTTCAGTATGCGGATGAAAAGCCATATACAGCTAATGGCCAAGTTTATAAGAAAATAAACAACGTCCGAACACACAAAAATTAGCTATGCTGGAATTATAAACTGTTGTAGAATTAAAATAAATAAGTCTCCTCCCTAACAGCTTAAGTTCCTAAATGAAGCACAATTCGACATGATTAATAGCTAAAGCTGTTATATGAGGAGGTTCACACAATTCAACATTAAACTTTCAATCAAGTGCTGTTGTGAATTCAAATCAGAAGCAAAATTCGTTCGCTTCTAACAAATTCGAAGAACCATATAAAGTTGGAGAAACGGGATTCGCTAACCTTGGAAACCATGCGTTGGAAAGTGACCTCTTCATCATCTATCCTGTCTTTTCCTTTCCCAAATTTCTTATCTGCAAAATATGCTTGCATTTACAGATTAACCCTAAAAGCAAGTGAATACCAAAATGCTAGCTACAACCACAACATCTGTGTGTGAAAAAAGTACCTTTAGGATCGGTGAGATTGGTGTATTCTCGAACTTCTCTTCCAGCCATGGCTTCAATTCGGGTGATTGGAAATTGCTGATACAAGCAGAGATTATTAGCTCAAGATGTGTGCTTCGGTTTAGGGCTTTCTTTCACATTCGGGTCGTTTTCTCTTTCACTCCCTGAGAATTTATCCTCTTTCTAGATGCGGATCAACACTCGGGTCGAAAAACAATCAATCAATCATCGATATATATATATATATTAAAGCTATTATAAATTTGTATGACGTGGCACAACTCTTTCACCGAGGTTTTATTTTTTTTTCTCGTTTTTTTAACTTTTTTATATTTTATAATAATACAAGAATAAATATGCCAATTATAACTCCTTCATTTATTCATATACTTTAATGTAAAAAAATTAATGATCTTTATATTCATTGTTTACACAATTTTTTATACCATAATCTCTAAATAATTAATAGTCATGCTCATGACAATATTTGGTATTTCATATTATAATTCTATAAATTATTGTTGCGTAAGACTTTGTTACATAAAACTTATCATAGGCAAATGTGAGTATGACATGAAATTGTTGAGGGAATATTCTCTCCTTTGAGAGGATTACGTCTTTCCAAATTTGTTTCTCTAAACTTTATGATTTTTTTATTTTTATTACCACGCTTACCAAAATATATGCTTTTATTTTTGTTAATTTTTTCTCATCATGTTAAATTAAAGTATATTTTTTTATTATGACTGAGTATGCAGGCTTATCAAGATTATCAACTTGGGAATGGTTTTGAAAGGGCTAGGCAATGGTGTTCTAAATGAGTAAAACAAACTACATCTTATACTTCATCAAAATTAGCCTACAAACTGCAAGATTTCAGTAGTTTTCTGAGAAATGTTTTATGATTTGAAATGTGATGTGTTTTGAGAGAGACTTACTAAAATTCATTTCCTTCATTTGTTCAAAATTTGCATTGACAATAATTCTTGTAGTCATAGTGGAAAATATTTTCAGTTCTTGAAGACAATGAGAAGTTACAATGATGTGGATTAGTTGAGTAGTAAATTTTTCAAGAATAATAATAGTTTATTCATAAATGAGACAATTATCTCGACAATGAATTTGGGTAAAAAGTTACTCAATAGTGAAAAATACAAACATACATGTTAGAATATGAAAAAAGCATAGTTGGAATTTGTTTCAAATGTAACACTTTCCATTGTTGCAATAGGTTTGTGACATTCTTTCTCTCTCATTTTCTTTTTAAAATTCTGATATTTTTTACTTTTCTTATTTTTGTTAAATATTTTCTTTAGATTACGAGAAATATGAAGAAGAAATTTAATTATAATAATTATTTATGACCGCGTGACTAAATACACTAGTTATATATTATGTCTCACACGTCTAATTTATAGCTATGTGAGACCTCTTAAATTTTGACAAATAAAAAAGTGGGTTAGAAAGGATTGATTTTATAGAAATTAAGTTAAGATCTGGATATCTAATAATTAAGATCATCTATTTTTTTAATATCTGAATATATAAAATCTAAATCTAACACTATATTAATAAAAAACTTTAAAAAAATTATATGAAGGTTGGTGATGGCTAACAGTAATGGTTATGAGTGTTAGTTCAGAGTAATATTGAGTGAGTACTATTATCTAATAGTGATGGTAGTTGACAGTAATGATTAACCATGATAGTTGGCAGTGCCTAATTACAGTTGATTATAGTGATATCTAATTATGATGGTGAATGATGTTAATAATTATGGATATATCGTGGTTGTTGTTATGGTAATAGTGGTTGACAGCCGAAGTTATAGTACTAGGTGTGGGTTCAGACGAACCCAATGACTTTTTTCTCGACCTTATATTGTATTGAAAAATCCACTGAAGCGTATATAAATATACACCGCCGAAACAAGCAACAAAAAAGTCTCTTTGCTCAGGGGCGAGCGGTACGCCCTGATTTCAGCTTTGACAAACAGGACTTTTGGTGTTCGATTCCCCACAAAAGCTTCATTCTGTATTAACGATTTTCCTTGTTTTTTGAAAAGAAAAAAGGCCCCCACAAATTAATTTAAATTGAAAAAAGAAAAAAAAAACTCTTAGAAAGAAACCCAACTCTCCAGTTGTCCTGCATTTCTGCAAATTTTTATTTATTTTCTTTTCTTTTATCTTTTGATTTTTGATTTTTGATTTTTGATTTTTGATTTTTGATTTTTGATTTTTGATTTTTGATTTTTGATTTTTGATTTTTGATTTTTGATTTTTGAAGCAAATATTATTTTGATTTTAATTTTTTTTTATTCCGAGAATCTCTCATTTGCAACAACTATAGAGGTATCAAACTACTAAAATGATGTTTGGATTGACTTATTTTAAGTGCTTATTGGCTTTTAAGCACTTTTCTAATTTTTGTGATGTTTGGCAATGAAAAAAAGTGCTTAAGAGCACTTACCTTTAGCTTATAAACTACTTTTTAAAAGTCAATTCAAACACCCTCTAAGCCACGCTATGAAAGTTCGGGGGAGAGTGGTGAAGATGAGAGTAAGGAGGGGCGTGAACATTTTAGAGAACCAGTTTGGATTCATGCCGGGGCGCTCAATCACCGAAGTCATTCATATTGTGAGGATGTTAGTGGAGCAATAGAGGGGGAGGAAGAAAGACATGTACATGGTGTTTATCGATCTAGAAAAAGGCTTACGATAAAGTCCCTATGGAGGTGTTTGGAGGCTAGAGGGGTACATGTGGCGTATACTAGAGCGATCAAGGACATGTATGATGGAGCCAAAACCCATGTGAGAACGGTGGGGGGTGATTCGGAGCACTTTCCAATTTTGATGGGATTACACCAGAGATCAACTCTTAGTCCGTTTTTATTTGTCTTAGTGATGAATGTTTTGACGCGACATATTCAATGAGAGGTACTATGGTGTCTGTTATTCGCGAATGATATTGTGCTAATTGACGAGACCCATGGGGGAGTTAACGATAAGCTGGAGTTTTGGAGACAAACTCTGTAGTCTAAAAGGTTCAGGTTGAGTACGACTAAGTCATAATACTTGGAGTGCAAGTTCAGTGACATGAAACATAAGACTAACATGGAAGTGCGGCTTAATACACATGTCATCCAAAAGAAATGAAGTTTCAAGTATCTTGAGTCTATTATTCAAGAAAATAGAGATATTGACGAGGATGTTACATATCACATTGGTGCGGTGTGGATGAAATAGATGCTTGCATCCGAAGTGTTGTGTGATAAGAAGGTGCCATTAAAACTCAAAGGTAAATTCTATAGAGTGGTGGTGAGATCAACTATGTTGTATGAGGCGGAGTGTTGGCCAGTCAAGAACTCCCGTATTCAGAAAATGAAATTTGCGGAGATGAGTATGATGTGGTGGATGTCTGAACATACTAGGAGAGATAAGATTATGAATAAAGATATCTATAATAAGATGGGAGTGACCTCAATGGAAGACAAGATGCGGGAAGCGAGACTTAGATAGTTTGGACATGTGAAAGAGATGTACGCGTATGCCCCAGTGTAGATGTGTGAGAGGTTGGCTATGGATGACTTTCAGAGAGGTAGAGGTAGACTGAAGAAGTATTGGGGGAGGTGATTAGACAGGACATGACACAATTAGCTTACCGAGGATATGATCTTAGATAGGAGGTTGTTGAGAACACGGATTATGGTAGAAAGTTAGTAGTTAGTAGAGTGTGTCCCGCTTTTCTTTCCTTACTAGTAGCCGTAGTATTTCTTATCCTTCAGTTTCTGTTACTATCGCTTGTTATTAACTTAGCATACTATTTCGTTGTAGTTATTGTTCATTTTCCTTGTTGTTCTGCTTTATTTTTTCTTTATCTTGAGTCGAGGGTCTATCGGAAATAATATCTCTACGTCCCAAGGTAGAGGTAAGGTCTGCGTATACTCTACCCTCACTATACCCCACTTATGAGACTACATTGGGTATGTTGTTGTTGAGAATCTCTCTTTTTGATTTCTTATATTTCTATAATTTTATTGTTGTGTTTTCTCAAAATTTTAGACCCACGTCTTAACTTTTTTTCACCAACGCCATGTGAATATGACTTTTTTATTAGCGGAGAGGGGAAAGCATATATTTTATTCTTTTTCCTTCCTATTTTTACCAATTCTAATATTTTTTTATATATGATTTCACAATTTTCATGGACAATACAATACTAAGCATCATCCGGTAACTTTCTTCATACGTATTCGTAACAAAATAAAGAAGACCAAAAAATATTAAGTCAAGCAAATATAGTTAGGTCTTATACGTTAAAACTTATTAACAAGATGCTACCAATTTTGTATAAAAAAATTGCAGTATACATTTAAAAGAAAAAGTCGCATAGTATAATATCACTGTGTCTCTGTAGTAACTTATTAGTGTATTTTTTATCATTGTGCATTTGTATCCAACTACTATCGCATAGTACAATGACATTGTTTTTCGTGATTTTGGATTCTATATACTCACGAGATTTTACAAGGCTCAACCCTCTTCATGTTTTACTTCTGGCTCCCCTTCGTTAAGTTCTCTATGTCCGTTCGTTCATGATAATGATAATATTAAGTGTTGGATTTGAATCTTCTTGAACCAGATCCTGATCAGGAAAAAAAATAAAATTTAGAATGTCCGTCTTATCTATATCTCTCTCTCTCTCTCTATATATATATATATATACTATTTAAGAAAATCATCAGCTAAGAAACCTTACTTAGACAAAAATAAACACATAAGAAAGTTCAAGAACGATAGAAATTATAAAAATAAGTTAGAATGTTTTACCTGCGGTAGTATAGAACATTTAGCAAATACTTATCCGAAAAGAATTAATAACAATTCTAGAAATTCTCAGCTTATAGAAGACTTTCAGGAAACTTTAATCAATGTAGACGAATATATGTCAGACACAGAGAGTATCTACTCAATAGTGAGTATAGACACAGGAGACTGTACTAAAATAGACTCCTCAGATTCAGAAGCAGATAATTTCATTAATGAAATCGGTATAGAATAATTAGACCTAAATCTAGATCTTAATAATTTAGTAAATACTACAATAGACTGTGACCACTTTTTCGAAAGAAATAAAGGGTTAGACAGCACAGCCTGCTGTATATGTAAATGGTTTCCTAGTAGAAGCAAAAGAGCTAAATGCAGGAAATGCTTCTTAGAAGGATATATAAACTGTTTACAAAAAGAATTAGAAATTATAATCAGCCCTAAGGAAATAGAGAAAAAGACTCAAGAAGACTCAACTATAGGTATAAGAATAATCACTCTAGAAACTAGGATAAATTCTTTAGAAACAAGAATCCTTACATTAGAAAAGGGTAAACAGAAAGACGTAGAAAATAATCAGTATACAAATGAAGACTTATTAGAAAAAGATTTACATACAAATTTATCTTCAGAACTAATTAATACAGATGATAGTAGAAACTTAATTTGCAATGAAGATAAGAAAATCATCACCTCTGTCATTTGTATAATTTCTGGACTCTGTCCAGTCACTAGTCTTTAACTACTATTCATCACCTCTGTCATTTGTCCTTAGTTACTGTTATGTTCTAGACTGCGTTATACTTTTTTATTTCTTCCTCTGAGATGTTCATCTCTTCTTTAAGACCTTACCCCAATCATGACAGTCGTCTTTAGCTACACCTAATTTTCAGGCCAAAAACAGTCCTTCAGCGGACAACAACAGGCCAATAATCAACCACCGTTGACATAGGAATTTACAAGCTAATCCATAGAGGTCATAACGGAGTCCAAAGATAACCATATACTTAGTTCAGAGGATAAATATTAAAGCATACTGCGGCCAAAATTATAACAATAATTGCCAGATTTATGACGTAAATTATAACAGTAATTAAAGATTCATGATGAAAATATTAACATTTTATGAACATTATATGAACATGGTTCCTGTATATCTACAGGATTTCATTAAAACATTAAAACATAATATACATGGTGGAGATAACTACTGAAAGAAAAAACTCACATAATTAGAAGTACGAGGAGGTTTCCCTTTCGGGAGTCCCGGAGACTACTGCACACTTAAGATTTATTCCAAGCACACTATCTTACATAAAGAGGGATTTATACAGTGAAAGTGTTGAGAGGAGAGGAAAGGGGGTTGTGCATAGTTGTAGTGATTTTTCTCTGGATTCTTCTTGTTGTGTCTGGTAGCGTCTTCTGTCTTGCTATTTATAGAGTCTGGCGGACTTCAACTCCGGATTTCAAATTGTAAAAAGAATCTTTAAAGTTTCGGCCGGGTGCGCTATGGGCCCCATCGTCGCTTTAACTTTGAAGACTTTTCTTTCCATTTTGTCGTCTTATATTGATGTCCTGCTTTTGCTTTAGCATCTTGTCTGTTGTCTGCTTTTTATCTTTCATTCTGCACCGTTCTTTTTTCTCTTTGTCTATTTCTAATTATTGTGCTGAATAATTCTTTGCGCGTCTAGGTACTCAAATTGTGTAGTGCTACTGAATCGAAACTCATGCCTGAATCATCGTTCTCATTAGGATCCTGAGCATCTTGAACATAGTTCGATTCTGAGAATTCTCTGTCTGAACTAGTTTCTGAAACATGATCTATACTATTTCCGTCTTGATTTGTAAGGGATATCACAGGCGGAAGTTACTTCTGGATTTTCATGTTTGTCTTCACTAATAATGTCCTTTTGTTCCTTAAAAATATTCTCTAAAGTATCTCTAATTATTTTTTCGATACTCTTATTTCTTTCTGCTTTAGTTTTTCTAGTTCTAGTCTTTGAAGTTGTTCCAGTAAAGGTCTGTGGGAGTCTGCGTCTTTCTAGTGTTGGAGTCTCCTGAGCAGTTATGGGCCTGAAATTCAGGTTCCCCAATACTGATTGTCTATATTCGTCTTGGGGTTTGGCTGGGCCTTTCCCCTTGTCTTTCTGAGAAGTCTTGGAGGAACTCATTCTGCTAAGATTATAACAAACTGGTTAACTTGTTGTAATATTTAATCTACTAAGTTGATCGGCTATGTTATTGTATTTTCCTTTAATATGTTCAAATACTAAGTTATAAATGGATATTGTATCTAAAAAATTAAGCCAACGTCTTCTACTGCTACTTTTATCATTAATTTTTTGGTGAAACTTTACTATAGCTTCACAGTCTGTTCTTACTAAAGTTTCTGGTTTATTAAGAATATAAAGTCTAAAAGCATTTAAACCATATATTACTGCTAGGATCTCTGCATCTATGCTACTCATATTTCCCTTTTCTCTATATTTGCCGCTTTGATATGCGCAAATTTTTTCTGTGGTCTTGTTGCTATATTTATTAGTCTTGGCTTTTAAAACTGCTCCCCATCCTTCAAAACTTCCATCTGTCTCAATGATCAAATAGTCAGTTTCTAAAGGCATGTCTAAATCAGGGATATTTTTTATACGTTCTTTTAAAAGCTTAACTATTTTTATGTCTTCAGCATTAAAATGCTTTTGACCCGTAGAACCAGTCTTTGAGTAAAGTGGTCCTGCTATTTTTCCTAAATCTTTTATAAAGGTTCTAGCATAATTTAAAATTCCTAAAAAGGTCTGTAGATCTTTTGTTTTGTCTAATTTATCAGGCATGTCTAGTGCCTTTTTAGCTATGTGTGGCTGTAACTTGATCTTTCCTTCTCCTATGGTTACTCCTAGGAAATTTATGTATTGTTTACATAATTCCATTTTCTTTTTACTTATAATTATACCATTGCTTACAAAAAGTCTAAAGACGGTCTGTAAATGTCCTAAATGTTCAGCTAAATTACTACTAAAAACTAAAATATCATCGACGTAAACTATTACAATCTTTTATAGTCTCCAAAGATTTGGTCCATTTTCCTTTGGAAAATTGGAGGTGCTGTTTTCAAACCAAATGGCATGACTAACCATTCGAAATGCCCCTCTGGACAAGTAAACGCGGTCCATTCTATACTATCAGGATGCATTTTAACCTGCCAATATCCTGATTTGCAGTCGAACTTACTAAAAATATTTTTACCCTGTATTCTGTTTATTAGTTCTGTCTTATCGGGTAATTTATAACCATCGCTTCTAGTATTATCGTTTAGTTTCTTATAATTTATCACCATTCTTGCTTTTCCTCTAACTATTTCCGAATGGTTTCTGACTATGAATGCTGCTGATCTATGTTTAGACGTAGATCTTCTAATTATTTCTAAGTCTAATAACTCTTTTATAGTTAACTTAAAATCTTCTAAGTCTTGGTTTGTTGATTCTATAGAGGCTGTTTTAATTATGTATTCTGGATTAATAATATCTAATTCACATAGAATCTTATTATTGTTCCAATGTTTAAGAGGCTTTTCTCCTATGATTTCTAATTTATCTAGAATTTTTACTATGTTGTCTAAATCTGTTTTATTTTTTATTACTCCTATGTTATCCATCCCATTTTTAAAGTTATAGAAATCTGTTTCTATATCTATTAACGTGTAGTCTTTTTCGATTGTGCCATCTTCGTAGTCTAACATAATTTCTTCAAATGTTAGGTTTTTGTTGCTAGTCTGGCAGCAGTACTTTTCTCCATTGCTGCAGTTTTTACAACAACTATCATTATTTTTAAAATTAATCTAGGAGTTTTGTAAAATAGTTGTATTTATTTTTCTAGTTTGTACTGGAGTATAAGTGCTATTCTTCTGAAAAATAATACCGTCTCAAGTAATTGTACAACTTCCGTTATTATCTAACAGGAAATCCAATCCTATGATAAAGTCTGTATTAATGTTTAAATCTCTTACTAATATTTTGTTCATTTTATAATTAGGGCTATAAAATTTCTCGCAAGAGTTAACAAAACTTATTGTTGCCTCTTGTAGATAGTATTTATAAAAATTGTGTGTGCCATCCATTTGCATGGCTGACGAAGGTTTATCTAAAGTCTTTATTAAATTACTGGGGACTATCTTTTTATTAAGGATGCTATTAGTACAACCTGTGTCTACCAGTGCTAACGTATTTATTTCGTAGTCTTTAATTTTTACTTTGGTTAAACGTCTTAAAGAACTGAATTTCTTATCTTCATTGCAAATTAAGTTTCTACTATCATCTGTATTAATTAGTTCTGAAGATAAATTTGTATGTAAATCTTTTTCTAATAAGTCTTCATTTGTATACTGATTATTTTCTACGTCTTTCTGTTTACCCTTTTCTAATGTAAGGATTCTTGTTTCTAAAGAATTTATCCTAGTTTCTAGAGTGATTATTCTTATACCTATAGTTGAGTCTTCTTGAGTCTTTTTCTCTATTTCCTTAGGGCTGATTATAATTCCTAATTCTTTTTGTAAACAGTTTATACATCCTTCTAAGAAGCATTTTCTGCATTTAGCTCTTTTGCTTCTACTAGGAAACCATTTACATATACAGCAGGCTGTGCTGTCTAACCCCTTATTTCTTTCGAAAAGGTGGTCACAGTCTATTGTAGTATTTACTAAATTATTAAGATCTAGATTTAGGTCTAATTGTTCTATACCTATTTCATTAATGAAATTATCTGCTTCTGAATCTGAGGAGTCTATTTTACTACAGTCTCCTGTGTCTATACTCACTATTGAGTAGATACTCTCTGTGTCTGACATATATTCGTCTACATTAATTAAAGTTTCTTGAAAGTCTTCTATAAGCTGAGAATTTCTAGAATTGTTATTAATTCTTTTCGGACAAGTATTTGCTAAATGTTCTATACTACCGCAGGTAAAACATTCTAATTTATTTTTATAGTTTCTATCGTTCTTGAACTTTCTTATGTGTTTATTTTTGTCTAAGTAAGGTTTCTTAGCTGATGATTTTCTTAGATAGTAACGCTTCTTTTTATACTTATCGTACCTATCGTAATTCTTATAATTCTTGTTATATTTTTTCTTTCTAGGGGGGTCTTTATCATAACTTTGGGTTGTATAAATTACACTTTTGCAGAAATTTAATTAGATCGCTTTTAATCAAGCTTCAATCTGCAAATGAGTACATTTTTCTTGTAAAATTTCCATAACATGCTGGATTCTATGTCCTATCGACCATTTAGCGTTTGGATTTTGTATTATTCCATCTCGCTTATTCCAGCGTTCTTCTATTTCTCTACCTAAAGCTCCTGGAAGCTTATTAAAGAGCTTCTTACCTAGTTCTTGATCAAATGAGTTACCACTAATAGTGCAATAATAAAAGAAATCATTTAAATTTTTTTTAATGTATATCCAATTACTAATGCTTAACTGTTCTAATTTTATTAACGCATTTCTTTGTAAAACTACTAGGCCGCTATTAGGGTCTTCTCCTGTTATTAGCGTATGAATTTTATTTGTAAAATTATATGGGTTTGATCCCATCGCTACTAACTGGTGAAATTCTGTTGGGAAATCTGTTTTGTATGCTTCCCATAAAGCCTTAGTAGATTCTCCTAAGAATGTTTCTAGGTATTTATACATAGTTTCAGGATCTGTCTCTACGTAGTTCTGTATGTAGTCTGCTACTACTATTCCTTTCCACAAATCAATTACAGAGTTCCATCTCTGTGGATCGTGGGCAGCTATATTTAATATTTTTCCTCTATTCCCTCCTTCTTGGAGAGTTATAGGTTCTTCTAGAGGCATTCTTCGTCCTGAAGGTTTTATATTATCTACAGGTTCTCCTGCTGTTCTAAACACTCTTCTTCTAGGTATGTTACCTGTACTAGTGTCTATTGTGAAATGTTCTCCTGTTGTTCTCTGGAAAGGGCTAGAGCTAGTAGCGCTAGTTTCCATTAACTCTTTATGACTAATTTCTGAATTAGTTTCAAAGTCTTCATTATCTGTAATAAAGTCTTTCCATATTTCTTCAAACATTTCATTTTTATCATTTGTAATCTGTTCTTCTATGTATCCTGAATTATCTGTTCTTTTATCACACCTTTTAAAGTGTTCTATAGTATATTCTAATTCCATATTATCTTGTTTACATCCTTTACATCTAAATAACATCCAAGGTTTTTCCTTTTTCAGGTCTTTGGCTTTTTCTATGGCGATGTCTACTTCGTAGCATTCTTGGATTATTTCTATATTCATTAAGTTTAGGTCTTCTTCTTCTATAATATCTTCTTCTTCGCAGTCTTTTTGCGGCTTGTAATTATAGTCTGTAAATCTAATTGAAGTCTCTCCTTTTGGGTTTGCGGAATCTCCTAAAACTGACAATTGTTCTTCTCTATAGTGTCTATAAAGTTGAGCTGTTGACGCAAAACGTCCTGCGTTATACAACGTTCTAGGGTTTAATAAGTTTAACTGATTCTGTTGAAAGATATTTATATCTCTATCTATATTTATTACTTCGCTAAGTTGTCTATGATTTGGTTCTGGGTTTCTTCTATTTACTATTCTAGAGATGAGACTATTACCTATTCTATTTTCTGAAAAACTTTGTCTAGGTGCTAATTCTTCTCTTCTCGGTCTATTTGTAAAAATGTCCATTTTTGAGGTTTTCTTACTATTTTTTCTTTTTCTTTTTGAGGAGTTAATTTTATCTTGCCTAGTTGTTCTATGAGATTATCTATTTGTTCGTTTGTTTGTTTTTCTTTATCTTTTTCTCTAGTTGTCCTATCCCTTTCTACCGCTAGTTGAGTAATGCGTTCGCTAATCTTATCTACTTTTGTTGTTAGCGCATCTACTTTTTTATGTAAATCTAAAATTATTGTAGCGATTATTATATTCTGTTGAATTATTACTTGATCAGACTTTTGAGTAGGAACGTAATCTTTATAGTCTGGTGGTAACGGAATAGATTTTTCTATTAATTTTAAGATCTGTTCTTGTGCAACAAGAAGTCTGTTCATGAAATTAAGGTTGTTCTAAGGTCTTTAACAGATTTTCTATTTTTAACAAATTCTCTGCTAACTCTTTTTTAAGCTTGTGGTTTTCTTGACTAATTTTTAATTCTACGTTTATTAAATTGTCTTTTAAAGTTTTGTCTAAGTCCCTTTTAGTTGCTAATTTTTTAAAGTCGCAGTTTGTTACTAAACTGTTTATGTATTCTAAGTTATGTTCTGATTTTTTAAAGATCTTTTCTTGTTTAGCAAGCGTTGCTTCTAATCTTTCTAAATTTTCCGTATACCTTTTATTAGTCTCTTTTATATTCTCACTTAGATTTATAATTAAGTCCACTATTGTGTTCAGCTGTCTTTCTTCACTATGGAGAGAGTGCTCTCCTGTACTAAAATTACACTTAATAATGCTATTATCTTTTAAATTTCTAAACTTCTTTTCTGGGAGAATTTGTAAGTCTAAGTAGTCTAAATTTCTTAGGTAAGCTATTGTGGCGTTGTTATCCTAAAGAAGCCGTTTTTCCTTTCAGCTTCTTTTCTTGGTAGTCTATCCACTTACCTTGGAGTTCTATGTCGTTTAAAACGCCGACTATATGCCAACGTAGGTCTTTTAAGAGTTCAAAATCTATTTCTCCTTCTATTATTCTATCGTATATACTAGATGCAAAAATATTATATTGAAGATCTTGTAACGTTTGTAGAACGTTCTGTAGAAAGAAATCTACTATGTCTTGCTGAGATATTCTTTGTATTCCTTTGTTCCTTAATTCTATAAAGGAACAAAGATTTCTTAAAGCAGTATAAGCTTTTTCGTATCTAAGTTTCTTTCTTTTTTCTCTTCTTATCATCCAGATTTCAAACCTAATATGTCTAGCAAAAAATGAACTTTTCATTTAAGATACAGAGTAAGCAACTGTCTATGAAACTTCTACTAAAGCGTTTTGTTCCAAAAATCTTTTATACGCTCTGATACCAGTATATATATATATATATATATATATATATATATATATATAAAAGATCGATACTCGTTTCCTAGTGTGGTTAATATTTTATATTAGTTTGATGTCGATGTCCATCTTAAAATTCAGAATCTAGACACTTCAAATCTTGGCTCTGCCTCTATTAACAACGATGATTATAAATGGTGGTTAGTAATGGTGACGATTAATTGTGGTGATTGACAAGGGAGGTAATTGTGGTTAAAAATGGTTGTTGATGTTAATAAACTACATAAAAATTACAATAATTAATGCTTAAAAGTATCTAATGGGTACTTTAAAATAATATAATTAGAGATCAAATAATTGAAGATTCAAATATTATTAGTATGATGAAATGTGAGTATATATCTTTTTTATCACTAAAGGTTGTCGGGGGATATGTATTGATCCACCCACAAGTGTGGCCAAGTTGGTTGAGCAGGGCATCTTGTAAATTGGGGGTCGCAAGTTCGAAACCCCCTTCATGCTTTCTCGATCTTCATGTGTGATTTGACGTCAATTACACTTGAGTGAAATTTATCCTATGCGCGTCCGAAAGTAGCAGTTACGAATTTCCTTATTATAAAAAATAAGTATTCATCGATCTTTAATTAGAAATTTCAAATTTTGAAAAAAGAATTTCCTTTGACCGGAAGTCTTTTTTTTTTTGAAACATAACGATAATTATTTATATACTAAAAGTTCATAACATTACAATCCATGGAGCTAGCCTTAACATTAAAGTTGTAAAACTAAATAGCATTGATCAAACTTTATATTTATATTAAATTCTAATCTCACCTCTGATCCAAAATGCTTTACCCTAAAAATGAAACTTTTTATTAGGGGTGGACAAAAAATTTGGAGAACCGAAAAAATCGAACTGAACCGAAATTCGGTTCGGTTTTTATTGGTTTTTTTTTTTAAAAAAAACCGAATCAGGATTTAGTGATTCAGTTTGATTTTTAAATTTTGGATACGACCGAACCGAAAAAACTGAATTAAATATATAATTATTCTTATTTTTTATTTTAGACTACTACTATCTCTTGAATCATAGTCATTAAAGCCAATATATGAAGCTTTTATGGAAGTCGAATGCGGCATGAACTTGATTAACATATCACGGAAGCATTGTCATAAAATATAGGGAGAAAAAATAGTTGTAAATTAGTGAAACTTTAAATGGTCATAACTCTGCGCTCGGATGTCCGATTTAACTTTTACCCGATTTTTTTTATTTTGCCTATTTTTCAAGACGGGGCCGGTCAAACTGCCACAAGGCGGTTGATTTGGCGCAACCAATTTTTTTTAAAAACTCCGTTTTCTCAATCAATTTATATATTCTCCAAAATCGATTTCTAATTTTCTTTTTTTTTAGTCAAGATCTCACGATATAAATACATTTCAACGTCGAAATTTTGTGGTAATGTAAGGGTGAATGCCAATTTCAGTTTTGGAAATTCAATTTTTTTTTAAAAAAAAATTCCTCGACCCGACCTACTAGAAAAAACCGATATAATCCGATACGTTCTGCGATATAAACCGAACATATCATTTTTTTTTTAAAAAGTTGCATTCATTTTTTTTTAAAAATAATTTTTATTCGGTTCATATTTTTCGGATACAAAAATGATATAAACCGATATGAGCCCTACTTTTTATATGCATATCTTGATTAATTATTATACCAAAGTAGGAGATACCAAAATCGAAATTGAAAAAGTGAAGTCTCTTTACGTTTTGACCCACAACCACAAGTGGAAAAATAAAAAAACTAATCGCACTCGTGGGATTTCTAAAAATGGGGTTAGGGATGAAAGGGTAAAATAGTCCCATCATTTTATAGCCAAAATACCAGTGTACGTGTAAAGTCTCACTTAACCAGGGTTTCAAAATTCACTCCATCCGAAGGGATCGGAAACTCTGTCTTCTCCGATTGGGTTTTTTGGGCAGTATCCGATCGACCACTTCGCCGGCATCAATTCATCACAAACGGTTCTTCCACATTACGCTTCAAAAAGTCCGTACATTTATATGCTACTGGTAGGTTAATTGCAAGGAAGAAGAGTACGCTAGATTTAGAAGAAGTTCGATGGATTTGGACCAGTGGATAACGAAGGTTAAAGAGGGACAACATCTGGCCGAGGACGAGCTTCAGCTCCTTTGTGAATACGTATGTTTTATACTGTATCATTTTTGTTTTTAAAAAATCACATCTACGAGTATTTTCCATTAATTAAAATGAAATTAGTCGGAATAGAGCAGATATAGATATAGAGGATTCATATAGCTGAGCTTAAATAGGTAAGGTTTGGGATGCTGATTGACTGATTTGCTGACACATGTCTAACAAGTTGTGTACTGATTTGTACATTTTTTTAGTTCATAGTAATAATAGAAGTTATATTTATCTTTCCTTTTGGTTCATTACTCATGGGAAATCTGTTTCTTTTTTGGTAGCGGTATTACTATTTGTTGCTGCATTTGTTTTGTATCTTGCTCTTATTTTTATTACAATCCTGCATCGGTTACTTTTCTCTTGAACTAAGAGTCTATCGGAAACAATCTCTCTACCTTGGTTAGCTTGTAGATATTGTTGATTTTGTTTTTTGTTTTTAGGCAACTTGTGGGGGGGGGGGGGAGGGGGGGAGACGTTAATGGGGATTATTTATGCAGAGGTGTCTTGCATTCAGCAGATTAGTCCCATTGCCACTTGAGGAAGTTTAATGATTTACTTGATTTAGCGAGTGTTTTTTTTTGGAGCTTGATTTAGCGAGTGTTTGTTCCTTATCCGGGAAATTTCTCTTAAAAGTTCTACCCTAAAAAATATCTACCCACTGTTCTTTTTTTTTTTTTCCCCCATATCTCAAAGTAGTGGACTTATATCATAGGGACCTCATTTGCGTGTTAACAAGATGTGTCCCCCCACTAATTTCAAAAGAACAGAGTTCATTAACCTCATAGGAATTGGTAGGTATTCCTGGTAAAAACTTGATTTTGGTTTATCATAGCCATTATTTTGCATACTTCACGGCATTAAATCAAATTTCAAGGTTGATGAACTGGGGGGGGGGGGTCAGTAATAGTGGTAAAGATGGTATCCAGAAGGAAAAAGTTTCATAGGCACTAATCTGGTAGTACAAAATAAGTGAGAAATAGGCTATAAATCATAATTAGTTTGTAACAGGAATCCATTATGACTTACATATAGCATTGTTTTAGGACTGACCTTTCACTGAAAATAAGAAATCATTCTCATGAAATTATTGTGCAATAGAAATATTCTTAAGACTATAAGCTCTAAAATTTTGTCCAATCAAGGAATGCCGATTTGCGGATAATAACCATATAAAAGAGTAGGAAGGGCGGCAAACATGTGTGGAACAATATTATATAGGACAACTGGGTGAGCCAAAATAATCGGCAATGAAGGATAATGTTCTTACTGCAGGGAGGAATAAAGCCAGAAAAGAACAAAGAATAAGAAGAGAAATTTATTATTACACATTATCTTCCTTGTCTATCTCTCACCTCCTCTCCTTTTGCCTTCTTCCTCAGCTGGATTATGGTATATTCACATATAGCTTATAAATACTGGTTTTTGCTTAAGTGTGGGTTGTATCTCCTCCTTCGAGTAGTTGCTTCTGACAGATTATTGCAACCTGAGATCTTTGAACATTGAATCTATTAGTAAAGACTCCAGCCCCTATTTGTGCTTCCATGTAATCGATTATCCTAAAAATGTAGATAATGTAGCAATTCTTGGTCATGCTTAATACACATAATTCGAGTATATGACTATTGGGTTTATCTCCTGGTCTTGCCAAGAAGAAGCCTGTTGTGAAGGTTTGCATCTCAATAGGATTCTTTTGAGATGGGAGGATATGGAAATATAGGGGATTGCTTTGCTTATATTTGTTAGGTGGACGCAAAGATTAGAGTTCCTGAGTTATAGTTTTTGTCTTATTGATTTTGATCATTTGGATATATCTTTGAAGGTAAGTTTCTTCTCATGTAGTGCCATGATTGTCTCATGTAAATCATTTGACTTCCAATCTTACTAATCAATCCAGCATAAACGAGCTTGTCTTATTTTGATATGCATGACAGAGAGTCAAGTATAAAGAGAATGACTATCTGAAGTATGACACATTACACAAAAAAGTGGAGGTCTAAATTGCTTCTTCTATGGACATTATTCAGAGAAAAGTGTTTGATTGCATGTGGCACAAGATACTGATGGTGCATTAGTTTGGTATCTTCGTCCTGTACATCAGTTACATTAACAATAGTTATTGGAGTTATAGGTTGTAGTAGGCGGATATCATGATTCGTCTTTTTTGCATTTGATCAATAATGTTTACTGCCTTGCATGTCAGCATCACATGTCATTTCACTTGAGAGCATGCATTGTATTTCATTTGTGTCTAAAACACGTTACACTTTTGCACAGGTTAAGGAGATCCTGATTGAGGAGTCAAATGTGCAACCTGTTAATAGTCCAGTTACTGTTTGTGGGGATATACACGGCCAATTTCATGATCTAATGAAACTTTTCCAAACTGGAGGTCATGTGCCAGAGACAAATTACATCTTTATGGTAAACTTCATATATAGTTTATTCCTAGTCCATAGATGGACTTTTACGGATTATCTTGGTAAAAAACTTATGCCATGATTCTAGTTCAGCCCTTCTGTTGTAAGATCTCTCATATTTGGGCAGGGAGATTTTGTTGATCGTGGATACAATAGTCTCGAAGTTTTCACAATTTTGTTGCTCCTTAAAGCAAGGTATGGTAAGAAAATATTATATAGAATTTATATAACTTCTCTACTTTTAGAAAATGGTACTACTGTCTATCCATTACTCTATCAGGATAGAGCATTGGCTTCACAAAATTATTGATTGCCCTTTGAACTTTGTGATATGGACACATATATTTTGATAAACATTGTATTAATCTTTTCAATTAAATTACTGTGAGTACAACGGAGTGAACGCCAAACTGGAGTTTGGAGACAGACTCTGGAGTCTAAAGGGTTCATGCTGAGTAGGACCAAGACAGAATACTTGGAGTCCAAGTTCAGTAACGAGAGTGACCTTGAGACAGACGTGGAGGTGAGGCTTGGTACGCAGGTCATTCCAAAGAAAGAAGGCCTCAAGTACCTCGGGTCTATTATCCAAGGGAAGAGAGAGATTGATGACGATATCTCACATCGTATCGGGGTAGGGTGGATGAAATGGATGCTCGCATGTGGAATCTTGTGCGATAAAAAGGTGCCACCAAAACTTAAATGCAAGTTCTATAGGGTGGTGGTTAGATCGACTATGTTGTATGGGGCGGAGTCTTGGCCGGTCGCACACCCAAAAGATGAAAGTTGCGGAGATGAGGATGCTGGGATGGATATGTGGGCATACAAGGAGAGATAGAATTAGAAATGATGATATCCGTGACAGAGTGAGAGTGACCTCGGTGGAGGATAGATGCGGGAAGCGAGGTTTAGATTGCTCGGGCACGTGCAGAGTAGAGACATAAATGCCCCAGTGCGGAGGTGTGAGAGGTTGACTATGGATGGGGTCAGGAGGGGTAGAGGTATGCCAAAGAAGTATTGAGTAGAGGCAGGTGCAACTTACTGAGGATATGCCCTTAGATATGGTGTTATAAATGACACGTATTAGGGTAGAAGTGTAGTAGGTAGTTGAGCGTAGTCCCACTTACGCTTACAAACTGGTAGTTGTAGTATTATTATTGTAGGCTCGCTTAGTCTATCATACTAGTAAGCGCAATATTGCTTTATAGCCCTCTGTCGTTTGATTTCTGCTGCTATGTGTTCTCTAGTGTACTTTGTTTATCTTATTTACATGTGTTAGTTACTGCTTCATTTTTTAAGAATGCGCTATCATGACTTATTCACTTTTGATACCAGCATTTTCATACTGCTTAAAATTTTTTATTTAATTTTTTTGTCCGGGTCTGACCGTTTCTCTTGCTTTTCTTGTGCTTGTCCTTTGTCTTGAGCCGAGGGTCTCTTAGAAACAACCGCTCTACCTACCAAGGTAGAGTTAAGATCTGCGTACACTCTACCCTCCCTAGACCCCACATTATAGTATTTCACGGGGTATGTTGTTGTAAATTACTGTGAGTAATGTTTTCTTTTTTAAAATCAATTTTGATGCTCTTGGGAAGCATTGAGCTTTTATAATATTCATGCTCTTGCCTGTATGTTATGATGGTTCCCCTTCTCTTGTTCTCTGCCTTCCCACTTTACCCAATATTTTCAACTTTAACGATTGACTCTTATTATCTTCTTTGCTTCAGTTGAACAAATGCATTGGTTGCTGTTGATTTTCCTGCTAGTCTTTTGAAAGGTGTTAGGGCATTGATTCTTATTTATGTACCTTTTGTTTTTTATTTGCTACCAGATATCCTGCCAACATTACTCTTTTACGCGGGAATCATGAGAGCAGGCAACTAACTCAGGTATTAGATATGCGCAACTTCATAGATATAGCTACTTAAGAAACGCGTGTTAGACGCAAGTACCATAGATGCAGTTGTGATTCTTTATTTTAACGATTATTTTGAAGGGAGCCATTCTTAACCCCCCCCCCCCCACACACACACACACACAAAAAAAAAAGAAGAAGAAAAACCTTATTCTTTTCCTTCTTAAAGAAGCAATTGGTCTATTGCTGTCATTGGGATGTTGACTAATTATGTGCCAATCTAAAGTTGGCAGTTATGGCTCTCAAGGCCTTTCGGAGTTTGACTAATTATGGGGAAAAACAGCATTATTCTGTTTTAAAATAAAATTGTATACCTAATTTGCATTTCTGGTGTGAGAGCTGTTTCTAGAATGTCCAGTTCAACTTTTGGAATTCTTGGATTCTCTAATGATGTAAAATAGCAAGGAGACTGCTTCCTGACTTTTGTAATTTATTGAAGTACCATCTTGGTACCAGTATATCAATAAAACTACCTTACCTTATCCAAAATAAAAGAAGGCTCCCAAGGCCTTTGGTCAGTATCAGTGGTAAGGATGCAAGGGGATGTGTGGGTAGGGTGCATCCGACAAGTTCAAACCCTGCTGCTGCTGCTGATGGAAGCTTGGTATTTAAGTGGAAGCAAGATAAAGGGTTCGGACCATACTCCGCAGAGTTTCCAACTTGTGGGCCAATTGGAGATGGGCCAGCAAAGACATGGTATTTCTCAATTATAAAAAAAAGATAAAGAGAAAATGGGCTGCCTCTTATTCTCTGCGAGGGTTTCTTTTTCTTGGACTCACGTCTGGACGATGTGTAATAAATTTTGCTCTCTTTCGTTCTTAATGATTACTTGAATACTTGTTATTGCGTTGTATGCTCATGGTAGTGTTATGGGTTCTAGCTTATAATATCAGTAAGGCGACTCATGATGACTGTGTTGCAAAGAGCTAACTGGAGTAGCGTTTGAGCTTAGCTAATGTTGATGCATTCTGGAGGGAGCTTACTTTGTAAGCTTGCACTTACAAACCTTATAAGAAAAAACTTGCTCCTATAGAATGGAAAGATTTCTCTCCGCTCAATCTTTCGGAGAAGAGGATTATCAATATATGCAGGAATAGATGTTTTGAATATATAAAAGTTTTATTCATATTTGTTTATCAACTTTCATTATTATTGCTGCTACTCTTATTTAAAGTTGATACCTTTGGCTTCGTTCTGTTCTCACTTATATTTCTTTGAAGATTTTCTTCTATTGGATGGATTTATGCATGGTATGTAAAGGAACAACACCTCCTAGACATGCTATTTTCTGATCTTTACTTTCTACCTGTTTTTAATAGGTCTATGGATTCTATGATGAATGCCAAAGGAAGTACGGAAATGCGAATGCTTGGCGGTATTGCACAGACGTATTTGACTATCTCACTCTCTCGGCAATTATAGATGGAACAGTATGTTCTGGTACTCTTGATAAAACATAATTGCTTGCCCATCTCTTTTATGTCCTATTAACCCGCCCCCGTGTTGATGCAGGTACTATGTGTCCACGGTGGCCTTTCTCCGGATGTTAGGACTATTGATCAGGTAGGTGATTTGAATGTTGATGTGTTTGGGTTTTTTACTGTACAAGTTTCAGATTGTGCAAGTATAAGGATGCGATAAATCTTCACTTGGATGTTGAAATCAATATGTGGGATCATAAAGAGCTAACATTGCTTCTTGGTTATCCACTGAGTTTTGAAGCTAGAAACAACGGATTTCTTGGTTAACCAAAAACACCAAGGAACTAATGTATCTTCTTTTTTGTTTATGACACGCAGATCAGGGTCATTGAACGTAATTGCGAAATTCCCCATGAAGGGCCTTTTTGCGATCTTATGTGGAGCGACCCTGAAGATATTGAAACATGGGCAGTAAGTCCTCGAGGAGCAGGTTGGCTGTTTGGATCCAGAGTTACCACTGAGGTATGTGGGTTAAAGATGTTAGATATCACTACAAGTCCTTTTCTAACAATATTATCATGCCATCTGTTACCTTCTCAAAAAAAACAAAACAATATTCTTATGCCATGTTTGCAGTTTAATCACATCAATAAGTTGGATCTAGTTTGCCGGGCTCACCAACTTGTCCAGGAAGGTCTGAAGTACATGTTCCAGGACAAAGGACTCGTTACTGTGAGTACTGAGTAATATATTTTTCATTTCATGTTGAACAGACATTCTTTTGAACATGTAGTAGCATATATTTAGTGTGTCACTGTTTCTTTTGGACTATGAAGGTTTGGTCTGCTCCCAACTACTGTTATCGCTGTGGAAATGTTGCTTCAATATTGAGCTTCAATGAGAATATGGTACTGTTGCTCTCTTTTTCATACTTGTTCAACTTCTAGTTAGCCTTTCTGAAACAAAGGGATTACCTAGTAGTGCCCTTTCTGTTTGCTTGTGTATTTTGCCGATCATTGTACTTCAAAGTGTTGAGTACCTATTTTTTTTTAATTGATCTTGTAACTCATTTGACGACATGGTGTGTGTTTCTATACAAGTATATATGTATGTTACATTAGGTTAAATTGAAGTTTGCCCATCATAATTAGATGTAGAAGGGCGTTCATCTCTAGGACTTCATCGCTAACTTTGTTTTCTTATCAGAAAATTATTGATGGAGTGCATCGAAGGAATTGTTAAATACTTAAATCAAAATTCTTCTTAAATTCTTAATGATCTAGGAAGTATCACGTTCCCGTATAAAAGGTTGGGAAATGTGATGCGAGATAATGATGCTGACTGTTCCTTATGTAAAGCTCCTTGTGGAACTTTTTTTTTTCTCTCGCATGGTGAATTGTATCAGATGTAGAAGATTCTTATAAGATCTGTCTAGCACTATACACTAGAAATAGAGATAGATGAATCAACCGGACTTGTGCTTGTATGGACTTCATAGAAGAGTTGATGGTTCTTTCTTAATGGGATTGAATGAGGGTAGAAATAAAATTTTCAAGTATTAAGCAGGAAATGGAACTGCATAGTTGTACTGGCTTAGCTACATGGTAAGGAAGATGGAGAAAATATGAAATATTTTAGGCATTTTGTCACTTGTTCTACGATCTACTCTCGTCTTTTGGAACGTGTAGTGTTAGCGTTGCATCTCTTTGTATCTATTTTTTTTTAAATTTATGTCCTCTATATTTATTTCCTTCCTCTTTCCAACGACATTTTTAATATGGAATTTTTGCTGTCAGTTGGTGTATTTCGTAGAATCTTTCTTATTTTTATGTCTGTTTTGTTTTATCAGGAGAGAGAGGTGAAGTTCTTCACTGAAACTGAAGAAAACAACCAGATGCGAGGACCCAGGACAGGGGTACCTTATTTCTTATGAGTGGGTACTTGCTTTCTTGAATTGATATTATTTCTGCACTCAGTGCTGTCCCTTATTAGAGGGAAATTGAAGCAAAGACTGTCTACTTGGTGGGAACCAGATTGCTGTGTGGCTTGCTGATCTCACAAGATGGTGATACTCACCCTAGCTTGTTGGGCTGATCCTGCTTTTGAATAGTTTGTGCTATGTATTTACAATGGCCTTTAATGTTTGTTCCCTCTGTTCCATAATTATTCTTACCTGTGTTATATTTTGAATTCTACCACAGATCCGATTACCAGATCTTAGATTTCTTCCTACAATGCTAGAGTACACTTTTCTTGTCCTGCCAGTCTCAACTTCAAATATGGGTCCATTTACACTCAAAATTGGAGTATTAGAAGTTAGTAATAAGTTTGATGTTTTATTTAAGTTGTGAATAATGGTAGTTGCAGCAGCTGAGGTCAAGAATCAAGATTTGAGATTGGCCTTTGTCTTGCTTCTCAAAGGAAGACTTAGTTTTTTCCTCGAGAAACTTTTAACACTTGCAGCTTCAGTGTACCAAAAACCTAGTAATTGGTGTTTGTGCCGCAACTTTTCACCATTATTTAACATCGGAATTACTGTTGGTCATCACTCTTCAGTTTTCAAATGCTCATCCGTTCCACCATTCCCGGAAGCAAGGAGAACGTATGAAATTTCTTGTTTCATTAATTTGAACTTACCATGTAACACTACGAGCAAGAGTTTGGGTGCTTATTCTTGCTGGTTTGAGTAAAACTTAATCTTTGCCTTTGTCATGTGCCGTGTTTTTCTTTTAGCCTTTTCTGTTTGCCTTTAATATGATGGGTTTGGCAGTGAGTGTTAAGGTCCTCTATATGCTATATTGCGGACATATCCGGGATATCATGTAGTATAGTGAATAGGCCATCAAATGTGTGGTCGGATCAAATTTGAGCAGGTTAAAACAAATTGGTCCGATAAATGAGTCATGACATAATTCGTTGTCGGTTTTATTATTTCAAAGCTTCAGGACTTCTTCCTTTGTTGGCTTGGTTCACATATGAGTTATGCACGGATGCATGAATTGCTTAATAATGAAAAAAATACAGATTATAATATGTGAATTGCTTAATATTGAAGAAATGAAAGGAATTATCTGTCTTAATTTGTGTGATATTTTTCATTTTTCGAGAACCAATAAGAAAATCTTTGGTCGTGATTTATTCGTATGTCCTTTAAATCATTAATTATTGTAATTTATGATATTTTTTATGTAGTTTCTAAATATATAAATTATTTTTAAAAAAACTTCAAAGATTATATATTGGAATTTATGGTAAAGGCAGAGAAGACAGAAAAACACAAGCTAAATTTCAGCATTTCCATTACCTGCTCCAGTAAAGGAAGCATTTCTCGTGAATAAGAACTAGAATTGGAATTGGGTCGGAAGCTAAGAGAGATGGGAAAGGTTTAAATAAGAGTGTGCATTGGGAGGAAAGCCTGTTCATAAAGCCCATAGCCATTTCAAACCTGTAATCCCTCAACTCTGTAAAAAAATAAAATCAGAGGCAGCTACTGTATGCACCGTATACGTGTGCGTTGAGATAGAGAGAGTGTGTGTTGTATTTTCAAAAGAGTGCTTTATTTGTCCAAAAACACCAAATTGGGCATAGTAGTTACTATTATACACTTCATGAACATAAATAAGTGAGTAGGATATTAGTTTGAATTTTGAATCTTTCTTACAAATATCCTCTATTTAATCACTTAAGTAGTTTTTTTTTCTTCCGGATATTGGATACGCACGCGGCACGCATGAATCGTTATTCTTTTCCTTCACAGTTCGAACTAATGCAAATTGGATAAAGGTTAGTGATTGCCTTTCTTTTACTTTTGTGGCCTATAAATATAGGCTGTAGTCTCTCCGGCGGCAGTATAGGCGGCTAACTGACACCACTCTCTCATAGCCTTCTCTTTTTCCAGCGAAATCTAGTTGAAGGCACTACATTTTTTGAATTCATTAGTATAATTCTCAATGAAATAAATATCTGAATAATTCAAAATTAGATCAATATTGAGGCTGTGACTGGTCTACTAGATAATCACTTTTAATGATTTGCTTGAATGTAAATAAAACACGAGAAATAAGTAACTGTATATGCATTTCAATTCCTCATCAATATATGCATTTTTTTTTGTTTTACCATGATGAGTATTTTCGTTATAATAGATGGAAAGAACGATATTAGTATAATGATAACGAGACTGTATTGTTCATCTGATAAGTTATGCTATTTCGTGGTTTTGATGATTTGCCAAATATTCGAAGAATCAGATAAGGACCAGGTCCTCTGGGCGTCGTAAAGTCAACGCCGCAGCTTTACAGCTGCGGCACTGTTCCGACTGGCAGCTGCAGCAGCACAACTGCAGTTTGCTAGAGGCTAAACCAAAAGATAAATTGTCCCTATCCATGGTCACAACTCACATGCCCCTCACATGTTTCCCAATATATATACAATATTTTAACCTAACACTTCAAATCTGAAAAATCACATTCTTATAAGTGTAACCGCCACTGCTCTCTAGTTGCTCTCAAGAACAAAGCTTCAACAGATCCAAGGACCATATTCCAACAACTGAAGATGTCTTACGTCCTAGGATTGTTAAGTCTTTATCATTTTGCTTTAACTTGTAAACCTACTCTTCTTTTAAGAAGGTGTTTGTAGGTAGTTTATTTTCTCAATTTTTTGAGTTGTACACTTGACTAGAGTTAGTCAAGGTGTGTTTGGTGTTTGGCTAGAGTTAGTCAAACTCGTTTTGGGTGCTTGGCTAGAGTTAGTCAAGAGTTGTAGCTTACAATAGAGTTATTGTAAGGGTGAGGGATTAAGACGTTAATTCCTAGGTTGCAAAAGCTTGTAATTAGAAAGATGCTCAGTTAGTGAAGTTGAAAATCCTACTTGGTAGGTCGTGGTTTTTAATCCTTTGAGCAAAAAGTTTTTCACGTAAATATCTTGTCTTATTTACTTTCTGTTTTACTTGAGGGAACAAATAGAGAACCTGGTTCTCTATACTGTTTGGTGGACTCTTAGTTTCTATCAATTGGAATCTGAGTAGGTGCTTTCTAAAATGTTAATATCTAGAAAGGATCCCTCATCATGGCTGCTCCACCAAACCTCGAGGAAGGACAATCAACTACAAGACCCCCAAGGTTTAATGGAAAGTATTATGGATGATGGAAAACAAGGATGCATGATTATATAATGGCCGAGGACTCGGAGCTTTGGTCCTTTTGTCCCTATGAAGACTGAGGCAGAGAGCTCAAAGTCAGTTCCAAAGACTAGAAAATAATACTTTGAAACTGATAGGAAAGCTGTTGAGAAGAATTATAAAGCAAAAAAGATCTTGATTTGTGGTATTGGACCAGATGAATACAATCGTGTTTCATATTGTGGAACCGCTAAGGAGATCTGGGAAGTTCTTCTAACAGACCATGAAGGAACTCCTCAGGTCAAGCAGTCCAAAATAGATTTGCTTACCACTGAGTATGAGATGTTCAAGATGAAGGAAGATGAGTCCATTCATGATATGCACACTCGCTTCACCTCCATTATCAACGAGCTCCACTCTCTTGGAGAGATCATTGCAACCATCAAGCTTGTCCGGAAAATACTCTGTGTTCTACCGGGTTCTTGGGAAAGTAAAGTCAATGCTATCACTAAAGCCAAGGACCTGCAGACTGACTATTGATGAGCTTATTGGAAACCTCAAGACCTATGAGATGAAGAGAAAGAAGGATCTTAAAAGAAGAGAGCGAAGGATCTTAAAAGACCTAGTCCTCAAAGCCGCTAAAAGTGACTCAAGTAGTGATGAATTTGAGATGACATACCTCACACGAAGATTTCATAAGATGATTGGAAGAAATAGTGGGGTCCCCAAGATTCACAAGTGTGGGAAGTCTAGACATTTCATTAAAGAATGTCCTCTTCACAAGAAGGATTATTACAAGAATGCTGAAAAGCCGATAAAGAGGAACCACGTCCATGAGAAGAAGTTCAATAGGAAAAATGTTGCTGACAAATTGGTAAAGCAAGCTCTGGCTGTTTGGGGAGATTCCTCCAGTGAATCTGAAGATGGAGAAGATGCATGAGATACATCCATGATGTCTATTGAAAATGAACCTTCAGAATATGAGTTCATCTTTGCACTCATGGCCAAATCTGAAGCTGATGATGACAGTAAGAATGATAAGGTAAATTTCTTTGATGTTCAGAAAAATCTGAAAAGTTATTCTCAGAAAAAATTGATTTCTTTAGCCAATGTGTTGATTGATGCCTATTGTAGCCTTATAAATGAGAAAAGTGCTCTAAATGAAGAAATTGATGGTTTAGAACAAGTAAGGGATGATATGGTAGTCATTATTGTTGATCTGAAGGTTCAAGTTGAGGAAGTAACTAGAGATGATGCTCTGTTAAATAGCCAAATGAAAAAAAATGGATGAACACTCCTTCTAAAGGAAAACAAGTGGCTAGTGAGATTCACCTTGAGCTTGAAAATGAACTCAAGAAAACCAAAATGAATCTCACTGCTAGGCTAGAGAAGAGTAGGCAACTTCAAGTGGATCTAAAACGGGTTAAAATTGATCTTGATAAGTCACTTCATTGGACCTGGTCCTCTGATACAGTTGCTGCTATGTACAAGACTAATGACGGAAGATATGGTGTTGGTTTTCAAAAGGCCAAAGCCCCCTACAATCCCCATAGCAAGTATGTCTCTGTGACTGATAATTGGTTGTGCACTCATTGTGGTCAGACTGGCCATTACAAGGACTGTTATAAAGCCAAATTTCAGTCTGTACAGAAAAACATGACTTTTGTTGAAAACAAGCCAAGAGTTTAGGGACCTGGTCCCCGAAAGAAGAAGAATGTATTGCATGCATAGGCAAATAGAAGTCTAATTCACCCGTTCTATCATTATAAGGGACCCAAGCTGGCTTAGGTTCCTAAGACTAACAAGTGACTCTGTTTGCAGGCTGGAGTGAGAGGAGGCAGTAAAAAATGGTACATGGATAGTGGCTGCTCGAAGCATATGACTGGTAGAATGGATAATTTTCTCACTCAAGGCCTTCCAAGGTGGGAGTGTATCTTTTGGGAATGGCAAAAAAGGATATATGGTGTTGACAAAATTGGCAAGATTCTCCCATGCAACTGAAAGTGTTTATTATGTAAAAGGATTGAAGTATAGCTTGCTAAGTGTGTCCCAAATCTGTGATAAGGGAAATGAAATTCTTATCATGTTCGTGCACAGTCACCAATCTCAAAACTGGTGAAGTTGTGATGATTGCGAAAAGGTTCAAGAATATCTACGTCGCAGATTTTGATGGTGGTGATTTGACATGTCTCTGAGTGTTGTGGATGATGATGCTGAGCTGTGGCACATGCAACTGGGACATGCAAGATTCTCTCTGTTGAACAAACTTGTCGCGAAGGACCTGATCCGTGGACTGTCAAATGTCAAGTTCAAAGATCACAATGCGTGTGATGCCTGCATCAGAGGAAAGCAGGTCAGATCCTCCTTAAACCAAAGAAGGAAGTGAGCACCTTCAGGCCACTTGATCTTCTTCACATAGATCTATGTGGTCCAATGAGGGTTCAAAGAAGAGGCAAAAAGTATATCTTTGTGATTGTTGATGACTACTCTAGATTCACTTGAACTCTGTTTTTCTAAGTACCAAGGATGAAACATTCCCTGTGTTTGTAGCCTTTGTAAAACAGATTCAGGTGAAGTTGGGAAATCAAGTTGAGTATTAGATCTGATCATGGTGCTGAATTTGACAATGCGAAGTTTGATGAAGTTCTGTGCTGAAAATGGTATAAATCACAACTTTTCTGCTCCCAGAACACCTCAGCAAAATGGTGTTGTGGAAAGGAAAAACAGGACACTTTAAGATATGGCCAGGACAATGCTGATAGCAAGTGGTGTGTCTAAAAGCTTCTGGGCTGAGGCTGTTAACACTGCTTGTCACTTGATCAATAGGTGCATGATTAGGTCCTTGCTTGAGAAAACTCCCTATGAATTCCTAAATGGAAGGATGCCCAAGCTGACTTACCTAAAGGATTTTGGATGCAAATGCTTTGTTCTCAACAATGGTAAGGAGACTTTAGGAAAGGTTGATGTAAAAAGTGATAAATGAATCTTCCTTGGTTATTCGTCTCGTAGCAAGGCATATAAGGTCTTCAACAAAAGAACTCAGTGTGTGGAGAAGAGTGTACATGTGATCTTTGATGAAGCAAATGAACTGTGAAATAAAGGGACACACAATGATGAAGTTGAAGATGGGGAATTCTAAAAAATTCTCGATAAAATCATGGAAATCTCAAATGGAAAAACTAAAATGATGAACCAAGTCGAGCAGAGCAACGAAGGTGCAGTAGAGTATCCAGAAGACACGGAGGAACCTGGTCCCTCCATTACCCCACTTGAAGCTGAACATCAGGTAACTGATGCTGTATCAGGCACTCCTGAGGCAGAGCAAAGAAGCAGAAGGCATGCCTCTGTAGATGTGAATGATGGATCAAATATGGAGGAATCTGGTCCCTCGAATCCTGAAGTTCAAGTATCCAACTGGAAGCACAAAGGATCTCATCCATTCCACAATGTGATTACTCCACTAGACTCTGGTATTCAAACTAGGTCTAGGGCAAGAAACACGTTGCCTTCTCATCCTTTCTATCTCAAATTGAACCCAAAAATATCAAGGAGGCATTGAAAGATGTTGATTGGATAGCTGCTATGCAAGAAGAGCTCCATCAAAGGAACAAGGCAAGACTGGTGGTACAGGGCTACAATCAAGAAGAAGTTATTGACTATGATAAGACCTTTGCACATGGGGCAATAATGGAAGCAATCAGGATTCTTATTGCATTTGCATCCCATATGGAATTCAAATTATTCCAAATGGATGTAAAAAGTGCCTTACTTAATGGATACCTGAAGGAGGAGATCTTTGTCAAGCAACCTCCTGGTTTTGAAAGTCATAAGCACCCTAAGCATGTGTTCAAGCTTGACAAGACTCTATATGGTTTAAAGTAAGCTCTTCGGGAATGGTATGAGAGATTGTCAAATTTTCTTCTTGAAAATAGCTTCACAAGAGGAAAAATTGACAATACTTTGTTTTTGAAGAAAAGAGGAAGGAATTTGTTGATTGTGCAAGTTTATGTTGATGATATCATTTTTGGTGCCACCAATGATTCTCTCGGTGAAGAATTTGCCAAGCTTATGGGAAGTGAATTTGAGATGAGCATGATGAGTGGGCTAAATTTCTTCCTAGGGCTGCAAGTAAAGCAACCTCCAAAAGGCACAATGATCAGTCAACAAAAATAAAAGGTTTGCGATGGAGAATGCAAAGCCCATTGATACACCTATAGCTACTGCTACTAGGTTAGACATGGATGAACCTGGTTCTCCTGTGAATGAAACCATGTATAGGGGTATCATTGGGTCACAACTGTACTTAACTGCCAGTAGACCTAATATTGTTTTCAGTGTTAGGTTGTGTGCAAGGTTCCAATCAAGTCCAAAGGAATCTCATTTGGAAGCTACAAAAAGAATATTGAGGTATCTCAAGGGTTCGCAGGACATGGTCCTCTTCTATCCTTCTGGAAATAATTTTAACTTGGTTGGATATGCTGATGCTAATTATGCTGGATAGGAAGAGCACATTTGGAATTACACATTTTTTGGGGTCATGCTTGATCTCTTCGTGTACAAAGAAACAAAAGTTTTTGGCTCTTTCTACTGTTGAAGCTGAGTATGTGGTTGTTGCCTCTTGTTGTGCTCAATTTCTATGGATCAAACAACAACTTGAGGATTTTGGTGTGCTTACCGACTGTGTGCCCTTGTTGTGTGATAATACAAGTGCACTTAATATGTCAAAGAATTCAGTGCAACACAAAAGGACCAAGCACATTGATGTTGAGACACTATTTCCTAAGGGATAATGTGGAAAAGGGTTTGATCTGCATGAGGTTTTGCAAGACAGGACCAGGTAGCAGACATCTTTACAAAGGCACTGAGTAGGGAGCATTTTGAAAGAAATCGTCTGGAGTTGGGCTTGATTAAGCTCAACTAGTTGCCCCTCTTCAAAAATCCCCTCAATGATTGGCTATGTTGAGAGAAAAGGTTCAATGCTTAAGCTTGTAATCAGAAAGCTGCCCAGTTAGTTAAGTTGGAAATCCTACTTGGTAGGTCGTGGTTTTTAATTCCTTGAGCCAGGAGTTTTCCACGTAAATATCTTGTCTTCTTTATTTTCCGTTTTATGGGAACAAATAGAGAACCTGGTTCTCTATACTATTTGGTGGACTCTTAGTTTCTATCATCATCATTGTTGTATCGAGAGAATGAAGATGTAATAACAAAAAGATGGACATATTTCAGGATACTCAAGTTGAATTCATTAGTAAAAATTAATGAAATAAGTATTTGAATAATTCAAAATTAGATCAATGTTGAGGTTGTTACTGGTCTACAAGTTAATCACTTCTAAGGATTTGCTTGAATATAAATAAAGCACGAGAAAATTTGTGTCTCGAAAAAAGTAACTCTATATGTATTTCAATTCCTCATCAATGTATGCAGTTTTTTTCCAGCTCAATGTGATGAGTGTTTTCGTTATAATAGATGGAAAGAACGATATTAGTATAATGAGAATGAGACTGTATTGTTCATCATTGTTGTATCGAGAGAATGAAGATGTAACAACAAAAAGATGGAGATATTTCAGAATACTCAAGATTCCCTTTCTTTTTTGTGAGATTTGCAAGATTAGTTTTGTAAAATATTTGCCTGGGTGAAGGAATTTGGATTAATATCTGATCACCAAACTTGGAAAATTGCAGAAATTTACTTTCTCACGCTTTTCCAACAATTCTATACATAATTGAAATATGAAGTTTAATATTAGTAGATAGATTCTAAGGATGACTTTTGTAGTGATAGTGAATTAATATTACAAGGTTATCAAGTTTCAAATATTTATCCGCACTAACTGCAATAAATATGCAAATGAATATTATAACCTTTTCGGTGGAAAGTACTTTAGGAGTATAAGGTGATATTTGAGCTTTTAACCTTTTTGTTTTTGTGATTGTTGATTTTTGAATAAACAATAAATAGTCACTTTTATGTACACTGATCTCCATGTCGTGCCAAGCGACAACCAATTCCAGTGTTAGTGTATAATATGAGCAGGTCACATGTAATTTTTTATTTTTAAGAGATAACATGTGTATCTATATAGCTTTATTATTATGTCTAACGTCTAAACAACAATATACTACCGTAACAATAGCAAATTATAGTAACGAAAAGGTTGTATTCGTTGCAACAACAACAATATACATGTAATCCCACAAGTGCGGTCTGTTGTATTTGTTGCAAAAGAAAACAAAAAAATTAACTGTGTGAGAAAATGTTGGCAGAAGAATTCTCCAATCAATGCCTAAAAGGAGAGGAAGACCTTGCAAAAAGAGTAAAAAAATCACGAAGAATGCTAATCAGGAGAAGCATCAAGTGGAAACTGAAGATGATATATTACTCAAGCAGGACGGTACTATTTTCTTGTGCATTTTGTTCTACTTAACATGTGGGTAAATATTATGTCAGCTATCTCTGAACTATGCCGAAAAGTAAAAAATGAATACAAAAAGAGTATCACGTATCTTTGAAAACAAAATATGCTGAAAGCAGGAAAAAGATAGCAGTTTCATTTATTTTGAGGCACTGAACTACTCCTGGAGCAGAAACTGCCATTTTACCTGTTTGCCATTTCTGAAGTTATATTCCAAGTGGCGTGTTTTCTTCTTCATTTGTGTTGGTGCTTTGTGTTCATGCCATGAAAGAAATGCCTGCAACTACTTGGTTCTGCCATTTCTTTCTTGTGCATGCTGTGCCAGAAAGTAGAAAAAAGTATTCATTTGGTAGCCTTGTATCTATGAGGCTCTTTTGATGTCAAGAGTTATGGGAACAATTCTCCTAAGAAAAGCTATATGTAGGACAAGGAAAATACTTTGCTGTGTGTTGTTTGAACAGACACTTTAACATAAGAAGAATGTGGACTTAGGACCGACTATAGCAAGCTCGCGACTCTAATATCAAGAAACAGTAAGCTCTCTGCACTATTTGCTTGTATAAACTTGCTTGTGTAAATTTTTTATTTCTTTTCTTCTCAGTTTAATGAGATAAATGAGATATTGGTGGTTGGAGAGTGGAGAATTTGCTCATTCCAAGCAGCCTTCCATAATTTTGCTTTTTCCCCTCTCCTACTTTCATCTGCAAGTTTCTTTCCAGCTTGGTTACCTAATTATTGTTCAATTTAACACGGTTTTTAGCTTACTGCCCGTACATGCTGAAGTCTAACTATTCTTGTTTGGATGCAATTTCTCTCAAAATGTTAAACAAGTACCATCCTTTTTTCCCCCAAGCGATGTATTTCCTTTGTATACCATACGGATGGCTGGTCCATTAGGAATTAGCCATTCTATTGAATATTCTTCTTTGTCTGGCCAGCATGATAAATGACCGCTGAACTGCTATAAAGGCACATTTGGTCTAGTTTTTGCTTTATCTTCTGTCCCTATTTGTTGGATTTTCATAAATTCAGCATGATTGAATCTTTGATATTATCTAGTACAACTCAATTGTTCTGCCATCTTTTTCCAGTTGAATGTCAAAGTGCTGCAGTGAGGGCCATTTGTAATTTGGAGATTAAAGACGTACTATCTCTCCTGCGCTTGCTTCGGTCGAAATTCAATGACGAACAACTGCAAATTCCGGTAATGCAATTCTTTATGGAAAACCTTCCAAACCTGGCAATTGTTAGGAATGAGAATGGCACTCATGAAGTGCAAAAGAAAGAGTCGGATGGTAATTTAAGCATGGACCAATTTGATGGAGGAAATGTGCATGCTTCTCTTCTACGACGGCTGTCCATAGCTTACCCTGATTGCTCCAATGCCATACCATCATTTGGTGGATTTGCATTTTCAAGCAAATCCGGTATCTTTAAGTTTCTCCTCTGGCATCCATTTCTGAAAATTCAAGGTGCTCAAGTTTATTTTCTCTGACTTGCTTTACCTAAATGTCGACAGTGAAAACAACTCTCTTTGGTACTGAAAACATGCAGATCAAGCAATTCGTATGTTATGCTGTTCATTTACTATTTGCTATAATTTTAGTGGTCAATTGTCATGCCATTGATCTTGCAATACCATATTTCAAGTTGCTTTGGTTGCATACACACTTTCCATTTGGTTGATAATTTCTAGCTTTTAACTAAGAAAACTAGTTGGTACATCTGGAAACCTTTTTTCCAATGAATTCTTTTTTTCTCAATTTTCTGGTGGAGGGGAGGGGAGGGGAGGGGAGGTTTAAAGTTATTTGTGGCCTTTGCACTGGCTTATCTCCTGGCTTTTATAGAGGTTTTCAGTTGTGGATCTTCCTAATTTTTCTTTGATTGATCAGCTGATGTGACCTTCTGACCTGTGATATATTTATCTCCTGGCTTCTTCTTCTTATTTTAAGGACTTGTTTGGCCTTGAGAATTATTCGCTTTTTTCGAGAATAATTTTTCACTTTATTTCAAAATCAGTGTTGGCCATGAAAATTCCAAATCCAACTTGTAGTTGGATTCCAAATTTGAAATACGGCTTATAATATGTTTTCCAACCCCATCTTCATAATCCAAAATTATAACCAGACACGATTCAATCTTCAACAACAACTTCTTATGTTTTCAAATAAAGTGAAAATATTTGGAACTTATGGCCAAACACCTACTTAATAAACGTGGAATCTGGGCCAGCTTGTTGCGCAACTTGACTAATTCCACGGGTACTTGCTACCTCCCACCAGCACAAGTATACTAAGTAACTCTGTCCGCCAGAGCTTGGACAAATGGGTAGAAATCACCTAGGTTTTTTTGCCTCCGCAGGGATTTGAACTTGTGACCTCATCATTCTCAATCCACTTCATTAACCACTAGGTCACACCATTGTGTGCTTTTAATGCTTTCTTTCTTCTTATTCTTCTTTGTCATGTTGCATTTGTAGGTTTTAGAGGAGCCATCTGGCACTCAGATGTTTGAGCAGCAGGATACTCTATGGACTCCTGGTGTATGTAGCTTCATAATATTTTTGCACAGTTCATATAGTTAATACCTTTTTGCTGTATCTTTTTTTTTCCTGTATTTATGGCTGAATGCGTCATTCAGTACTATCCAATAGGCATTTGGATAGAATCGTTTATGTAACATGTATACCTAGAAGGCAGAAGCATTGTCTTTCTTTTTGTTTTTTCTGCACCTGGACAACTGGACCAGTGGGTAGTATTTTAGATATGCCATCAGACTTCACTAGCATGTCGTTTTACGGGAAAAGTGCTAGTAACTAATATTAGGACTGCAGGTCAGGTAGGATGCTTTCCGTGAGAAAAATGTCTGCAAACCTTATAATGAAACCAAGTTGTTGAAATGTTGACTAGTATATCTACCAGCATCCATACTCTTACTATTTTGTAATTACAGGTGAATATCAACCAGTTATCTGTTGGGATGACACCCAAAACTCTAAGGCTTCCTAAGACTGGAGAAGTGCTTCTATCGGTGCATGGCTCTCCTCTTGGTGTTTACAAGGAGGACAACATGGAACCAATACAAGGTATGGTTCTCTTCTAACTTTGATATTTTAAGGATGAGTTTGGTGATATGAATTTAAGTGTGTTTCATTTACCTGACTAGTGTGCTTTTTAACTAATTCGAGTGGTGAAAGACATATTTCTCTTATCTTTATCAAATTCCTTCGTGCAACATATTCATTTCACAGTATTGTACTAGTGTTTCTTATATGGGCTTTTATTTTGCGCTACAGAGTCAGAAGATGCATGAATGGTGTGCAGTGGTTTTATCAGATTGGAGTAGAAGATATAGTTCTTCATTGTAATGTTTTGTTACTCAACTTTAAGGTTCTGACACTTGCTCTTGGTTCAATTTAGAGTGTCGTAAAAGCCATTTGCCAGCCTCCTCTTGACATTTCTTGGCCTCTTCTTTCTCTTTTCCTTTTAGGCTAGAAATAGGATGGTATCTGACTACTTCTTGTAGTCTATGGGGATGGACTAGTTGCTTTTTATGTAAATAAATCGCTAGGCAGACAAGATTGATATTTTTAAGGTGCTGATCATGAAGATTTTGACTTTCGTGTTTAACCGGCAGTATATCTGCATTCTTTAAGTTTTCTTCTTTTCTTCCTTTTAGATGCAGTCTTCATAATCCTGCAGCAACTGGTTGATTATGAATCATATAGTGAAATAAATATGCTAGTAGAGTTGCTCGAGAAGATAGCAGATGACCCATGATAGAAGCAAGAAAATGTGTTAAGGTGGTAGACAATTGATTTGAGATATCCCAGACAACTAGAAAGAGACATTAACAGCCTAAAGGTGTTAACTATCAAAACTCCGGCCGGAGTAAATTTATATTTTCTTCCTTAAGCTATTAACTAGATGAACAGACTGTCCGACCAATCATCTTGACCTTGATATGATTGAGTCGCTTGAGGGTAATCTTAATCAGCAAAAAGTTACAATGGTCATTATATCTCATGACCGAGCTTTCCTTGACCAGTTGTGTACAAAAACTGTGGAGACTGATATAGGTGTTTTTAGAACATATAAAGAAAATTACTCAGTATTGTATTATTTTAAGGACTGAATAGATTGAAACACATGCTGCATGGGAAAAACAACAAAAAGCAGATCTGATAAGTAGGTTAAATGCACAGGAGAAAACTTTTCAGGCGGTTCATCTACTTTTGAAAAGAAACTACAAAATCAAAAACAAGATTTCTTTCCCTCCATATGACCCACCAAATTGTTGTTGGTATAGTGGATCAAAGTATAGCTTTGTGTTTGACCATGAATCTGTTGGTACTCTATTGTACTTTATAAAGCAGTACGGGAAGTAATAACTATTACAAATGTTCGAAAGGATAAATATATTGTCAATCTAAAAAACTGCCGCATGTGTGTTGTGTCTTGAATCTTGATCACCTTGCAAAGCCAATGTTGAGAACTGCCGCAGGTTTGTTGTGTCTTGAATGTTGATATCCTGAAATCAAGAAACAACTAAATCAGGATGGTTACAACGTTGTGTGTTGAGTCGAGGATAGCCCTCTATCCTTAAGACAAGATTGCCCCGTATATATGCTTTTACGTTAGCGGGTAATAGTCTCTCAAGATAAAACAACACTTTAATCTCAACACTACAAAGCCAATAGGTTGAGCCTGCCGAATAAAACAAATATGAATCGACTTGCTGAAGATATGGAAAAGGAAGGAAGAGATTATATCTCCTCTTCTGTTTTGTCTCTGTGTATATAGTGTGTCTCTGTTGTGTATATCTTGTGTATATGAGGGTGTTTGGTCAGTGATTTTCGTCACTGGTTTGCGATGTTTACGCTCATTGTTTTGTGTCATTTTTGTTCATCGTTTTTCGCTGATTTCGATCTTGTTTTTACGCCTTCGTCTTTGTCCAGAATTGAGCCAACAACTGCTCAATATATAGCATGGAAGAGGGGCTGTCCAACTGCCAAAAACAAGGCTGTAATGGCCATTAAGGGAGGCCATTAAAACAGTCAAGTAATGGCTGTTAAGGCCATTGAAAGAGGCTGTCCAAATGCCCAAGTAATGAGCTGTTAATGGGGGAGTTAATCGGCCAAGTAATGGCTGATTAATGCCTCAAAAAACAATTCCAACGGAGGCAGAATCAACTTTCCAGAAACTTTGGGGACCAAACTGTAAATATTGAAACTTCAGAGACCAAACTATACATATGAAAGAATTTAGGTCCAAACTGTACATATAAAAGAATTCATGTCCAAATTATACATATGAAACTTCAGGGATCAAACTGTACATCTGACAGAGTTCTCTGGTCCAAAAAGATAATATCAGAAAGTCCCCACAGCCCATAGCCCACAGCCCACGACCCGGGACCCGGGAACCCTTTACCAATTAGAGACTTATATAGAAAGCAATTCTTCCTATTCCCACCGATGTGGTAGATTTGTCCCACACCACATTTCCATGCCTCAAACACCTTACTTCGTAGACCAATATCTCTTTCATTTCTTAATGAAATTTGACGATTCTTGTCCCTACGGTCATCTACTCACTTCGTAGATCATGCATGTGCGAAGAGACAAGGTCTCCAACATGCGAAACACTAGTGTTTAATTCATCAAAGATGGGTGGACGCATCTCCCCGCCAAAGGCAAATTTCCAACAGAATCATGCTAAAAACCATTTTTTACCATCACCTAGTCGAATGGAGGTGGACACTTTAAAGCAGTTCCAAAGCGAGAGAAAGAAGGTAACTTTAATAGTATATGTTCTACTTTGGCCAATATTATTATAGTTTGTAGTTGTATACAATCAAATGTTTCAAATATTCAGCTTGATAGTTGCTTTTTGCATATATTGTAATTTCAACAAATACTATTTTAATATGAATATAAGCCAGTTTTGCAATAGTTGCAAATATAGCTGTCAAAACGGGTTGGCTTAACCCATCCGGACTAGTCCACATGGGCTTTGAAATTTGACGGGTCAGGCCGTACTAATCCATCTTTGGTATGGGCCTTAAAACAGCCTGCCCAACCCATCACTACGTGGGTTGTGGGCTCGGTCGGGTCAACCCACTTTTTATAAAAAATATTTTTGATAATTCTTTAAATTTAAATTTGAATTTCAAAATGCTAATATTTACAAGACAATATCCCATGGTGTTACTACTTGCTAACCAAGTTTCAAGCAGTGTTTTCAAAGGCGTTTTTGGGGCGAGTCCCGAGGCAGGGCGTACAAAAAACGCTCCGGGGTTCAAATGAAAGGTGTAGATCCATAGGGCGCACACCCTAGAGTTTGAAGCGTAAGTCCTGGGCGCAAAAGCGTAAGATCCAGACGTAAAAGCGTACGCCCAGACGTTAAATTTAATGTTTGTTGTTTTAAAAGTATTTTTGCAATGAATTATATTTTTATTGTAGGTGTAATGGTATTTATACCCAACATCACTCAAGCCCACGGGCCAATCCAACTCACCGCCACTCAAGCCCACAAGCCAACGGGTTTTTTCGGGTCGAACTAAAAAGCCTCGTTCTTAAATGAGCTCCAATGTTTTTTAGTCCAATCCTATTAAATCACGGGTTGGGCTGGGTTGGGCCAATGGGCCTAGCCCATATTGACGGCTCTAGTTGTAAATATATAAGAAATTGTAGCCTCTTCGTTTTCACTAACTGCATACATATTAAGAAATTATTTTCCAATGAAAATAATATATTGTAGAAGTTGTACAGAAAGTGGATCATCATATTCCTCAAATTGGCTATCAGATCATTATCAACTCATTGTATACACCTCCAAAGAAATAGTAGTTATTTATGATAGAGATACTTAATATTTATTGATATTAGAAAAGTTAGTTGATATATATAAATATATCATAATTCCATGCGTGTATTCTTTGTCTGGTTCTAAGTTATGAGTCCTTTTATATGTGAACTTGACGTAACAATATTATCATATTACAAAATGTATCATGAAAATCTAATTGTGTGAGATGTTGGTGATTTGATGTTTTGGCCTTTTGGTGCCGGCCTCGTGAAATATTATACTCTATAATATCATATAAATTAATGTATTTCGGTTTTCAATTTTAGTTTTTAATAACCAAAAAAAAGTTGGCAAGCAAAAAGATATGAGAGTAAAAAATATTAGGAAATCTCTATGTGGTGTAACATCAAATTTAAAAGCAGAAACTACAAATTCAAATTGAAGAAAGAATAACAGAGGCATGACAAGCGAAATAAAAGGCCAACAAAAAGTTCGAGACACCGAAATAAACATACAAAGATATTGTCATAATTATTGAATAACATTTTGTTTGTAGTCGACATAACATTGATAAACTGATTCTATGAAATGAACAAGAAAAAAAAAAAAAAAGGAGCATGATTATTTAAATAAAGATACATTATATTTCTTAAACTATATCAAAGAATCTATATAGAGAAAAAATTCATTACAACTTCTAGTACAATAAAATTCAACACAAATTTTTATCTCTTATATAGAGTAATACTTATTCTTTTTTGTTGTATTTTTGCATCAATTTTTGTACATCTCTGTAATAATTGAGTAATGTAACATGCAATTTCTTGGCATTTTAAAATACGCAAAAAAAAGATACAAAATATTATTAAAAAAAGGAAAGTAAATAATTTTCCAACAAAGAAGATGACATCTTTGCAAATAATTGTCAATGAATTACCTTTTAAATTGTGAAACTGTTGTCTGAGATCCATCACTTCCCTTCAAAATGTTGAGTAAATTTAAATATGGGTTAGCTTTCTAAAATACGTACCTCTTCAGATGAAATTCATAAAAGAAGGCGGAAAGATAATAAACAATAACAAATTAATTATATCTGATAACTCAAAAAGATGAAGATTCGAAAAGTAAATATTCACTTATAATTTCATATCTAGAGAATTTCCATCTTGTAACATGACATTTCACATATTCCTCAACAAAAAGAAAAAACAAAAATAAGAAAAAAATAAAGAATACTAATTAATAATTGTATTGGTCAATATTCTTATGGTCACAAATTGATAAAGAAAATTTTCAGCAATTTCTTGTTCATTGTGCTATCCAAACCTCTCCTCCTTCAAATATAAAATATAGTAGTACATTGAATTTTTGCATACAAAAGTAGATGCATATATAAAACTCATAAGAACCTTCAAGTTGCACTTTGGCTATCTCACCACAATAGAAGATGTATCAATTACATAGACTTCTAGCTCATTCAATATTTTTTCCCCTTGAGAATCATCCAAAAAAATTGTGTAAGATGTAAAGAATTCTATTCACATAATTAATGAAGGGTTATGAATGGAAAGGAGAAGTAAATAGAATTAAGAAGAGTAGAGGGAAGATAATAAATGATAAATAGAATTAACAACGGAAGATGAATTGCAAATGATGAAGGTTGAATCATTAACATAATTAAAGTTACAAATTAGACAGCTAGACAAACGGATGAAATAATTGTCCACATTTAAGTAATCATTTATTGGAAGGTCATTTTTGGCTCAAGAATTTAATTAGATTTTGTTCTGCATTAAAATATTACAACTTAATTAGAAATTTAATTAAATTTTGATTTACTGCAGGGGCAAAATGATAATTCAACTTTGAAGATATGAGCTTTGCACTTTAATATTATATGATTTTAATGTGTGTAGATTTCCTTCATAAAAAAAAACTACATTAAGAGATCGTCAACAATGATAATTAGAAAATTTATACATTGTAGATAATTAAATATCATTTTCAAGTCTTTTTAATATACAAATTTATAATTTTCTTGTATAGTGACATAGAAATGCATTAAATCTTCTTTCCATATTATCAAGTTGTTATTTCAATATTTCAAGTTACAGTCAATTTTGATTCTTCAGCAAAAGTTTTCTTATAACCATTATAAGCTTACAATACGTTTCACAAAGTTATAATTAATATTTAGAAAAGTTCATAATTTCCTTATTGAGTCATGCACTTTGTCTAATATTTTAGAATTTTGAATTAAACTACTTAATCTTCATATCTACCAATAAGATTTTTTACAACAATAACCAAGGTATTGTATTGTAATAAATGACTAATATTTCATTAACTGAAAAGAACCTATACAAAGTTATATAATACAAAATATGATACATACGTTTTGCATCAAAGCTATAAACTATAAAAACATATTTCAATGACTATTTATATAATAATAGCAAAATTTTTGGGGCCCTAAAACATATTATTTTAGAGGCATTACCTTAAGCCACCCATTGACCTAGGCCCGTCCTTTTTATCCAAGAGACTTGACTCAATTTGAAAATTAAGGAACCACAATATCAAATAAAGATTAACTTAGAGAAATGTATTATATGTTTTATACTCTTAAACATTCTGAAAGCAAAATAAGAGAGTTGTCATCTTTAATAAACGAGTGTAAATAGTATGTGCAATTCAAAAGGGAAAGATCGGGTGACCGACCTGATCAGGTTGATCAGAAGAAGAGTTGGGGTTGGTCATGACTGCTTTTTTCGACTGCTTCTCAAGAAGGTAATTTTATGAGACTGATAAGTGTTAAGTGGAATTATCAAAGGAAAGTTTTGTTGGAAATTTATCTTTGGTGGGGAGGTGCGTCCACCCATATTTAATGACTTAAACACTAGGATTCCGCATGTTGGAGGTTTTATCTCTTCACATGTGCATAATCTACTAAGTGAGTAGATGACCGTAGGGCCAAGGATCGTCAAATTTCGTTGAGAAATGAAAGAGATATTGATCCACGAAGTAAGGTATTTGATGCATGAAAATATGGTGTGGGACAAATCTACTACATCGGTGGGAAAAGGAAGAATTGCTCTCTTTATAAGTCTCAAAATTGGCTAAGGGTTTGGACCCCAAGGGGTAACCCATATGTTTGAAGGAGGGAGGACCTAGATGTGCTTGGGTTCAAGGCTAAGCCCACACGAGCGCCATCGCCGCCCGCCCGTCCGGGCTCGGGTCACGGGTCTTGGGTCTTGGGCTTGGGCTTCTTCCGATAGACCCCCGGATTGTTTAATATTTACAGTTTGGTCCCTGATGTTTCTGGAAAAATGAAATTGGAAACGACGGAAGGCATAAAGTTTATGCCTACCGTTTGGGTTTTTTTTTTTTGAAGCGTTATTACACATTAACCAGCCATTACTTGGCTGATTAACTCCCTCCTTCAATGGCCATTAACAGTCATTTCTTGGCAGTTGAGAAGCCTCCCCTTATGCTATGTATTGGAGCCTTTTGGCTCAATTGTGTGTGAGACAGAAAAATGAGACACAATATACACACAGAGACAAACAGAAGAGAGAAACAACACATATTCTGTCCAAAAACGTGAGCAAAAACAGTGTCAAAAAAATAGAAACTCTTCCTTCCTTTTTCATTCTTCAGCAAGTCGTTTCGTGTTTGTTTTTTCTTCGTCAGAATCAACCTATTTGCTTTATAGTGTTAATTAGTTGATGTTTTATCTTGGGAGACTATTGCCCGTTAAAGTAAAAGCATATATACGGGGCAATCTTATCTTAAAGACAGAGAGTCATCTCTCGACTCAGACACAGTTGTAACAATCCAGATTTAGTGTTTCTTGATTTCAGGTTATCAAGATTCAAGACTCAACAAGCTTGCGGCAGTTCTGAATTGCCTATTTGTTTATCATTTCGAACACTTGTAATATTTATTTACTTCCGTACTGCTTTACATATCCAACAGGTTCATATTATATAGTTGTACAAGGTTAGAGAACTAAGGTGTAAAATAGAAATAGCGAATAAGTGCAGGGACAATCACGGTTGCACTTCCCCGACATAGATTGTTTCTTTTTCTTTGAAATTGCGACAGAAGTTCTAGTAACTGGAGGAACATGATCAGCTCGATCATGAGAAGTACATAAGAATACAGGAAAAGGCAACTAATACACAGAGTAGAATATAGATTAAACAGATCCAACAACATTCAGCAACAAAACCACTTGATCGGTTAGGCTGGCAGTGGAGAATAGGCATGGACAAGTGTATCAATCTGGAAAAAAAATAAGAGAGTCGTCATCAATATCTATCCATCTTCTATAATAATCTATATATTATTAATAAACAAATGTACTTTGAACTCATTCGCATTTAACCAACATGAGGTACGGAAGAACGGGCATGAATGGTCGGTGGAGAGGAGGCCTGGACGAGTGTATTCTTAGTTTTACGCTGAACTAATGATAATGAATGAAAGTCAGTCTTTTAGTAAACGTATATAAGCGTCAATTTGAAAGAAAAATAAGAGAGTTGTCATCGATATCTATCTAAATAAGTGGGCAAGAAAGACGGAACTGAAAGTAAACACAAGTTCTAAAACGACAACCTTAAATATTTTTTTGAAAAAAAAAATAATCTGAACTTTTAAAGTTAAAAAAATGCAAAATTACAGCCACTAATTACATAGTAATTTCTAAATTACAACCACTAAAAGATAAATAACCATTTACATACCAATAATAATAGTAATAATAATGATAATGATAATAAAATAAAAAAATACCCAAGTCACGTTGATATTAAAACTCATATTAACTGCTACGAGAAAAAACATTCTCTCTGAATAAACTCCATTGTCACTCGGTCAAAACCGTATGAGTTTCCTAATCCGTTTTCAAGTTTTAATTTAGTCAAGTAGGTTTTTGCATAATTTCTCCTAATTTTCCCATAATTTTCTCTTCTCTTTTAAGTTATTGTTTATGGACTTCTGGTATTAGGCGTTTTAACCTTTATGTTATTTATATTTGTGAATATGCTTATTTTTGTTAGTAACTTCAATACTCCGCTTATGCACTTCGGAATTGGTGCAACCATGACTGAGCACTTATTTATATTAGTATTAGGACAAAAAGGAACTTTGGGAAGGACTTATTAGAATTGGTGCAACTAGGAGTGTTCAATGAAACCGAAACACCCAATCAAATTAAATATTAAATCAAACTGAAGAAAAAATTCGATAGTTTTGATTTCGCTTGGTTTGATTTTTAATTTTAAAAACCAATAGAATTTAGTTTGGTTTTGGTTTTAAACAAAAAATAACGGAGAAGGATCGAATCAAATCGATATATAAATACCTATTAAAAATTTATAATTGCACATATATACATGTATATTTTTATGTAAGATATTAAATTTTATGATACATATTAATCTTTTGCACTCTTGGTTAGTAATCTAGGTATTTTCCTTTATGATAATTCAATTATTTGCCTTTACTTTCTAGTTTGACTAGTAAATATGCCCGCGCTTCGCTCCGTCGTATAAAACTTTGCTGAATCTATGAACTAACCTTATCTAATATCAAATATTAAAAAAATATTATCAGTTCAAAAACAATAACAACATCTTTCAAAGGATGTTCTAGTAAAATTTCTAGGAGAATTACCATCTATTCTGAAATGAAAGCAAAACATTGGCGACAACATATATGAACACAAGGTTTAAAAAATATCAGAAGTTACGATAATTTGTAGTTGGAATCAAATTGTGCTACCTTCTATAAGACCAAGTTGATAAAAAATTGAAATAGTAAATAAATGATGAACTTCTTGTGACTTTTAAGAGTATTTTGGCATTCTTCTTGAACGGATAACAATATTATAGATATCTCATTTGATGTCAATATTTGGTCAATTTTTTCTAGTCCTCAGATTGCCCGATTTCAACAATAATTGAAAATTATATTAGTAACATACCATCGTCTTTTCTTTGTTTGTATCACTGAGACACCCGAAGGGCCGTATCTTATTGAACAAAAATGGTGATATTGTTCCTCCATTGATCAAGAATTTAAATTTTTGGGAAGTATCATGATCGTCCAAACCTCGTCTTTTTTGTTGTCGATAAGTTCTCGTGCCAAACCATCTAAGCAAAGTCCTATTTGTCAAAGAAGAAAGAACACCATCAAAAAATAATAACTACAGAATATAGTTTCAAAAATGATGAAAACAATTCAGATTCATTCTCAACGCAAACCTTAGAATAGGAGATTTTAAGGGGTTTTGGGAAAAATAGATGTGAGTTTTGGGTTTCTTAAACATAAATTAAATAAAGATAATGAGGGAAATGACGAAAATAATATAACAGTTTAAAATATCAGTACTTGAACAACCAAATGAGGAATTTGAAAAAATTGGAGTAGACTTTAAACTTTCCTCTATAAATAAAAGGGAAGTTAGAGTAATAACAACTGAGACTTTCAACCTCACAATAAGATATATATAAAATAAAGAGACAAAAAAGATGAGAATAAATAAAACATTTTATCCATGCGATCCTCAGTAACATTGTGAAAAAACTGTTCCACACGAAATTAAGAGCCCAGACATGAATCGATTTTCCTTGATGGTAAATTTGAAATCCTCTGAATGAAGTTACATAGTTTTAACCCAAATAATCGACAAATTCACCGTGCTTTGTTTGAACTATTGGAGCTTTATAAGTGAAACAACTTTACTTCTTTTTTTAAGTATTTAGTAGCAAAATAAAAAAATTGTACTTTTGTAAGTATCAAAATAATAGAATATTCACCAAATATTCTTACATTAATTATATATCTCTTATTTCAGGTAGAATTGTATTCCTATTATAATTAGGTCTCTTATTTTAGGTAGAATTATATTTTCTATTGTAATTAGGTTGATTAGTTACCTAGTTTAGATATTCTTGTACTACTATATATATTGTACATTATTGATGAATAAAATCAAGGAACATATTCATTTATGGTATTAGTAGTCTAACCCTATACAAAAATATCCACCACGCCGTCGACCCCCTCTCAGCCGCCCCGCTCCCCACGACAGAACCCTAGTTTTTTTCGGTCACTCCCTCTCCCTTCTCCTCCTAAAGTTCATTCTCTATGGCTGACAAAACCAAATTTCATCATGCACTTGCAGTTAACAACATTAAAAATTTCATCCATGTGACTCTTGAGATGGAAAATGATCAATACTCCTCGTGGGCGAAACTCTTCAAAATCCATTGTCGTGTCTACAAAGTTATCGACCACACCATCCCTCCTAAATTGAAGTCCACAGACCCACCCTCAACTTCGACTTCTGATGATGCATTTTGGTCTCGTTTGGATGTTGCTGTCCTCTAGTGGATATACGGCACGATCTCTAATGATCTGTTGCACACAATCATTGAGACTGATGTCACTGCCCGCCAAACGTGGGAACGTTTGGAAAATATTTTTCATGACAACAAAACTCAACGTGCGTTATACCTTGAAAATCAGTTCAAGGACGTTCATCATGACGATTTTTCAAACGTATATGCATATTGTCAAGAACTCAAGATGCTTGCCGACTAACTCTCCAATGTTGGCACACCAGTCACTAATTAGCCATTGGTCATGCAATTTATTACAGGCTTGAACGAATCCTATGACGGCATTGCTACCATCCTTTAGCAATGCACTCTATTACCACAGTTTTATGAGGCACGTTTGAAGCTAATTCTTGAGGAAACCCGAAAAATCAATTGATGCACCACTCAGGACAGCATTGTAGACGCTGCCCTCACCGCCACCATTGGGCCCTCCGCCGACCCGAGGACCCGTAGCAGGCCAGATCGACCCGCAACAACCGTCGAGGGCGGCAGTTCGGCAAGGGCCGCAACAGATGAAATTCCGATAGCAACGACGGCGAAAAGGGACAGTCCCTGTATGCAGAAAATAACCAGCAGCGATCGTGGCAATGATATGAACCTTCGCCGTGAGCTGCCTACCCGTCGTGGGCCGCGTGGGCATGGGCCTATTCTCTTTGCCCGTATCCGACATCCTTGTGGACTCCACATCCAACCCAACAGGCCCAACCTGGCATACTCGACGCACGTCCACAACAGGCCTACACAACACAGGCCCCTTCCGCCCTCAACTTATGCACCAACTGACATTATGGCGGCTATGAACACAATGTCACTCAATGCTACAAACGAAAACTGGTATATGGACATAGGCGCTACATCTCACATGACGGCATCACAAGGTGCTCTCTCGTCTTATTCCAATTTGAGTAATTTAAATCGGAATATTATTGTTGGTAGTGGATAAGGCATTCATATTCGTGGTTTTGGTCATTCATCCTTATCACTACCACATCCCCCACTAATTTTAAAAAATGTCCTGCATGCCTCTAAACTCATTAAGAATCTAATCTATGTGCGATGTTTCACAACTGATAATAATGTTTCTCTTAACTTTGATCCTTTTGGTTTTTTCTGTGAAGGATTTTACGACAGGGAGACGAATAATGAGATGTAATAGCACCGAAGATCTCTACCATATTTCAAACGCTGTCAACAAACCAGCCTTAGTTCCATCAACATTTGCTGCTCTTTCGTCTTTCTTATGGCATTCTAGATTAGGACATTTGAGAGATTCTGTTTTACGCTCCCTTAAGAACATTAATTTTATTCAATGCAACCGTATTTCTAAGACTCCTATATGTGAATCCTGTGTTTTTGGGAAACATATTAAATTATCATTTTATGCATCCATAAATTGTACTTTAATGCCTTTCGATATAATACATAGTGATTTATGGACTTCTCATGTTTTAAGTACGGCTTGCCATCGATATTATATGTTGTTTTTGGACGATTGTTCTAATTTTCTATGGAATTTTTCAATTGGTAATAAATCCCGGTTTACCCCTATTTTTTCTTCATTTAGTGTTTTCGTAAAAAATACAATTTGAAAAGAGCATTAAATATTTTCAATGTGACAATGGTAGGGAATTCGATAATAACCAATTCAAACATTTTTGCTCAAAAAACGGTCTTACCTTTTATTTTTCCTGCCCTCACACCTCCTCCCAAAATGGTAAAGCATAATGGAAAATTCAAATCATAAATAACCTAATTCGTGCCCTACTTGCCCACGCCTCAATTCTCCATCAATTCTGGCATTATGCACTCTTCATTGCCACCTATCTCCTCAACATAATCTCAAACAAGTCTCTAGCTTTATGATCGCCCACTCAAGTTCTGTTTCGTATGAACCCCTCCTACCAACACTTGCGTATTTTTAGATGTCTCTATTATCCTCTCCATCCGGCCACTCACAAACTCCAACCCCGGTCTTCTTCGTATGTGTTTCTGGGTTACCCCACCAATCACAATGGTTACTCTTTCTATGACTTATCAAGCCGTAAAATAATTATTTTGCTTCATGTCCTATTTGATGAGTCTCAATTTCATTTTGCCTCACTAAACTCGTCACCTCGGCATTCCTACGACTTTCTAAATGATGGCTTGAACCCCCTTCTAATTCATCATTTACATAATCTGATGTCCCATTCCCCGGCACCCGAACATATCACGGTCATTCCATGACACGCTGCCCACCTGGTTCTACCGACGGTGGCTCAGAATATCCCATCTCAGGGTGATAGCACAGCCACCACTCAGCAAACTGAGCCTCGACCAGCCTATCCCGCCACCCCTTGCCCTTTCTCTTCTTCCCGGCAGTTCTGTGACACCCCCCTCCTCCCATCCTGCGCCCGAGGCACACTCTCGGACAATGGAAACTCATGCCATGCACAGAATTTCCAAACCTAAATGATTGTTTAACCTATCAATTTCAGTTGTCCCTTCTTATATCCCTCGTAATCCGAAAGATGCCTTATTAGACTCAAATTTGAAAGCCACAATAATTGATGAATATAATACTCTTATTGATAATAAGACGTGGGACCTAGCACCCCATCCACCTAATGCTAATATTATTCGTTCTATGTAGATTTTTAGACCTAAAGAGAAATCTGATGGTTCTTTTGATAGGTGCAAGCATGTGAGAGTGGATTGTGATGAAACATTTAGCCTGGTCGTAAAGCCCGCACCCATCTGGATTGTCCTCAACATTGCCCTATCCAAGTCTTGGCCTATTCATCAGCTTGATGTCAAGAATGCTTTCTTACATGAGAATCTTCATGAAATAATATATCTGCATCAGTCTATGGGTTTCAGGGATCCTATTCATCCGGAGTGTGTGTGTATCGCAGAAATTGCTCTATGGACTGAAACAAGCTCATCGAGCATGGTACTAGCTGTTGACACCCAATTTTGTCCCATCTTTTATGATTTTATTCGTAATTTTTAATATTTTTGACACTTTTAAAATAATTTTAAAATATAGGCATATATGTGTGTATCTTCATATTATTATTATTATTCGCATATTTATATCATTTGCATTTTTATCCGAAATGCTATATTATTTTATTCTCGCAAAATTGCATCGCATTTCCCTTTTTATTAAGCATTAAGCATTTCGCAAAAATTATATTTTATTATTATCACGTTGTTATGTTATTTTAAATAATTCACATCTTTTACAAAATATATATATATATATATAATATCTTTAATATTAAACCCCTTTTATATTTTTCAATTCCTAACCCATTTTTATTTCCTAACCCAATACAATTCCTACCCAACCTAAACTAAAACCCATTTTTTCGTCCAAGCCCAATCCCCAAATTAAATTCCCAACAGCCCAATCCCGCAGCCCACACCCTTAAAACAAATGACCCAATCCCGCATGACCCATCACCCTTTTCTTAAAACCAACCCCCAAAACCAAAACATAACCCACAAAATAAAAGCCCAACCACCAAAAATTCATCCCCAACCCAAAACAATTACCCAACACCACAAGCCCACTCCCAATTAAATCCCAAGCCCACTCCCCAATTAAATCCCCAATTCCCAAGCCCAACACGCCTGCCCAACAACCCGTCGCCTCACCCCAAATCCCTTACCCCTTTAATCCCCCCAAACCAAAAAATCGACAAAAGAAAAACCCAAAAATCGGAAAACCTAAAAACCTACCCCCAAGGCGCCAGACCCTACACTCGCTCGTCGCCGCACCCCTACCCCCGTCACTTCACCACTGCCACCACCCTACCCTGACACCGCCGAACGCACGCCCCAAGAACACGCCCCAAAAATCAGATTTTTGTTCCCCCTTTATTTTGAAATTTGAATTCGTTTAAGGGGGGGTATGAGGGGTTGGGACGTTGGGTTTGAGTACCTATAAATACCCCATGTTGTTCTTCATTTTAGGGGAGGATTTTTTCGGAGGATTTTTTTTGGAAAAAAGGATTCAATATATATATCTTTGTTGTGTTCTTGATTTCAAGCATTTGCCTCCTTTGTTGTTCAAGAATCAAGTCCGAAAAGGTTTGTCATCCCCTTTGATTCTCTGATTTTTAAATCATCGATTTGGTCAGTCGACCAAAGGTCGACTTGATTCGGGTAACATTTTCAGAATTCTTGCATTTCATATTTATGTATGTTGGTTATCTGAATTTGGTGTTAAGATTTGATTTGGATCACCGATTCGGGTCGGGTTACTGACCCGGGTCGGGTCGACCCGATTTAAATTTCCAAATTTCTTGCATTGTTGCTGTTTGTTATCATTGGTTATCTGAAATTGATGAAATTATTTGACTTCGGGTTGAACACACGATTCGGGTCAAACATCGACCGGTCAGTCGACCGATTTAGATTTTCCCAATTTTCTTGCATTGCCGCTGTTGTTATCATGGTTATCTGAAATTGATGAAATTATTTGACTTCGGGTTGAAACTCCAATTCGGGTCGGGTCACTGACCCGGGTCGGGTCGCCTCAATTTGAATTTCCAAATTTTCTTGCATTGTTGCTGTTATTATTATTGGTTATCTGAAATTGATGAATTTATTTGATTCCGGGTTGAAACGCTGATCCGGGTCGGGTCACTGACCCGGGTCGGGTCGACCCGGTTGGGTAACATTTTTAGAATTTTTGCATTTCATATTCTTGTTATTGGTTATCTGAATTGGGTGTTGAAATCTGATCCGGGTTGAAACACCGATCCGGTCGGTCATCGATCCGGTCGGTCGATCCGATTGGATATTTCCGCATTCTTGCATTCCGTATTCTTGTTATTATTTATCCGAATTTGGTTTGAAATCGATTCAAGTTTGGATCACGATCCGGGTCAGATCATCGACGGTCGGGTCGACCGGTTTAGGCAACATTTTCGCAATTCTTGCATTTCATATTCTTGTTCTTGGTCATCCAAATTGGTCTTTGAAATCGATTTCGGTTTGAATCATCGACTGAAGTCAGGCGACCCGACTTGAATATTTCCTAATTTCGTAACTTCGGGTCGTATTTTAAATCACTATCGCCGCTTTTCTTTGGCATTATTATTATGTTATTGATTGAATTAATACCGCATTCTATTTGTTGTTTTATTGATCCAAACCAATATTGCGTCCATCTTTGGGAGACGCTTCTGTTTCATATTCTTTGTTTTCTTCTTGTTTGAATAAATACCGCGTCTGTTTCGCGCCGCTTTTTCTGTTTCGCTTTGCTCCCGCTTTGACATCGCTTTTATCGCTTTATCATTTTCTTGTTTTAAACTAAACACCGCATTTTTCCAACATTGCTTTCTATTTCGCCATCAAGCTTCAAAGATTCAAATTACCGTTTCATCTTTTGCATCGCTTTTAAAACTAGACACCGCGTCATTTTCGGAAACTGTTTTTACGCCATCGCCATCGCTACTTATCGCCATCGTTACCGCCATCGCCATCGCCATCGCCATCGCTATCGCCATCGTTACCGCCATCGCTATCGCCATCGCCATCGCCATCATCGCCATCGCTATCGCTATCGCTATCGCTATCACGCTATCGCTATCGCTACCGCCATCGCTGCATCGCTCATCGCATCGCTATCGCTATCGCCGCCATCGCTACTACTCGCCTCTGCTTTCTCGCTTACTACCGCCATCGTTTCCAATTTTATTTTACCGATTTGAACACGATACTACATCGCCGATGAAAATACCCGTCGATTTTGAGGCCTACACAGCGCAACGACGGAAATATAACTTCTGGGCAATGATGAAGACTTAAACCTTTTTATCCGAGATCAACATGTTTAGTAGGCGAGGTGAATTATATATTCGCAGCCACGACGTGATTATAGTGATCTTTTCTATTTCACCCGAGAGACCAACACGTTTAGTAGGCGAGGCAATCAAAATAAACCACATGAGTCATATGTTTGCAGCCACGACGTGATTGGAATGTTCTTTTCAAAATTTAAGTTCGAGCCTCCGCGATCAAAACATTCAACGCTTTGAATACGGACATGAAGTTATTTGTACTTAACTGTTTCTAACCGTTTGTTATTGACAGCTTGCAGGGACTAAAGTAAATAAAGGCAATTATCCCTCGGAGTTTATTTATTGTTATTTCTTTCTTTAATTCAGCTTTTATCTCGCTTTGTATTGTAATATTATTTATCGCACTTATGTAATTATTGAAATGCTTAGAATAGGCAAACTTAGGATTTATTCATAGGTTAGTTTAAGATTTGAAACCCGTCGCTAGCTTATTTATTTGTAGGCTCGCAAACTTAGAAATCCTTCGCTAGTTTATTTATTTTAGGCTCGTCACGCTTATTCAAGATTTTTAAAACAATTCTTGTCATCTTTATTTGCTTGAATTAATTGTACAAATAAGTTTATCTTTTATTATTATTTTTTGCAACTTGTTGATTTTCGAAAGATTCGCTTCTTTGACATTATAAAGAATTTATTGTCACAAATGCATGTTTTCTAAAAACTTTACATGTATCTTTCTTTTATGTCATCCGAATACGTACTTGTATAAAATGCATCATATTTACTTGCATAAAATGCATCATATTTGCAAACATCTATCATACTTGTAAAACATGTATTTTTCTAGCAATAATTAACCTGAGTTTGATCGGATAACCGCAAGTTAGCGGATCTTAAAGGATGCCTAACCCCTTCCCTTTAGGATAATAAAGAACCCTTACCTAGAATCTCACTAGTTTCGCAGACCTTAAAATTGGAGTTACATTGCAGCACTTAGTTTAAATATTTAGGTGTCCTAATTCACCGTAAAAATAATTAGGTGGCGACTCCTCAATCCTTTACCCAGGAATCACCCCATACGTCCGAGCTCCGCTTTGACCCGAGCGAGGTCGAAAATGGGCGCGTACACTAGCGGTTCGCCGATTATGTCTCTTCTATCGGTTTTTCACACAGCAAATCTGATCATTCAATGTTCACCTACAACAAGGGTCCAACATGGCTTACCTCTTATTATATGTTGATGACATCATCCTCACCACATTGTCTGATGCCCTCCGCCGGTCCATTATGTCTCTCATTTCATCTGAGTTTGCTATGAAAGATCTGGGGGGCCTGAGTTATTTCTTGGGCATCTTTGTGACTCGCCATTTTGGTGGCCTATTTCTATATTAGAAGAAATACCCCGAAGAGATCATTGATTGTGCATGCATGACGTCTTGCAAGCCATCCCACACGCCATTGGACACCAATTCCAAGCTCAGTGTTGATTCTGACCCTCCGTATTCAGACCGGACTCACTATCGTAGACTGGATGGGGCCCTACAGTACCTCACATTCACGAGACCAGACATATTCTACGATACGACCGACGGAAGCACACATGCATGCCCTCAAATATATTCTACAATACGTCTAGGGCACATTTCACTTCGGCTTACATCTATACAGGTCCGCACTCACTGGTCTCACTGCTTATTCTGATGTTGACTGGGGTGAATGTCCTAACACCCGATGCTCCACGTCTGGTTACTGCATTTTTCTCGAAAATAACTTATTGTCTTGGTAGTTCAAAAGGCAACCTACACTATCCCGATCCAGTGCCGAAGCAAAGTACGTATGTGCAGCCAACGTCGTCTCTGAGTCTTGTTGGATCCATAACCTTCTACTTGAGCTTCATTGCCCGATTCAAAATGCAACACTGATCTACTGCGATAATATTAGTGTGATATATCTTTTCAGCAATCCCATCCAACATTAGCGCACCAAACACATTGAGATGGACATTCATTTTATACGCGAAAAAAAGTGGCTCGTGGTCAAGTTCAAATCCTTCATATTCCTTTTAGATATCAGATTGCCGACATATTCATTAAAGGACTTCTGCGCATACTGTTTGATGATTTTTGAGTCATTCTCAGTGTTCGTGAGCCTCCCGCTTCGACTACGGGGGTGTAATAGAATATTCATCAAATATTTTAGGTAGAATTGTATTCCTATTGTAATTAGGTCTCCTATTTTAGGTAGAATTATATTTTCTATTGTAATTAGGTTGATTAGTTACATAGTTTAGATATTCTTGTACTACTATATATATTGTACACTATTGATGAATAAAATCAATGAACATATTCCTTTACAAAAATCTAGTAAATAGAAGAAATTTAAAAAATAAGTAATGGGTTTCTTCATTTCTATTGTTACTTCTTAAACGGTGAGGCATTCTCTATACACTGGAGTCTTTATAATTAATTGATATTATTTGCAATTTTATAGTTCGCACGTTTTGACTCTACTCATAAATTATTCAGTAATAAGTCTTTCACAATCAGATCTATCTATACAATAATGATATTTAGTTATGAAAGTTTGTTGAGTAGCTGACCCTATTAATCTGTTCTTGTCAGATTGGGAACCTATATGATTTTTATGTTTTATGCTTTTTAAGTAAGATTTTCTCCTCTTAACGGATTACCATTTGCTATTATACCTTTTCACTAAATCCAAATCCTAGGAGAAAGGAACGTGTAGAACCATAATTAGAAAATAACGGAAAAGGAAGATGAGAGAACAAAGCAGTAACAAAGTCAGATCACAAAAGAAAAAAACTAGATTTCAACTAACAATGGTGATAAATTTTCCGCAAAATATTTTTCAAAATCTCACAATACATTCAATAAATAAATTACAGCAAATAAAATAGTAAAAAAGATTCAATATAGAATAAAAATAGAAAACAAAAGAAAGAAACATAAATAGATGGTGTAACTAAAATCTCCAATTTCTAACACCCACGACTTGGCTCTAATCCCATCTTTATGTTGGCTATGTCTAAAAGACAAAAATGTAAGTTCATACATCTATATAGTAATAACAATTTTCTTCTTTACGTAGAACTTTTTCCGAATACATAGAAAATACATGAGGGGGAGGGGGATATATAGAATGAATAGACTTAAATCTGGTACTATTAAAAAAATGCTGCGGGGCAAACGATAACTGTTTTCTTTGGCAGAGGAAAATGTCCACCGCTTTGTTCAGCATCTACAGTCCACAAACAGTGTCATCTTGCTTGCTTCATGCTTTGACGGAAAAAAATGTGATTATTTTCAATCATTACTAATTAAGATGTAATATTATAATTAGGAGTGTAAATTAATTTGTCATCAATTAGTTAGATTAATATCTTATATTTTGTTGGAAATTAGCCTTTGGCGGGGAGATGCGTCCACCCATCTTTGATGAATTAAACACTAGTGTTCCGCATGTTGGAGACCTTGTCTCTTCGCACATGCATGATCTACGAAGTGAGTAGATGACTGTAGGGCCAATGATCGTCTAATTTCGTTGAGAAATGAAAGAGATATTGGTCCACGAAGTAAGGTGTTTGAGACATGGAAATGTGGTGTGGGACAAATCTACCACATCGGTGGGAATAGGAAGAATTGCTCTCTATATAAGTCTCTAATGTGGTAAAGGGTTTGGATCCCCAAAGGGTATCCCATGTGTTTAAAGGAGGGAAGACCTAGATGTGCTTGGGTTCAAGGCTAAGCCCACACGCGCGCCGCCGCTGTCGATTCCGGTTCACGGGTTCACTGTCAGTTCTGATATTATCTTTTGGACCGTAGAACTCACGATGTACGCTTGATCCCCTGAAATTTCATATGTACAGTTTGGACCAGAATTCTTTCATATGTAGAGTTTGGTCCCTGAAGTTTCATATGTACAGTTTGGACCAGAATTCTTTCATATGTACAGTTTGGTCCCTGAAGTTTTAATATTTACAATTTGATCCCCATAATTTCTGGAGACTTTTTCTGCCTACCGTTGGACTGCGTTTTGGAGCATTAACCAGCCATTACTTGGCTGATTAACTCTCCATTAACAGCTCATTACTTGGGCATTTGGGTAGCCTCTTTCAATGGCCTTAATAGCCATTACTTGGCTGATTTAATGGCCTCCCTTAATGGCCATTACAACCTTGTTTTGGCAGTTGGACAGCCCCTCTTGCATGTTATATATTGAGCAGTTGTTGGCTCAATTTTGGACTGCAGAAAAATGCTGAAAACATGCAGAAAATGCTGAAAACAGGCAGAAAACAGCCACAAAAACAGCATTTTCAGCACAAAACAGTGGCTGAAAATTCAGCAAAACAGTGGCTGAAATTCAGCAAAACAGTGGCTGAAAAACAGTGACCAAACCCTCACGTATACACAAGATATACACTACAGAGACACACTATATACACAGAGACAAAAGAGAAGAGTAGACATAAACTCTTCCTTCCTATTCCATATCTTCAGCAAGTCAAGTCATATTTGTTTTCTTCGCCAGGCTCAACCTATTGGCTTTGTAGTGTTGAGATTAAAGTGTTGTTTTATCTTGGGAGACTATTGCCCGCTAACGTAAAAACATATATACGGGGCAATCTTGTCTTAAGGATAGAGGGCTACCCTCGACTCAACACACAACGTTATAACCATCCAGATTTAGTTGTTTCTTGATTTCAGGATATCAACATTCAAGACACAACAAACTTGCGGCAGTTCTCAACATTGGCTTTGCAAGGTGATCAAGATTCAAGACATAACACGCATGCGGCAGTTTTGAAGATTGATCATTTATTTATCATTTCGAACATTTGTAATAGTTATTACTTTCCGTACTGCTTTATTAAGTACCATAGAATCCCAACATATTTTACGTAAATTTAGATTAGTACTACATTGTAATAGTGCATATATTTGCTATCATTGGAATGAAATACTCAAGAAATTAATCTTTCTATATGGTATCAAGAGTCAAAGATCCTTTGCCCTAACCTCTCTCCTTCTAACCGATTTCTTCTTCTCCTAAACCCTAAGTATTTCGGCCACCCCTCCTCAAAAACCCTAAACTAGTTCCTAAACCCTAGCCGACAATAACCCCCCTCCTCTCGGCTAACACATACCCGAAACCCTAAGGGTTTTTCACTCTCTAAACATCAACATCTACTTCTTTTCTTCTCTAGGTTTTGATTTGTTGTGGAGCCTATGGCCGAAAAATAAAATTTTCATCCCGCTCTTGCCGTTAATAACGTCAAGAACTTCATCTCCATAACCCTTGAAATGGAGAAAGGGCAATATACATCTTGGGCAGAATTGTTCAAAATCCATTAACGTGCCTATGAGGTAATCAACCACATTATACCTTCCGAGTCATACTCAGACGCCAATTTGGTGAACAAAAAGCTATGGTCCCGGTTGGATGCTATTGTCCTTCAATGGATTTATGACACTATATCCAACGACCTTTTACATACCATTTTGGAGCAGAATTCTACGACTTAACAGTCGTGAGAACGTCTACAAAATATATTTCAGGATAACAAAGTTTCTAGAGCCGTTTATCTTGAACACCAGTTTACGAATATTAAACTGGATGATTTTTCCAATATCTCCACTTATTGTTAGGAATTGAAGATGCTTGCGGACCAATTATCCAACGTTGGTTCGCCCATGACAAATCAACGGTTGATCATTCAGTTGATTGCAGGATTGAATAAACAGTATGATGGGGTTGCTACGTTCATTCAACAAAGTAATCCATTGCCTCCTTTCTATGAGGCACGTTCAAGTTAATTCTAAAGGAGACACGGAAGGCAAAACAGGCATCTTCTGGAGCATCCATCGTCGACACTGCTCTCGTCTCCACTAACTCATTTTCCACGGATTCGGAGCCTCAAAATTCTGGTTCGGGAGGGGGGGAAGGGCAATAATAATCATCAAAATAATAGCAAAAAATGGGGTTCAAACTGTAACAATAACAAAGGGAAAAATAATGGTGGAAAGGGACGAGGTTGTGGTGGCGGCCAACTCGCCGGCGGCAGCGGGCAGTCCAAGCAGTGGCGTCAAGGCAACGACGGTAATCAGTGGGGGCAGTACCCACCGTGGGCTGCCCGCCATGTCCGTACCCTACTTCTTCGTGGGCCAGGCCTCCACCTTCAACTAGCCAATCCGGAATTCTAGGGTCTCGTCCCCAACATGCATTTGCGGCTCAGACACCATCTTCGGTGGGCTATGCGCCCACTGACTAGGGGTGAGCACGAGTACAAGGTACTCAGATACCCGACCGAAACCGACACTAATGGGTAGGTTCCGGGTAGATATATTATAATAACGGGTAGAGTTCGGGTAGTAAAATTAGGAATTGATCAATGTCTGGTCTGATTCCGATTCCGGCGAATAGAGATAGGGTACCCGGACCCGGAACCGATAAAATATTAAATATTTTTACTTTTTTGAGAAACATTTGGACCACTTTTAACTTTCTCCAAAATTATTTGTTGCACGCCTGCACATTGATTTTCCCCACCCCAAGACGCAAATATTTCAGTTTTTTCACCCATTTATTCTAGAATGTTCTTTGTGCCCTAAGAGAAAACACCCAAAACTCTCTTAATAACAATGGCGTTTTAGCTATACCACTGAGCTTCATCGTCCTCGTTGTTGAAGCTTTCTTTCATGTACTTTCATCGTTGTCGTCGTTGAAGCTTCACCTTTGCCTTTTTTTTCTTCCTTGGTTGTGTTCACGTCGTTCATAAAATGCATGTGTGCTCATATCTAACTCTTCAATTTATTTTTAATATCCTATGCTTCTGTTCAATTTCAAGCGATACTCATCTTCAATCTGTATTACTTTTTTGTTTTGAAATGTAAATCTATTTTTAAAATTTGTGTATATTTTTGTAGCTGTGAAGATGAAATTTAGGAATTTACTAGTATAATAAAGCTTTCCTTTTGTATTGAAGAGCTTATGAACACGAAAATAAGTGTAATTCAGATATTTCCAAATTTATTTTGAAATCAACACGTTCAATTAATTGAGTGTCAAATTCGGCTTGCAATTTTAGATTTTGGCTACATAATTAGCTTTTCTACAATGAATAAGTTTTCTAAAACTTCTTATAAGGGTACTAAAAACACCGATTGCAGGCTAAAAAACTACTAGATGAAATTATTTTAGAACTCTTTTTGATTCTCATATGCTAAAAAATTGTTGCTTAATTTGTGTTTTTTTATTTACCGGGAACCTACCAGGAACCGCAGGGTCCGGGTAGGTTCCGGGTAATGATTGCTACGGGTAGGTTCCGGATAGTAAATTTAGGAACCGATCTTTTATCGGGTAGGGTCCGGGTAGTTAAAAAACGTTAGGGTACCCGGACCCGCTCACCCTTACCACTGACATCGAACAAGCCATGAACCACATGAATCTAAGTGTTTCAGACGAGTCATGGTACATGAATACGGGGGCTACGTCACACATGACAGCATCTCAAGGTAATCTCTTGTATTATTTCAATATGAACAATAATAAAAACATTGTTGTCAGCAGTGGTCAGGAAATTCCAATTCATGGTATTGGTCAGGTAACACTACCCTCTCCACACCCTTCATTATACTTGAAAAATGTCCTACATGAATAAAGGGAAAACATTATTTGACATCTGGATTCATATTTAATTCACACATCGTAGTTGAGTAAATAAGGTAAAGACGCGTGAGTAATGAAAATTACATAGCAATTCAAAAGACGAAAGTGCTTTTTAGACACGGAACATACATGTCGAAAACCAAGCTTTCTATAATATAGAAAAATGAAGGTTTCCCGGGGCATAACTGGATGGCAAATGAGATAAACTTAAAATCCATCTGGAGGCCTGCAACGTGAGTTCGAATGCTGGTGGGAGCACTTTGCTCTCTTATGAGATATGACCTTGTAGGTGATATCAATTGCTCTGTTCTCAAACACTGATCATTTAGACACATCCCGCAATTTACTGGTAGTAGTGTTGAATGACCGATACTACTATCTGCAAGAATAGTGCGGCGTAAGCTAGAAAGCTGAATATATAAAAAAAATGAATGTTAACTTCTTTTTTCTTTTCCACTTTTGAGAAAATTGCAATTTCCAAGATTGAAAAAAGATTAGTATCAGTTGGTTTTGAGCATCCAAAAAGATCCTGTAAATATGAAGAGGTCGTTTGTTAGTTGGTTAGGGTTATCGTATTAGTAATTTATGTATTAATAATATATATTAAAAATATAGATATGAATTATGTAAGTATTAATTATGCAGATATTAATAGTGTAGATATTAGTTATGTATGTATTAATAATGCAATTATTAATTGCAAACCAAATATCGCACTAATTTTATACATGAATAACTAATTTTCTAACTAGCTATCAAACGCGGTATACGTATACAAAAATTAATACATGAATAAAATGCTACCAGATGTTATAAGTCATGCAGGAGATTAATTAATACATAGTATTTTTATTAGCTACCAAACGACCCCTAAAAGTTTAGTAAATTCCTAAAAGCCCCACTTTCATGTACTTCAATTAATATTTCCACTTTGCCCCGCTAACTAATTAATTCATCCATCTTACCCCACTAAGTATTACTTTTTCCTGAATACCACCTCGTCTTTTATTTTGTCCCATCACCTATTCACTCTCCCCTTTTAGGCGTAATTGAAAAACTACCCCCAATTCTAGGGTTTCTTTCACTTCTCAGTCCCGTCTTCCTTCTTCTCAATTTCCCTCCCCAGCTCCGTCTCCATTCTTCTCAATTACAGTTTCAGGTAAGTTTCTGGCATACTGTTGACTCTCTTTTATCGCTTTTATTGTTACTAATAAAATCTGAAGTATATTTGCAATTGTTTTATTTTACCTGTCTTACATTGTTGGAAAATTCAAATGGAACTGTCTACTTGAAAGGAACCAACTTTTTAGTGTGATTGCTACTGTTGAGTTGTTTCTGTTATGTATTTTGTATGGGCGCTCTTTAGCTCGAGCTATATGTATAAAGTTTTTCGAAAGATATACATATTTATACTGAAATTTATTAGAAATATATATCAATTCTAGGGCCACACCTATTATAACAGAAGGACTGTTCGGCCAAACTTTCAAAATCTACTTATTTTGAAAAGTGTTTTTGTTAGAAGTGCTTTCCGAGAAAATGCTTTTGGAGAGTAACAGTTTATTTTTGGCTATAAAATTTAAAAGCACTTTTGCTAATATTAGCGCAGTTCTATAAGTGCTTGTTGGGAAAATGTACTTTTAGCTTATGAAAAACAACTTCTGCTTCTATTCTAAAGAACTTATTTTTTCCTTAAAATTTTGGCCAAACATCTCAACTTAAAAATAAGCACTTTTTTGAAAAAAATTAAGCACTTTTGGCTTTCCAAAAGTTTGGCCAAACAGGCTACCAGGATTCACTAAATTAAGATATTTGGTTTCACTCATTATCATAAAAGGAGTAGGAGGTGTTGGATTAACCAAGGGGCTATTCAAGTTCCTCTTTTTTTGTGAGAGTAATAATCTTAGGTGTGTTGTATTTTGACTTTTACCTTAAACCAATTCCATGGTTTTATATTAGTGTACTTATTTACATTTGGGGGTAGAGTACACATTTCTTGTGTGATTCATTTTAACTTGAGATATGTAGGCTCATTTTGCACTAAAAAGTTGGTATCTTGATTAGGGTGCATCCTATGACTAATTGATGTCTTAGTTAAGTTTTGGAATATGAGAAGTTGTAGCGAGAGATGAGCAAATTTACTCTTTTTCTTTATTTGTCATAGGGGAATCATTTTCCAATGTTTGAACTTTAATTCCTTGCAGTTCCAATGCTCGACAACAGGTTGTGCAGACACTGATTTACCAATCTTTGACTTGGTAATTATTGGTACTATTCTATTCTCTGCTTGCATTCTTTTCGTGCTCACTCCCTTGAATAGTTAAGCTACTTTGTTTTACTTTTTAAATTTTACTTTAAATTTTACTTTTAAATCATTCTTAATTTTATAATTTAGGTGCCAAAGTTATACCCCTTTTAAATGATTTTTTTAGTCTTGTCCTGTTTTCTGCCTTAGAAATGAAGGTGACAAACTAGGCATATAGATCGAACTGAATGCTAGGAGTAGTTTCTTATAAGCTGAATGGTGACTACAGTGAAATTTGCCTGTAATGTATTTTTCTTGTCGGTGCATCATCAAATAGTAAACATCATTTTCAAGCTTCCAAGTTCCAAATATTTAAAAGGAAAATGAAAAAAGTACAAAATTGTGACTGAATTTTCCTGAGAGATCATGCCAGCTTGTATTTGTGTATTTGATTGGTCACATTGAAACCCTTGCTTTGACAGCAAAGTGGAGAACTACAGATATTATAATATACTTTTCCCTCTTAGCCTTTTGGTGTAAAATTGAGAATGTAAATAAAGTAGATACAACTTTAGTTAATCGAAGAATTTAAAGATTATAATCAATACTAAATAGAGTGCTCCCAGGCACAGTTCCCAAGACCCTTCTCTCTCCTACTTCCTAGGAGAGAGAATCACTCCCTTTTCCGGTGATTTCAGCCGGAATCTTCTTCCTCCCTATCTCATAAGCTATTACCTTCAGTGATAGCTTTTTCTTTCTCTTTGTTTCTTTCTCTGCCTTTTTAAATGGGGGAGAACAGGATATATTTCAACGCTGGTTTCAAGTCTTTTGACATTACAAGATGGAACTCGAAAGGCTCTGTTTGGTTTGAGTGGGTTGAGAGGAGTCGCAGTATGATGCGAAGATCTTCTATGAGCAACAAGATCATGGAATGGATATGCTTTACATTAAAAGAAGCATCTACAGTCCAGAAGAAAATGATCAGGAGGTGGAAATCTTCAGAAAGAGATGCAGAGCACTTTTGTACAAGGAAATACAATGAACATGGGAGGTATATAAGCTTTCTATCATTAAGTAGAGGGGGAAGATCTGTACTCATTATTCCAGAACTAGTAGTGAATGCTGGTTGGTGTGATATAGCATTTAAAATCGAGAGATTCATTAAATCCAACAGAAAGTTGGAACCAGTAGGCCCCCCAAGATTAACTGAAGCCAACTACCCATATTCAATGGCGGTACGAGATAGTAAATGGCAGTCAAAAAGCTTACGACAAGTCAAAAAGCTTACGACAAGCAGATGTGAGAAACAAAAAGGGTAACATAGAAATATCTGAAGCCGAGGACAGTCGACAAGATGGGTTACTCAAAAGATGCCTGGTTGGGTCTTTTGGAGTGGAATTTAAGGAAAAACCTACCTTAAATGATATAAGGAAATGGTCGATAGCAGTTTGGAAGAAAGCTTTCGGGGTTAACATCTATGAGATGTATGGTTGACCTGTTTCTTTTTGAATTCCCCAATAGGCACATGGCGCATCAAACTCTGCAAGGACATTGGAAGTGGAAGAGCCACAGTTTTAATCTCGAATGGTGGAGTCCAACAGTGGGATGTGTCTCAAGTACTGTTAACCCTAACGAAACTTGGATCAAAGTGGTCGGTATTCCATTACATCTTTGGTCACACAAAGTCTTCCGAGAGATTGGTCAACTCTGTGGGGGATGGGTAGCAACTGAAGAAGAAACAGAGCTGAAAAATCACATGAAGTGGGCTAGAATTTTGGTGTCGAATGATGGGAGAACTCTGTTGAAAGAAGTGTCGATTCGCTCAATGGTATCACCTTCCACTTTCCAATTTGGGCTGAGAACAGAATCAGATTTGAAATTTTGCCGGAATCTGAGAGGGAATCAGTCGGAGAAGGTAGATTAGCGCAATATCCAGTCCAAAGGATTACCCAGCGACTAATTGGAAGCAGCAACTGTGAAAAAGTACAACAATCCCGTCAATTTAAGGATTCAAATTCTGAAGGGCACGTGGGAAAGGCATGTAACATAGCTATTACAGGAGATGACAGAGCACGTGAGGGGCTCATGTCTAACTTAAATGAAAATTCGGATCTGGGCCGAACTCAACAGCCCAATACCATCACAAGCTGGGCCTGATCTAGCAGGCCAAGTCATTTTTAATTACTTAAATTGTTTGGGCTTCCAAGTTCTTTACAGAGACTGCTCTCCAGAAGCTTTAGAGCCCTGTTTCCAGCAGTCATCAACGCATGAAGACATGCAAGATGAAGAGCAACAATTCTTTACTAGTCTTGGAGAATATGAATCATGAAGGAACAAAGAATGATGGGGAGAAGTCTCAGAAGCAGGCATCGACGACTTGCATAGGGTAGAAACCATCAACAACATGATGGTATCTATCTTAGATGATACCTATGGGAACAACTCAAAATCTAGAAGGGGACACGAACACATTGCTCAGGCAGGGCGAAACACAAATTGAAGAATGGGTTCTAGAAGATGCTGAACCAATTCAACAAGACACGAGTTTAGCAATAGATAAAGAGAGGGTAAGATCTAATTGGGTACAACAAAAATGGGAAAATTCTTGGGGTTGATTTTTATGGGCATGAGGAAGCACAAGAATTATTAATGCAAATAGACAGCTACAGAAAGGCTAGAAAGATGGAGAGTGAGTCTGTTATTACAAAAATACAGAGACTTAGAGGAGCACATGAATTCAAGGGGCTTATTTATTTTGATGTAAAGTTCAAGAGTGATGGGAAGAGGGCTAGGGGGAATGGTGGGAACCTTTTTCAGTGAAGTTAAAACTAGTGTCTTGGAATGTAAAGGAATTGAACAATGGGGATAAAAGAAGAATTGTGAAGAGCTTAATTCACTACTGGAATGCGGATATCATTTGCCTTCAAGAATCCAAATTAGAAGGGGCTGTTAAAGATATTATCAAAGATCTATGGGGTGGGAGATGGGTGAAATTTGCTTGGTTACAAGCCAGTGGAACCCGAGGGGGAATTTTGATGTTGTGGGATAGCCGAGTCTGGAAAGGGGATATTATGGAAATTGGATCATATACTCTAACTTGTAAGTTTGTGGCACTTCTTTAAGAATTTGAATGTCATGTAACGGGAGTATATGCCCCAAATTGCAGATTTGAGAGGGAAAATGTGTGGGATGAAGTAGGAGCTGTTAGGGTATGTTTGAGGGTCCTTACGCAGTCTCTGGTGATTTCAATGTCGCAAGATTTCCATTGAGAAGAGGAATTGCAGAAGAAGAATCCCAGCAATGGAGGAATTTTCAAACTTTATAGAGGACATGAAACTATTGGATCTTCAACTAGAAGGTGGAAGTTTCACTTACCTCAAGGGGGATAATAGCAGAATTGCCTCTAGAATTGACAGGTTTCTTATCTCTCAAGAGTGGGATGACATGTTCAGGAATATTAAGCAGTCTGTTTTGCAGAGATTGGAATCTGATCATTTCCCCATTTCACTACAATGTGGAATCTGGGAACATAACAAGTCATACTTTAAATTCGAAAATTGATGGTTGAATACAGAAGGATTTGTGGAAAGAATTAGAGACTGGTGGAATTCATTTATTTTCACAGGCAAACCTAACTATATTTAGCTTGCAAAGCTAAAGCTTTAAAAGTCAAGTTAAAGGAATGGAGTAAAACTTGTCAAGTCAATTTTGGTAGGGGTGAGCGGGTCCGGGTACCCTAACTTTTTTGAACTATCCGGACCCTACCCAGTAAAAGATCGGTTCCTAAATTTACTACCCGGAACCTACCCGTAGCAATCATTACCCGGAACCTACCCGGACCCTGTGGTTCCGGGTAGGTTCCCGGGTACCCTGTAAAGAAATAACTTCTTAAGATGTCTTCACATCATACGAATCTCGAGAATAGCAATTCCACCTGTAGTTCAAACTATATTACAGGATTCTACATAACTCACATCCTTCTAGTTTTATCAACGAACCAATGAACTAAAATTTGAGCATCAGTGCTTTTCTTCAATCAATGCTTAACATTCTACAGAACATACTAATCAATCACTACATAAGCAACTGCCTTACCCTCTGCCCAAACAACTATATTGACAATAGACAGTGAAGCTTTTAAAGGATTCTGCAACAATACATACAGAATATCATCTTTTAACCGTTATGTTTGATGGTGCCTCCTATGAAAGTACGAACTAGTAAGAACTGTCTACCAATATAAAGTGAAAAACTATATCAGTTCTCCTCAAGCCTCAAGGACTTCACTAACTTTTGGACCATCTCGTGTAGGGGAAGTGTTATCTTGATAGGTTTGGAATTAAAAAAGTAAAAATATTTAATATTTCATAGGTTCCGGGTACCCTGTCTTTATTTGTCGGAATCGGAACCGGACCCGACATTGATCGGTTCCTAATTTTACTACCCGGAACCTACCCGTTATTATAATATATCTACCCGGAACTTACCCGTTAGTGTCGGTTCTGATCGGGTATCTGGGTACCCTATACCCGTGCACACCCCTAAATTTTGGAATGCAAAAGGCTCATCTTTTGAGTCAATTTGGCTACTTTTGATGCAATACAGGAGAATAGAGTGTTATCAGAAGAGGAATCAGTCTTGAAAGCTTCTCTTTTGATGGAATATGATAGAACACATTAAAAATGAAGAAATCTCATGGAGACAAAGATCAAGGGCTCTATGGCTTAAGAGAGAGGGACAATAATACTAGTTTTTTCCACAAAGTGGCTAATGCACATAAGAGAAGCAACAATATTGACCAGCTTGTGGTTCAAGATGAAGTTGTGGAAGATCCAGAAAGAATCAAGGGGAAAATTGTTGATTTTTATCAGAAATTATATTCTGAGACTTTTGGTTGGAGGCCATCATGCAGTTTGATCAATTGTCCTATCATCACTGAAGAGGAAATGCAGTTTTACAAGGTGAATTTAGTGAACAAGAGGTGCTGTCATGTTTGAAGATGTGTGCCTGGAACAAAGCCCCTGGTCCAGATGGTTACACAATGGGCATTCTTATCAAATGTTGGGATGTGGTGAAGCATGATATCATGGAAACTTTCACTCTCATGGAGTTTTTGAGAAAAGCTTTAATGCAACTTATATAGCCTTGATCCCAAAAAAGAATGGAGCTAAGGACTTGAGAGACTTTAGACCCATTAGCCTTATAGGCAGTGTCTACAAGTTGATCTCAAAGGCGTTAACAGAAAGGTTGAAAAGAGTAATAAGCAAGCTGGTGGATGTCCCACAGATGGCCTTCATTAAAGAGAGACAAATAATGGATGCTATTTTAATTGCCAATGAAGCCGTGGATTCCAGAATCAAAGAAGGAAAGCCAGGAATTCTTTGCAAATTAGATATTGAAAAAACATATGATCATGTCAATTATGAATTCCTATTGAAGATACTGTCATACATGGGTTTTGGAGGAAAATGGATAAAGTGGATAAGATTTTGCATCTCAACAGTCAAATTTTCCATCCTTATCAATGGCTCACCTGAAGGTTTTTTCTTATCTCAAAGAGGATTGAGGCAAGGTGATCCTTTGTCTCATTTCCTATTCATTCTAGTCATGGAGGGCCTAAATAATATGATTAAGGTGGTAAGGAACAATGAATGGATCAGAGGTTTTGAGGTAGCCACAAACTCAAACTCAAGTCCTAACATGGAAGTCACACATCTGCAATACGCAGATGATACCTTAATTTTTTGTGATGCTGATGAAGATCATTTGAAGATATTGAGAGTAATCCTGGTGCTATTTGAAGGAGTTTCTGGCTTACATATTAATTGGAGAAATAGTCACTTGTATCCAATCAATGTAGTACCAAATATGGAGGAGTTGACTGGGATATTGGGTGGAGAAGCTGGATCTTTGCCTACCACTTATCTGGGAATACCCTTAGGTGCTAAATCAAAGTCTATAAGTATTTGGAATTCTGTGATTGAAAAGTGTGAAAAGAAGTTAACTAGATGGAAATCACAATATATTTCTCTAGGAGGCAGAGTCACTCACGTCAACTCTGTGTTGGATGCACTGCCAACTTACATGATGTCCTTATTTCCTATTCTAGTGGGGATTAACCAAAGGCTTGACAAGATTAGGAGGGATTTTTTGTGGCAAGAAAATCAGGACAAAAAGAAATTTCATCTAGTCAAATGGTGTAATGTAATGCAGGGGAAGAAACAAGATGGATTAGGCATCAGGAATCTTAAATTGCAGTGTAAAGCTCTTAAAACTAAAGTGGTTGTGGAGGTACTCTCAAGATAATCAATCTTTCTGGGAAAGCATCATCAAGACAAAGTATGGTGAAGAAAGCAAATGGATGACCAAAGAGGTGAACACTCCTTATGGAGTTAGTTTGTGGAGATCCATAAGAGTATTATGACCTTTCTTGAGGAATAATACATCTATAAAGGTAAACAATGGAGATAAAACATCTTTTTGGGAGGATAAATGGTTGGGCAATAGAAGTTTAAAGGACCTCTTTCCTGACATTTATGGGTTGGCTGTACATCAACAAAAGACTGTAGCTAAATTATGGACTCCTCAAGGATGGAACACTCAATTTAGGAGGAATTTTAATGACTGAGAAATTGTCACACTGACTGAATTCTTTAGAAAGCTGGAAGAGTTCAAAGGCAGTCATGATGGAGTAGATAAACTTTGGTGGAAAGAAGACAGTAAAGGCATGTTTAAATTGAATTCAGCATACACATTTTTGAACCAAGATAATCAACAAGTGCAACATTGTCCTTGGAAGGATATATGGAAAGTAAAAATACCCTACAAAGTAGCATGCTTCACTTGGTTGTTGGCATGGGAAGCTGTTTTGACTCAAGAAAATCTGAAGAAAAGGAAGTTTTCTCTTTGTTCCAGATGCTGCTATTTGTGTGGTGAAGAGGCTGAAACAGTCAGCCATCTATTTTTACAATGCAAGATAACAGACCAACTTTGGAGGATTTTTGTTAACCTTATGGGCTTGGCTTGGGTAAGTCCACAGAAGATTACTCAAGTACTATAGCTGGGAGGAGGCAGGTACAAGAGCTGCAGACAGAGATAGGTGGAGGATTGTTCTAGCTTGCATCTGGTGGACAATCTGGAAAGAAAGGAATTCAAGGTGTTTTGAGGACAACAACAATGAAGTACAAAAGATCAAATTGAATTGCATTAGACTTTTTTGTTTCTGGTGTAAGCAGATTTATACTCAGTCTATTATAGATATTCTAGGTTCTTGTTAGAAGTTTGGACCAGTGTTTCTCCTTTTTGCCTGATGTAAATATGTTTTTTAGCACAACCTATATGCTGGTTTAGTCTATACATACAACTGTTACCTTCTAAAAAAAAAGAATTTAAAAATTAGATAAAAATGTTGGATTTTCTCAGTCTTGTTACATTGTAAAAGAGCCGGTTTACTGTAAATGTCTATTGTGATTTCTAGCTCTACATGGGTGCTGTATTTTCTTATTTGAAGTGGAGAAAAGATTAGTTTTCACATCACTCAGCTCCTGTATTTTCATTAATATAATTTCACTTTTTACCTATAAAAAAATGTTGCCATAATTATTTTTGTGGATAAATGAGATTAAAGTAAAAGAAGATAAAGGATTAAGCTACTGTCTACATTTTTCCGAAATATTGTTGGTGCATACTGCGATTACACCTTAGGCTAATGGTCACACAGTCTACCTTTCAATACACACACCCCTTTTACAGGAACCAACTTAGCTTCAGAAAGAAAAGTTGAAACTAGCAACAAACTTTATACTTGTTTGAATAAGATATTCATGGTCCACACATTTGGTCCAAAATATTCTTATGGAAGGCTTGAAAATGTTTCTGCTTCTCATTTATTTATATCCACGGTCCATGTGGTAACCTAACCTACTGAACAAGTCAAATGAGTCCTGCATATAATCACGTAAGTCCTTTGAAATTGTGGTGAAAGTAGATCGAACTTTGAGAGTAACACTACGGTACTAGAGCACTAACAACTAAGAAAATTTTAAAGCTCGGCATATAAGAACCTATTGAAGTTATGACGTAGTAAGCCATATGGGATGTGAGCGAAATCTCATCATGTTGCATTTGAAAGAATGAATATACCTCTTGCATTAGAGCTCTCTTATTTCTTTAGCATTTTTTAAATTTTATTTTGCTGTATGATGTTGCTTTTCCTTTTAGTTTTATGTTGCAACAAGTGAAACTTAAAGAGTTTCGGTTCTCTATTACATTACTTCAAAAAAAGAAAAGAGAGTAAATATTGTAAACTATTATCTACTCGCTATGATTTTGTAACCTTGCCATTTTTTCAAAACTAATATTGTCCCTTTAAAGGAGCTAAAAGATAAGCATACATAACTTTCCATTATTCATTAGTCATGCTTATGTTAGTGAACAAGATTTGAACTTTGTTAATTAGGAGGTTACCCCTCTAAACTCTTCTGTGCAGTTATGTGAGAAGCATATTTCTTTAGATATGGAGTAAAGAAGATATCATGAGGTTGTAAGATTATGATTTTGCGAAACTGTTTTTATGAGAATGCCACTAAAGTTCTGCTTGATACTAAACATCCTTATCATTCTACATGTAATTTTTTAAAATTAATTCCTACAATGAGTGCCTGCATGCCAATTTTATTTTCAGCTTTCGCTGATTGAGTCACTCAAGGTTTCCACCAAATTCTTTTGGCTTTTGAGTACTTATTAAAAGAAAAGTCTTCTGGTTTTCAAGTGGTCATCTGGATAAAGAGATAATAAGCAATATGTCTGCAGACTTAACTACGTTGAATGCATGCAAATTCAAATGAGTTGAGTTCCTCATATGAGTGCTGATGCATATTCTCTTACACGGCATCTCACATGACGAACAAAATAAGTTAACTTTACTAGAGGACCATTTGACAGTGGCTCATTTTTAAGTTTTTATTTTCCTGACTTTTTTCCTGTTGGCCTTTGCAGATTTACGCCATGGTGAAGGGAAAGCTTATTCTAATTTGCCAGTCTGGTGGTGAATTTGTGATTGATGCCGATGGAAACTTGTCATATAATGGAGGAGAGGCAAATGCTGTAAATATAAACCAAGACACTCCATATGATGATCTCAAGATAAAATTGGCAGAAATGTGTAATCTGGAGCTTAAGACAGTGTCAATTAAGTATTTTCTTCCAAGAAATAGGAAAACTCTTATTAATTTAAGGAGCGAAAAGGACTTCAAAAGAATGGTTGAGTTTCATGCTAATTCTGTTACAGTTGAGATTTTTGTCAGCGGGAAGGAAGGTTTTGATCGCGATGCATTGAACACGTACACTGACAAGTATTAACACAAACCATGTTTTAGTTACGTATTTACTTTAGTTTTGCTTATTGATAAATGTGATTTAGTGACACGAGCCTGTTGCCAGCCGCTCTATATTACGGCTAAAGCAAATTGGTTAGTCACTGGCACATCGTTGGTAGTATATATATGTATTATGTATAATTGACATTCTGCTTTGTATCTCAATCAACTACACTTGCAGGACAATTGGCTTAAAACTGGTTGAGAACGTAAATCATCATGGCACACCTGATTCTGGTGGTCTGAGTACAACACCTTCTAAGGCTACCCCGTTAAGGACTGTTCGAACTGCTGCTGCGTCTCCTATAGCTATTCAAAGCGATTGTTTGGTCGATGTACATATCAGCTGCCAGGAACCTGATAGCCCCAGTCAAGCCACTACTTTGTCAGACCCTTCTTCTGGCCATGTTGCTGAGGATGATTCTGACTATTCTCCACGCTCACGTGCTCAGAGCCCGATTAGCTTTGACTATGATGCTACCCCTGCTGATACCGTGAAGAAGCGCAGGCGCACTGCTTCCTGGAAAATTGGTGCCAATGGTCCAACCATTATTGTGACCGACAGTGATTTTAAGGAGAAAATCTCGCGAAAGAAGAGTCGAAGTTCAACTGGTGTAATGGTGAGAAATGACATGGTGGAGGATGAAGATAGTGTTCAATTACCTGATAATTTTGACAGTTCCTCTCCAATTGCTTTGCGTGATGAAGATCTGCCAGAGAAACTAGTTGCCACTTGGAAAGAAGGTATTACTGGTGTTGGTCAGGATTTTAAGAGTGTGAAAGAGTTCCGGTCTGTACTGCAAAAGTATGGTGTTGCTCATTGCTTTGTCTACAAGTTGAAGAAAAATGATGCTTCCCGTGTAAGTGGCAGATGTGTGGTAGAGGGTTGTTCTTGGAAAATTCATGCATCTAGGGTCCCTTCTGATCAAACATTTAGGATCAGAAAGTTTAATGATTTGCATACATGTGGAGGCGAATCCTGGAAATCTGCTCATCGTACAAGGAATTGGTTGGTAAGTATCATCAAGGAAAGGTTACGAGATTCTCCAAATGACAAACCCAGGGAAATTGCTAAAAGCATTTTGCGTGACTTTGGGATTAAATTGAGATATTCACAAGTATGGCGAGGGATGGAAGATGCCAAGGAGCAACTTCAAGGTTCGCACAGTAAGTCATATAACAGGTTGCCTTGGTTCTGCGAAAAGGTAGTAAATACGAATCCTGGTACTGTTGTTAAGCTTGTGCTGGACGATGAAAAAAGACTACAGCGCTTCTTTTTCTCACTTCATGCCTCAGTACATGGTTTCAAGCACGGTTGCCGACCCCTTGTTTTCCTTGAAGCTACATCTCTAAGATCAAAGTACAAGGAAACACTTATGACAGCAACTGGGGTTGATGCAGATGATGGTTTCTTTCCGGTTGCTTTTGCAGTTATAGATACTGAAAATGACGATAGTTGGCGTTGGTTTTTGGAGCAACTAAAATCTGCATTATCAACTTCTCAATCTATAACTTTTATTTCAGATCGAGAGAAGAACTTAAAGAACTCTGTGCTTGAGGTGTTTGAGAATGCTTCTCATGGCTATTCCATTTTTCATCTTTTAGAAAGCTTTAAGAGAAATATGAAGGGTCCATTCCATGGTGATGGGAGAGTTGTTTTACCTGAAATTTTCCTTGCTGCAGCTCATGCAGTCCGACTTAGTGGTTTTAGAAATTCGACTGAGCAAATTAAACAGATTTGTTCACATGCATATGATTGGTTGATCCAGATTGAGCCTGAGTGTTGGACGAGTTTGTCATTTAAGGGTCAGCACTATAATTATATCACAGAAAATGTTGCAGAACCATGCTCCAAGTTGATTGAGGAGTCTCGAGGATCAACAATAATGCAAAAGATAGAAGCCTTAATATTTATGCTCGGTGATCTAATAGATCATCGTAAATCGGAGTCAAGTAATTGGTCCACCAAACTTACTCCATCAAAAGAGACAAAGATACAGAAAGAAGCTGTTAAAACCCGTGGTCTAAAAGTTCTAATCTCTTCCGATGTCCTATTTGAAGTTCATGATGAGATGACTCACGTTGTGAATATTGAAAACCATGAGTGCACGTGCCTGGAGTGGAAACAAAGTGGGCTGCCTTGCTGCCATGCTGTTGCTGTGTTCAACTATATTGGTAAATGTGTGTATGATTACTGCTCGAGTTACTTCACGGTTGAAAGTTACCGCTCTACATATTCTGCATCTGTAAACCCGATACCTGGGATTGGAACACCAGTTGAAGAAGATGGCAAGTCAGATACTGCGGATGTGTTACCCCCTTGCCCTCCAGAATCGCCGGTAGAGGAAAAACCAGAGGAAACCAAAACTGTGGACCCAAATAAGAGAACAGTACTTTGCAGCAGGTGCAAGGAACCAGGACATAATAAAGCTTCATGCAAGGCCACCTTATAGGTCCTTTGCTTCACCCTTGTTTGCATATTGTACAGCTCTTATAATTACATGGTAGTGACTTGTGATGTATTGCTCATCTTTGTAATTTGCGCTCTGCATTTCTACTTCACAGGAAACAGTAACATTATGATTTATTTCCATTCGGAAAGTCGTAGTTTCCGAGTTTTTAACTTGGAAAGCAAGGTGTAAAATGATGGTAATATTCTTGGTCTCAGAAGGGTAAGAAGCTGTTCTCATAGCTTTTCAACTGCAAAAATGATTTTCATTCAGACTGAATTTGTGGATCGTTATGTAACTTACATGACGTGTGACGATGTGATGGTGAATTCTCAGTTTACAGTGGAATGCAGAGTGTCTTTCAAGATTTGTATAAATAAAGATCGAGTTAAAAGTTATGCAATTATGCAAATGAACATTATTTGGTGGCTTTTTATATGCTGATCCTAGCTCGGAATAGTAGAAACATCTTGGATAACGAATCTACTAATGATTTCAGAAGCTAATGTCATCGGAAAATCTTCTTTATTTTTGGTTTAATCATTTGATATTTGAACCCATTGATCCGATTAATTCAGATATGGACCCATTTAAAGAGTAAGTATCCTCTCCACTAGATTTCCCCCCATAATATGTGTGCATGTTGGGTCATTTAAGGAATAAGCATCCTCTCCACAAGGAATTTTCTCATTTTCAGGCTGGAAACTTGAACCTGAAATCTCTTATAAAGGTGAGAATTTTATTCATCTCACCACATTTCTACTTGGTTGATCCAAATATCTTACCTCCAAGTGCGCTTCTCTTCTTAGAAGTTCAATTTCAGCTGAAAATCTTGTGACACTTCGTTGTTCTTTTTCTTGAGAAAAATTCAAAAACACAATTTTTTTTATCTGAAACGTTATGTCATTTTCAATTCCTGCGTATTTCAGAGAATAACAAGAGATGATAACGTTAAACCAAAATTCAAACTCGACTCAATTATGCCATAATTCTAAATTAATAGGAATCAAGCATATGAATTTTCTAATAATCATAACTATATTTTATTCATTTAAAAAATTATCATAATCAGATTATTTTTACCCAAAACTTCAAAAACTCAAGTCAAATAGTGCATTTGGGAATGCCAGGACGTGGAAAGAGCTGTTGTTACCAACCAACCCAAAGTACCTAACTTCTCTTTGGAGAATATAAATTCACATAAATAAATAAATAAATAAATAAATAAATAAATAAATAAATAAATAAATAAATAAATAAAAATAAAAACCAATATTGCTTGTTTACCTACCCACCTACGTACTCCTCCCTCCTTTACCTCTACTCTTCTACTTCCAAGTCTAACAACACAAAAACTAAGTCCAATTTTTTCCTTTGCTCATTACATTAATCACATCACCAAAGGGCTAAAACTGATTCATTTGATTGGTTGATACCTTTCTCCATTATTTCAAGAAAATGTCGCTTACTGATTCAATGCTAAACAAACAGCCTGGTGTCATCACCTGCAAAGGTTGCATTTTTTAAAATCTTTCAATACCCTTTAAGTATTTGCTTTTACTTTCTTTTATCCTAATCAAGAATCTGATTTTAGTGAACCCATTTACTTGTGTGTATTCATTTAGCTGCTATGGCATGGGGACCAGGAGAACCAATGGTGATAGAGGAAGTGGAATTGAGTCCACCTCAGCCAATGGAGATTCGTGTTAAGGTTGTTTGTACTTCTCTCTGTCACAGCGATGTCACTGCTTGGTCGTCATAGGTTTGATCTTTACTTCATTTTTTTTTCATTTTCCTTTTGGGGTTGAAAAGTTTTCCCAGTAGGTCAACTATATGTGCTAATTTTAGTAGTGCATATACTAGCTGTTACTTAAATGTCAAAAGAAAAATGCTGGATTGGAACTGTTCTAAGCTGCTGTTTTAATGTACATAGAAGGAACTTATGCTTACTGAACTTTCAAAATTTGCTGATCATAATAAAGAGGAATCATTTCTACATATATACTACATTGAATTATTGGGTACTCAACTGGAGATGGGCTACTTTCTTAGAGATACAGTGGGATCTTTAGCATAAAAACCAGCAAGCTTTATAAGTTTGCACTTTTATCTAACTCTAAAATTGGGTTGTCTAAAGGAAAATAGCTCAAGCCAATCTCATTTTGTGATTTTTTTTTGGGTGGGGGGAGGGTAGATGAGGGCATATAAAACAGTACAAAAGGCACAATCTTGGTCCCTTTTTTGCTTTTTTTTTCTCCTCATTTTGGCGAACCATGGTCTTGTTTTATTTTCATTTTCATATGAATCTACCAGAATTACTTGCTTATCCTTCAAAATTTCACGCCCAATTATGAAACTCTTATTATTTTCCAGGCTCAGGCTTCTATTTATCCTCGGATATTTGGTCATGAAGCATCAGGGTCAGTTCTATACTTCTTCCTTCTACTTGAACGATAATGCTTCTGGTCTGTAGTTTAAACATGTATCCTGCTGCTGATAGGAAGTCATCAAATGCTTACTCGAAATTTTCATAGATATTCCATAGCTTTGAAATATATTTTGAGGTGATAGTGCTTCTAGCAAAGGGACTAATGGTCATTTTGAAAGAAAAGCAAATGTTATTTTGAGTTGGATTTTTCAAATTTCCGAATTTGTCTATCATGTGTAATAGTTTCATCTTCCACTTGATGCATAATGGTTTCATCACCCAAAAACTCTTAGCTGACTTACTCAGCTGAACCGGATTAAGCTTCATTATTGTTATTAATTTTGCAGGATTGTTGAGAGTGTTGGGCAAGGAGTGACTGAATTTGTAGGAGCAGACCATGTGCTTACCTTATTTACTGGGAATGCATGAGTTGCAGACACTGTACCTCAGGCAAAAGCAACATTTTCCAAGTTCTTGGATTGGAACGAAAAGGTGTTGTGCACAGTGATCAGAAGACGTGGTTCTCTATAAAAGGGAAGCCGGTTTATCATTATTGTGCAGTTTCAAGTTTTAGTGAATATACGGTTGTACACTCTGGTTGCGCGGTCAAGGTCAGTCCAATTGCACCTTCGGATAAAATCTGCCTCCTCAGTTGTGGAGCTGCAGCAGGTAATTTGTGGAGTACTGTTTAATTAAATTGCGGCTGATTATTTTGCTTATTTACCACTATTGAAATTTAGGATTTCAAGAGACAGATGTTTCCCTGTTTGTGAAAAAGATGCGAGTAAGATTCTTTTGCTGTTAAAGACTCTTGAACCGATGATGAAATTTGGCAACTCTTTTTATAGAAATGGCTTCCTCAATTTTATATTCACCCTCGTCATACATGTACCATTTGACCTCAACTGTAAAATTCTAAACCCATTCACATGGAAGAGGATTTTTTGAGCTGAAAGATGACTAGTATTCTAGCTTAGTTTTGTTTGATCAAGAGTATTCTAGCTTACTTGATGGCATTGTAGACAGTCTATCATTTGACATGTTAATCCTCCTTCAGCTCTTAGATGACTTTCATTGTTAACCTATGTATCTCTGTGTTCTTAGCAGCTAGCCATAATGTTAACCTGTTCTTCAGAACATTTCAAATGAAGCATTATACAGCCCTCATAATTGAAATGTGATTATCAGGTCTAGGTGCTGCTTGGAAAGTCGCAAATATCTCTCAAGGATCAAAAGTGGTCATTTTTGGTCTTGGGACTGTAGGCCTTTCTGTGAGTACATTGATCCTAGCTGAACAGTTGATATAATATGGGCTTATTGTTTTCCTGGAAAAACTTGACAATGATAAGTAATAAGATGCTTAGATATTGTGTTAATAGGTTGCACAAGGTGCAAAAATGCGGGGAGCATATCAAATTATTGGTGTAGACACGATGCAAGAGAAATACGAAAAAGTATCATGTGACAGACTTTTTATAACAGTTGAAAGTTGAAAAGTTTCCCTTATCATACAGTTGAATACTTTCCCTAGCTTATTTGATGTTCTTCCCTTCCGATGCAGCAAAGGCTTTTGGAATGACGTACTTTTTGAACCCAAATGATACTGATGAACCCATTCCACAGGTGTTTTACTTTTCATGAAATATACAACAAAAGCTTGTAAATTAGTTTCTTTCTTTCCTCCCGCTAATTAGTCATCAGTCTTGCTTGCCATGTTAGCTGTTTTAAACAACATGGGAGCATTATAACAACTACTACGTCTCAATATCACGCTAGTTAGGTTGTCTATATGAATTTTCAATATCAATTTTTCTGTATTTGGATCTGTTTCGTTGCAATATGCAATAATTAGGAGATTATCTAATACCAGAGGTTTTCTGCATTTTCTATATATGATACAACTCTAAACAAAATAAAAGACTATTAGCAAATACTAGGCCTAATGGATCTTTTGCTTAATCCAGTATGATTAATCCCTAATCCAACTAGTTGGTATCACCTATATCGATTTTTTGCTTCCGTTATGTTATGTGTTTCACGAAGGCTGCATAGATTTTGAGTGGTTGTTGGTCTAAAAAGACAATTTCCTTCCATGTGGTTTAAGGTCTGCTTGCCCCCCTTTTTAATGCTGGTATCATATATCACTTTTTGTTTTGTCAATCTTGTATGACCACATATCCATATAAACATCCGCTTTGTACAATGCTCATCTTATGGAGGGTTGGGCATTAGAGACTCAACATTCACTCTTGTATAAATTGCTGGGCTTACAGGTGTTATATAGAGCTCGTCTCACTTTGATAAGTATTTTCGCATTGCATAACACTTTGTAGTACTCAATTTCATCATATTATTTTAATCTTATGTTTATATCTTCGTCTATCGTACCGTTCACCTAGACCACTGAGCTTATATTTGAATTGTCTCAATTTATGCCCTGCAATCCTGTCTAACCTCACCTCAATTTCGTTCTTCTTGTACTGGATAAATTTGCAGTTTACTTTACTTTGTAAATAGCACACAAATGGACTAGTTCTATACTTCTAGTCATGCATAGGCTATGTTTTCCTTTCATAAACTCCGAATACTTTTTAATTCCAGGTTATAAAATGGATAACTGATGGAGGTGCAGACTATTCATTTGAATGTATAGGAGATACATGAATGATTAGCACTGCTTTGCAATCTTGTTGTGATGTAAGTATTCAGACCCCATTTCATGTACTCTTTGTTATTCTCAAAGACTTGTTTATCTCTTTTTACCTCCAACTCGTCTCCTATTTGTGATAGGGATGGGGCTTGATGGTCACATTTGGAGTACCCAAGCTGAATCCAGTGGTAACAACTCATTATGGACTTTTTCTTACTGGTAGAACATTGACAGGATCCCTATTTGGAGGATGGAAACCGAAGTCTGAAATTCCTTCATTAGTTGAGATGTACCTAAAGAAGGTAGACTGTTATACCGTCTTTGCAACTTGATGAAACCTTAAAGCGTCATGTTCATTTACTCCAAACGACTTTCAACATCTGAATACTAAGCCATTGTGAGGTTTTGCTTGCAGGAAATCGAGATATATGACTTGATCACACATAATCTGCCCTTTGAGGACATAAACACAGCATTTGATATGGTGAAAAATGGTACTTGTTTGCGCTGCGTCATATACATGCCTAAATAGAAGGTTTTCCAACGGCTGGCAACTAGTTGAATTTATTTCATGTTTTTTGTTACCCCAAAGTGGAAATAGCCAATCACAGTGAACTGCCAGAAATTTTTATGTTGTAGTATAGTGTATGAAGGGAAATTTTAGGATTCCTCTCACTTCCAGTACCTGATCCCCCCATTTCACCCAGTACCTGATCCCCCCATTTCACCCAGTACAGTCTTATTTTATTTTTTGGAATTCTTAAAAGATACTCCATCGGCACCGATTTAGTTGTCATGTTTTTGATTGATATTCGCTAAACTTCAACGTCTTTCTTTTTCTTTTTCGAGTTGCTACCTGCACTTCTGCTCATTTTTAGGCTTTGATTTATGGGGTTTTAGTTCATAAAAAACCATTTCCCCCCAAATTCTGCTTCTTTTAAGCTCTAATTTTCTGGGTTTTTAATATTAGTGGCTAAAACCCATTAAAGATCCAAGATTTTTTTCATCTGGGTTTTAGATCTTTGTTGCTGAAACCCATTAAAAATCCAATCTTTTCCACAACTTTGCTCCTTTAAAGCTCTAATTTTCTGGGTTTTTACTCTTATTAGCTGAAACTCATTAAAGATCCAAGCTTTTTTCATCTGGGTTTTAAGTCTTTGTGGCTAAAACCCATTAAAGATCCAATCTTCAATCTTTTTTTCATCTGGGTTTTTTCTCCAATCTTTTGGTTTGACTGATTTACTTGAGTTATTGAAGAGAAGTTGTGATCCACTTCATCGTCCTCCACATTAACCATTTGGATCACTTTGGATTTGAAGATCCGGCTGTCGGGTGACCCTGCCCCTATATTTCTTCCCTTCTCCCTTTTTGTTTTCCTTGGCTTTGCTTTTGCAGGTACTAGCAGAGATATATCCAAAGCATCAATTGCCGGTCTTCCGCCAAACATCTGGGTTCTATCTCTCTGGCCTTCATTCTTGTTGCTAATTTATCTTTGTTTGGCTGTCAAATTCGTTTCATAATATATTGATTCCTGCCCTTAATATATTACATTCTTGCATTTTACTCTTCCAGCCTTTAGTTTTATCATTCTTAGCGTTCCTGTTGTAGGTGTAAACCTTGGATTAAACTATTAGTTTATACCTGCTTTAGTGGCTTTGGTGACTGATGGTAGACTAGGTTCATGTTCTCGGTCGGGGACGGGGGCGAGGGTTAGGGGGGTAAATGGGGTAAGGGAGATGCTAGGTTGAGAATGGGGTCTTGGAACATTGGGACTTTGACGGGGAAGTCCATAGAGCTAGTGAAGATTCTTAAAAAGAGGAGGATCAATATAACATGTGTCCAGGAGACCAAATGGGTAGGACCTAAGACTAAGGATGTAGACGAGTATAAGTTATGGTTCTCAGGTAGGTCGAAGTATAGAAATGGAGTAGACATTTTAGTAGATAGCGAGCTAAGGGACCAGGTGGTAGAGGTTAGGAGGGTCAATGACAGGATGATGGTGATTAAGTTGGTAGTTAGAGGGTTCACTATGGACATTATTAGTGCTTACGCACCGCAGACGGACTTGGACGAAGAGGAGAAGAGACGCTTTTAGGAGGATTTAGACGAAGTGGCAACTGAGAAGTTATTTATAAGAGGGGATTTCAACGGACATACGGGTCACTTCCGGGGGGTTATGACGATGTGCTTGGAGGCTTTGGCCTCGGGGACAGAAACGGGGGAGGCGTCTGACTTTTGGAGTTCGCTAGAGCTTCTGGGGTGGTGATAGCCAACTCGAGATTCCTGAAGAAGGAGGAGCACTTGGTGACTTTCCGTAGTTCGGTGGCTAAGACTCATATAGACTTCTTGCTCCTTAGGAAGGTTGACAACGGTCTTTGTAAAGAATGCAAGGTTATTCCTAGGGAGTTTGACCATGGCTAATGCAAATGAGATGAGGAGAGATTGTTGGCCAAGGGGGCTTGGGAGAGTGGTGAGGATGCGACCGGTATGTGGGACAAGACGACCAACTGCATTCGAGAGGTATCTAGGGAAGTGTTAGGGGTCTCGCGGGGTAGCCGTGGTGGGCATCGAGGGGACTGGAGGTGGAATGGTGAAGTTAAAAAGAAGGTGGAAGCGAAGAAAGCGGCGTATGCGAAATTGGTAGAAAGCAAGGATGAGGTGGAGAAGTGGACGAATAGAAAACTCTATAAGATGACGAGGAAAGAGGCAAAACTTGCGGTTACGGCGGCGAAAACATTGACTTTTGAACGTCAGTATGTGGAATTATAGAAAAAAAACGGAGATAAGAAGTTGTACAAACTAGCCAAGGTGAGGGAGAGGAGGGCCCGTGACTTGGATCACGTGAGGTGCATCAAGGATGAGGATGACAAAGTACTAGTGGAGGACGCGCATATTAGGCGGAGGTGGCAGTCTAACTTCCATAAACTCTTGAACGAGAAAGGAGATAGAGACATTGTGCTGGGAGATCTGGAGCAATATGATAGGTACCGAGATTTTGAGTATTGTAGAAGCATTAAGGTTGATGAGGTTAAGGGTGTTGTTCGCAGAATGCGCAGGGGACGAGCGACTGCGACTGTGCCTGATGAGATCTCAGTTAAATTTTGAAAGAGCGCAGGCAAGGCAGGTTTGGAGTGGCTGATTGAGTTGTTTAACATCATTTTTAAGACAACAAGAATCCCCGAAGAATGTAGGTGGAGTACAATGATTCCATTGTACAAGAACAAACGTGATATCCAGAGTTGCAACAACTATAGGGGTATCAAGTTACTAAGTCACACTATGAAAGTTTGGGAAAGGGTTGTGGAGATGAGGGTGAGAAGAGGCATGTCTATCTCCGAGAACCAGTTTTGATTCATGCTGGGGAGTTCGACTACCGAAGTCATTCATTTTATTAGGAGGTTGGTGGAGCAGTATAGGGAAAGGAAGAGAGACTTACATATGGTTTTCATCGACCTCGAGAAGGCATACGACAAAGTCCGTAGGGAGGTTCTATGGAGATGTTTGGAGGTTAAATGTGTACATGTGGCGTACACTAGGGCGATCAATGATATGTATGATGGAGCCAAGACCAGGGTACGGACAGTAGGAGGATACTCGGAGCACTTCCCAGTGATGATGGGGATGCACCAGGGATCATCTCTTAACCCATTCTTATTTGCCTTGGTGATGGATGAACTGACGCGACAAATCCAAGGAGAGGTGTCATGGTGTATGTTATTCGTAGACGACATAGTCCTGATTGATGAGACTCGCAGTAGTGTGAACGCTAAGTTGGAGGTTTGGAGACAGACTCTGAAATCTAAAGGGTTCAGGCTGAGTAGGACCAAGACAGAATACTTAGAGTGCAAGTTCAGTGGTTGAGACTTTGCTTTAGGGAAGCTATTGGTTGCACCACTTGGATGCTCCTTTATGAGTTGAGAAGACTTCAGTAGCTTCTGTACTGATCTTTGAAATTGTTTTGACAGCACACTCTTAATTTTGTCTGTCGTCCTGCCATCTTCATATGTCTGATCTGATGAATGTGATATACACTCACTTTTCATTTTAGGGGGTAGAAGGTTACTGATTGCCTTATTTACTTTTGTGGTGTATAACAGTAATCCTCTATATCAAGTCCACTTCATGTTAAGGTTGAAGTTCAACTTTAATTCCGACTAGTGTTTTTCAAAGCAAAAAATGCAAATAAGTTATGAAGGGTACATTAGTAAAAGAAAAACATTACATGACCGAGAGCAACCTTCTCACGAACAAAGTGAATGTCCATGTCAATGTGCTTGGTTCGCTGATGTTGAACCGGATTATGAGACATATATGGTGGATATATTATCACAATATACCAAAGAAGCCTTACGTAATGGACATTAAAGCTCCAAAAAAGGTTTCGGAGCCAATAGATCTCAGCAACAACATTAGCAACGCCTATGTATTCTGCTTTTGCACTCGAACGGGACAGTGTAGGTTGCCTCTTGGCAGACCAAGAAATAAGATTATCCCCTAAGAACACACAGTAGCCTGAGGTGGAGCATCACGTGTCCGGACAACCTGCCCAATCATCATCCGTATATGACAACAACCTAGTCGGAGCTGAGGGGTATAGATACAAACCAAAGTAGAGTGTTCCCTTAACATATCGAATGATACGTTTGAGGGCATTAAAATGAGGCTCCCTGGGGTCATGCATAAATAAGCATACATGCTGGATAGCATAAGCAATATCATACCTAGTGAAAGTGAGGTACTGGAGTATACCTGCGAGACTCCCGTAAAGAGTGGGATCTGACACTGGATCACCATCCAAAGCACTAAGCTTAGATTTAGAGTCAATTGGAGTAGCCATGATCTTGCAATTCGCCATTTTAGCCTTATATACAATCTCCTCGGCATACTTACGCTGACAGAGAAACATAGTATCTGCAGATCTAGTCACAGAAATCTCCAAAAAATAGATCAACTTCCCCAAGTCAGTCATAGCAAATTCTGTTTTGAGCAGCGTAATGATCTCATTTTTCAACAAATCAGAGGAGGTGGTGAGCACAATATCATCAACATATAATAATAGATACGTAATGCTACTACCTTTATGAAAAATAAATAGAGAATTATCACAATTGCTGCACACAAATCCAATCTGCATGATATATTGTGCAAAACAATCATACCACGCTTTAGGGGCATGTTTCAAGCCATAGAGTGACTTATGGAGACGACATACATACTAAGGGGCTGCTGGATGGACAAAACCAGACGGTTGATGCATATAAACCGTTTCTTTCAAATCCCCATGTAGAAACACATTTTTTGAAACACATTTTTCACATCAAGCTGATGAATAGGCCAGTTCCTGCCCATGGCTATATTCATAACTGTGCGAATCGTAGCCGGTTTAACAACCGGACTGAACGTCTCACCACAATCAATACCCTTCTGCTGATTAGAGTACTATTTGCCACAAGTCTTGCCTTATATCTTTCTAAGTCACCACTGTCTTTGTACTTGTGACGAAAAAGCCACATGCACCGGATCACATTCACCCCCTCCGGTCGAGGAACCAAATCCCAAGTATGTTGTTTCGTTAAAGTATGAAACTCCTCACACATGACCGTATTTCAATTTGGGTCTAGTTTGGCTAATTTTGGGCTTTTGGGAATTGGTGTGTAGACATGTTAAATTGGACTTTAGGTTTGAAAATCTCATGTTGTGCACGAGTTTCCATACAGTGAGAGGGGGCGGGCTGGGTATTGCTGCTGGGTATCGGGTCGGTGTATTATTTTTGTTAGGGGTCGGGTTCGGTTCACTGCAGGGTGTAGGAATTGGGTGTTGTGGTAGGGTGAGTGACTCATGATTGGTTACAATGGTTGGTGTATGGGTTGTCGTCGTTCTGGGTTGGGCGAGTACGGGAGCAGTGGTGTTGTTGGGTGTTGTCATCGGTCTCGATAAATTGGGATTGGCAAAGGACGATAGGGTGGGCTACGGTGTCGGTGGTGGGTGGGAATCGGGATTCGGGTTGTTTGGTGGTGGTCCAGGTGTGCGAGGGTGGTTGCCGGTGGTTGGTGGTGATGCGGCTTGGTGTTGGTTCAGTGGAGACGAAACAATGACAGGGATGGGGACCGATGAAGACACTGAGTTAGTTGGTCGGTTGCCGGTGGTGATGGCAACCGGAGGTGACGGTGACATCGATCGGACCGAACGCAGAGACGTCAGAGTTGGTGTTGTAGTGGTGGCAATGGGTGGCAGAGACTGGGCGGTGTTGGACAAGCGGTGATGGGTCTGAATCTTCGAGGAATTGGTAATCAGTGACTCGGAATTTTTTAATGTTGTCAAACGGGAAGACATATTCAACAAAGGTGATGTGGCGAGAAATTATAATTTTGTCGGTAGAGAGCTCATAGCACAAGTACTCCTATGGTTTGACGGGAAACTTAGGAAGGCGTACGGAGTAGACCAGGGTGCTAATTTGTGAGGTGCCGTGGATGTCAGGTTTGGGTAACACAGACAACAAAAAATTCTAAGGTGGTTATAGGTGGGGATCCGATGATAGAGAATTTAGGTGGGTGCCCTATTTTGAGTCGCACGTGTAGGTAAAATGTTGAGAATGTTTTCTGCTATTTTTAATGCATATAACCAAAAATTAGGGGGGGAGGGACGCATGAAAAATGAGGGTACGAATCATATTATTAGTAGTTCGGAGAATTCTCTCGGCTTTTTCATTTTGAGGGGAGGTATGAGGGCATGAGAAATGAAAAATCATGCCGTTAGCCGCACAAAAATTATGAAAGGAGGAATTATTAAACTCACGACCATTATCACATTGAAACGATTTTATATTTTTTTCAAATTGTGTTTTAACCGGTGTACGAAACTCAACATATTTGGAGAATACTTGAGATTTGAGTTTAAGTGGATAGACTCAAAGAAAGTGAGAGAAATCATCCAAAAATACAAGATAGTATTTGTGGCCTAAGTTGCTGGTTATGGGAGATGTCCATACATCAGCGTGAATAATATCAAAGGGAGAGAAAATAGTGCTCATAGAAGTCGTAAATGGTAGTCTAACGTATTTTTCTAACTGACACGAGGAGCAACTATGAGAAAGATTCCCTTTGTTGCATTGGATTAAATTTCGATTTCTAAGAGAATAAAAAATGTGAGAACCCTGATGACCAAGTCTACTATGCCACGTAGAGGGAGATATGGTTGTTAAAATGGTGGGAGGAGTGATACTAGCAGCGGATGTGGGTAGGAAAGGATATAGGTCCCCCTCACTATTGCATCTCGTAAGGAGTTTTCCGGTACGGAGATCCGTTATGAAAAATCCAAACGGGTCAAAATTAATTGAGACTGAATTATCGGTGGCAAATTTTCTAACAGAAATTAGATTTTTGATGATGTTTAGTGCATAAAGGACGTTGTTAAGAAAGAAGTGGGGATGCGGTGGTGGGGTAAGAGTGTGGCCAAATGCTTGAATTGGAATGCGATGGCCGTTAACGGCCATAATAGATTGTGGAGTTGGTAACTGACGCAGTTGAGGAAGATTACCGGAATTGTTGGTAAGATGAGACATGACTCGCGTATCCATATACCACGCATTATCGAGCTGTTGACGGGTCAAGAAAGTCATTGATTAGTTCTCGGGTAAAGAACAAAATTTTAATTATTTTCGGGTTGCAGGTAAAAATGAAGGACAGAACGTTTCTTCTCGAATGAAGTGACTCGACTGTAAAATATTTAGGCTATGTGGTGCTTTTCGTGGGAAGGGAAAAACTGAGGGAGGCTACGGTGACTCACTGCAATTTGCAGCAGAGCAGGGACGGGTGGCCTCTCGGTCAGCGTGCTGCGTTGAGAAGCAGCAATATCATGCAGAGGAACAGCACATGGGCCTCGGGCAGGGTGCTGCGCAGAGGAAAGAGAGAGAAACGAGAAAAAAAAGTTGTTTCTCGGGCAATTGTCCGTCGGGGAAAAGGGGGGAAAGAGAGTAGGGTTTACGTCTTGAGTTCTGATATCATGTAAGAGTGTATTAATCTCCTTTGGGGAGATTCTCATTAATACAAATATATATAGGTGTACAATGTTGAATCTTTCTATAATAAGGATTCCAATCCTACCATAATTATACAATACAAGATATGATAAATATGTAATCTAGTACACGTGCTAATAAATAGGATTGAAGCATATTTTATTGATTTTGAAGCAATCTGTTTCATGGGTTAGTTTTCTTCCAGCTACTTCACTCTGAAACTTTCTTGATTTGTCTACTTTGATCTTTTGTAGAGGAAGAAGAAAAGAAGAGGAAAATGGCTGAAGAGGATGATGGAAATGGTAAAGATTAGATGGACATGCACCAGTAATTCAAAACATTTGACAGAATTATAAATGTGTCTGCGGTTTTGGATAAGGCTTTATGAGTATTACTTTTATTACATCTAGTCTTTGACTGTGAAACATTTGTAGTGAGTGTTGGGAAGATTATGAAAACAGGCATATATATCTGCTTGCTAATTGATGCCAAGTTAACATTTTTAAATACGAGAATTTGCAAAACAGGAGGACCTATATACATAGTATCTCTGTTGGACACCAAGTTGACATGTCTTGTGCCCCTGATTTCTTTAGAAATATTATTGATCAAAACAATCAACTAGGAACAACTAGAATTTCTGATTGTATATTTAAAAAAAAATAGTCAAAGCAAATGAAATGGGAGTCAAACACCGTCAACCTTTCTAGGCACCCCAAGGTTTAACTAAACCAAACTCCAACCAATGTGCTATATTTCTGCTATAAAAACACTAATCACATAAATCCCTAGTAACCATACAAAATTCCCCCCACAAAACACACAAAAAAGAACAGTACTCACAAAGTTTCACTACAAAATGAAGGTGGTTTTGCTATTACTTCTTGTTTCTGTCTTTGCCACCTTCACAAATTGTTGGCTTTGTCAAGCAACATCTAAATCTGCACCTGAACCCGAACCAGTTCTTGACATAAATGGAAAAATTCTCCGAACACACACTACATATTTCGTAGTGCCAGTCAAACACGGCAAATATGAGGGGATTTCTTTAGAAAGCACTGGCAATGAGAAATGTCAACTTGGTGTAGTACAACAATTATACGGCGGGCACGGAAGCGCTGTAGCTTTATTCCCAGTGAACCAAAAGAAAGGCGTAATACGTGTATCAACTGATTTAAACGTCGAGATTTTCAGCACCCACGGATGTGATCAATCCACAGTGTGGCAACTTGAGAATTATGATTCGAAAACAGGCAAGTATTTTATTAAAGATGGTGGTGTTGAAGGAAATCCTGGTGCTAAGACTATAAGGAATTGGTTCAAGATTGAGAAGTATGGGCGTGGTTATAAGTTTGTGTATTGCCCTTCAGTGTGCAGTTACTGCAAAGTCATTTGCAAAGATGTTGGAGTTTATATGGTCAACGAACAGAGGCGTTTGGTACTCAGCGACGTTCCTCTTGTGTTTAACTTCAAAAAGGAATTCACTTCTTGAAATCGAACAAATTAAATAATAAACAGTAATAATTATTAGTGTGAAGGCAATAAGTTGTTCTATAAAAGAACAATGATGTAATAAGGAGTACTGCCTGTCGTAAATGCACACACTTGCTTTTATTTCTGAATAATACATGTATTTTGCAATCCCTTTGCCTTCAATTTGAGCTAGAAATATTACAAGCTTTGTTTGATGTACAAGCCTACAAGGGCTAAAATATTTATTATATGAAGAAAATCAAAATATTATGAAATAAGTTGTGTAATAGAGTAAATTCTATAAACAAAAAATATTACTTTCAGTAAGATGTCTTAATAGGAATTGTGACTTGGCAGCCAATGATCTGTTTATCTTTTGCCTCTTTTTTCTGACTTTTTTTATTTTCTCATTTACTTTAAAAAGAATCATCTCCATAACTCACACATCTTCGTCTTTATAAATTCTACTCTTAATTAGTATCAATAATATCCAAAACTCCAAATTCTTTCATGTTCGTAACCCCCAATTATTTAATATGTAAATTTATGACACCTTAAAATCATACCAGATTGATATTTCTATATATTCAAATAGATTTATTTTGAGTCGTGTTGATTATTCTCTACTTTTATTACTCTCTTTTCTCTTGACAACATAATTAATTAGTAATCAAATAATCAGTCTAAAACTTGTTAAAGACCGTCTTCGAGATCCACTATATATGAACTCGAAATCTATGTCTAATCTATTGTACTTGATAATGGCTTTCTGGCAATATTTTTCAGTTCACCAGTGTCAAAGCACATTTTTGTCTCTTTTAAGTTAATGACCCTTTGAATTTCTAATTAATCTTAAACATAACATGTTATTATCATTAAAAATAAAGTTGTGACCTTCATTTTTAATTCCATAAAGGGAGTACTATGTACTTTCAGATCACGGTTTAAATCGTTAGGCGAATGTAAAATCGCTAAGCGTTTGTAAATAGACCCGAGCGTTGAAAAAATTTATGTTATATTTATGTATGCTAATAAAGAGATTAGTATATAAATGATTAAACCCCGAAATAATTTTGGACGTAAGAAGTGTGACGACGGAGATCGAAAATAAATTTGGTGCGTACACAAAGAAGTTATGAACTAGTGTCATATTACAAAATTATGACATTGCGGATATAAATGTCTTATAAGTTATCAAGATTTAAGTGAAGTGGAATTACGAAATTAATTATGTTGATTATTAATAGAGGACAAAAGTTAGTGGTGCATTTACGTGTAAGACTCAAAGACCACACAGGATAACGGTCTTAAATGATTCACATGGATAAGAAATGTGGGTGGGAGACACAAATGATGAGACCATTAAATGACATTTAGGATGATTCAAGATATCCCTTAAAAGGAAGGTTACACGTGAAGTAACAATGAGTACTTAAAGAGGTGTAAATAGTGCAGCACCTTAGCATCCCATTTAGTAATACCAAAGTATAACCGAGCAGTAGTTCTTTGCTTAACCCGAAAACACCATTTATTTCGTTCACTTAGGAAACAAATTGCTCCATTCCTTTAACTGATCCCGTTGTTATGCTCCTTCGTTGGTTAAGGTCTTCTCCATTTATCGAGGTATGTTAAGATAAATTATTTCTTTCTTTTGACATATTTCATGTAACGAAATATAACAGTGATATTGCTCCATAATTTATTCTACTCCTAGCAGTTAAGAATATTCATGTTATTGATTCCTATGTTAAAAACATGTCTAAATATGTTCCTAAATCCTTATTAAGGCATACAGAAAAGATGTTAATATTTACAGTGTGAACCGAAGGTACAAAAAAATTATGTCATTCAGGATATTTTATTGTGATTCATGCATTTTCATTTGCATTGCATTCATGTTTTACCCAAGATCGTATATTGGGGACGGGAAACGGGAAACGCAGACCACCTGATCAGTTGGGATATGATAACGATAAAGCCTGTGTGGCTAGCATGTGTGGCTTAATGAAGGAAGATGCCTGATTAAGGGTCAATATATATATATATATATATATATATATATATATATATATATATATATAAAAGAATATAAGAAAGGTATCTATAGAAGAAGTAATAGACTTCTTTCTACAGAACGTACAACCTCTCGTCACTCAGATAAACGGTAATCTCTTTGCACAAGGCATATACGACAGGATATTAGAAGGAGATATAGACGTAATATTAACTAAAGATCTACACTGGCACCTAATCGGGTTGCATAGTGATATAGAAAACGCAGAAGGTTGGCTAGACTTTATGAGAGAACGACTTAAAAGTAGAACAGTTGCTTTAGGTTAAAAATAGATCAACTAAAACATCTAGATTACTTAGACCTCAGAATAGAGGCAGATAAAAAATATAGAATATTACCAGACCATAGTATTATAAGGTGTAATTTTGGTAGTAAAGAGCATTCGCTCCACGGCGAAGACAGACAGCTTAATTCAATAGTAGACTTGATAATTAATTTAAGTGAAAGACTAAAATTAGATAATACTAAATACTTAAAAAGCCAGCAAAAATTAGAAGAACTACTTTCTAAACAAGAAAAACTGTTTAGCGAAACTAAAAAGAATCTAGACTATATAAATAGTAAAACAAGTAGTAAAAGATCACCTAAAAAAGATTTAGAAAAAATCTTTAAAGACAACCTAATAGATTTAGAGTTAAAAATTAGCCAAGAAAGTAAAGGGTTAAGAAAAGACTTAGTAGAAAGATTTCTTAAATTAGAAGAATCTGTTAAGGAATTAAGACTTGCACTTATTTCATGAGTATTGAAAATACCCAAGAACAAGCAGCAAGAATAATAGAAAAATCTATTCCATTAAAAGACGATTATAAAAATTACATACCAGTCCAAAAATCAGACCAAATTCTGATCCAACAAGGTATAGTAATTACAACATTGTTGGTCGACTTACATAGAAAAGTAGACAGTCTCTCAGATAGAGTAAATAAATTAGACCATCACTTTTATTTAAGTACTATAGATAAAGATAAAAGAAGTTCAGAAAAAGATAAAGAATCTCAGGCTATAGATAATCTAATAGACAAGCTAAGTAAAATAGAAATTACTCCCCAAAAAGAAAAGATAAAAGTAATAAAGAAATCACAAAAATGGACTTTCTTCCAACTAGATCAGGAGGTGAAAGGCCAAGACAAAGTTTCTCTGAAGACAGGGTTGGATCAAGTTTAATATCAAGAATATTAAACCGAAAAACCCCAGAAGAGACAAATAGACAATTAAGTGAAATTATAGACGTAGATCGAGATATAAGTATTTTTCAACAAAACCAATTAAATTTGTTGAATCCCAGAACTTTATACAACGCAAGTAGATTTACATCTACGGCACAATTATATAGACATTATAGAGAAGAGCAGCTATCCGTCTTAGGCGGTCAGACTCAAAATTTAGACTTAGTCAGTAAAGAATCCTTTAGACAGATTAAGAACAACACAAGAACCCTAATGCACATGGGACTAATAGTAATAGGAATTAAAGGATTAACTAGAAAGAACCTAGGTAGTAAAGTTTTAATAATGATCTATGACGACCGATGGACAGATATTAAAAAATCCATCATAGGAATGACTGAAATAGACATGACCGACAATGGAGGTATCTTCTATATCAGTCCAGACTTTTTACTAAATTTAAAAGAATTCGGTAGACATATCAAAATTGGTATACAGACAAAAGGCTATGAAGAAATGCATAGTGGAAATAATCTATTAATATGTTTAGGTTTTCTTGGAAAGATGACAACTAATAGTAATACAAAATTTAAAATTAAGATTAATGATGTAGTAGAACTAATGAGTAATAAGGGTATAAATTTGATTAAGCCCACAAAGATTCAACCAGAAGAATACGCAGGGTTAGAATGGAATCTTAATCAATTTTCCAAAAAAGAAAGACTATTACAACCGACTGCTCATCTGGAATATACAAATAGACATGGAGAGACTTCCATTAGATTTACAGATTACAACTATACTCCGCAAAAAGCTTGCGAAATAGAAACAGAAAGTACAATAGATGAAGAAGAGTTAAATCTAATGAACATAGAAAGTACAATAGATGAAGAAGAATTAAATCTAATGAACATAGAATTAATCCAAGAAGGCTTCGAGGTAGACATAGCTATAGAAAAAGCTCGAGACCTGAAAAGACAAAAACCGAAAATGTTACTTAGATGTAAAGGTTGTAAAAAGGATAATATGGAGTTAGACGAGACAATAACCCATTTTAAATTATGTAAACTAAGAACAGATAATTTAGGATACCAGCAAGAACAACTGGCTAAAGAAAAGAATGAGATGTTAGAAGAAATCTGGAAAGAGTTCACTGAAATAAATAATTTAGACTCAGACTTTGAAACAACCTCTGAAATAAGTCATAAAGAGTTAATGGAGGCTAGCACTTCTAGCTCTAGTCCATTTCAGAGAACAGGAGAACCAGTTACAGTAAATACTAGTACAGGTAATGTACCTAGACGACGAGTATGGAGAAATTTAGAAGAACCTATAGCAGCCGTTAAACCTTCGGGAAAACGAATGCCTATAGAAGAAAAATAGTACTCCAAGAAGGAGGAAGCAGAGGAAAAATCCTCAACATAGCTGCCCATGATCCACAAAGGTGGAATTCCGTAATAGACATATGGAAGGGTATAGTTGTAGCAGACTACATACAAAGCTACATAGAAACAGATCCAGAGACTATGTATAAGTATTTAGAGACTTTCCTAGGAGAATCGACAAAAGCATTATGGGAAGCTTACAAAACTAATTTCCCAAGAATTTGTCCAATTGGTAGGTATGGGATCAAACCTGCATAATTTCACCAATAAGATTCACACTCTTATCACGGTGAAGACCCAAATAGTGGACTCATAATTCTACGGAAAAATGCTTTAATTAAATTAGAACAACTTAGCATAAGTAATCGATATATATTAAAAAGTTTTTAAACAACTTTTTCTACTACTGTACGATCAGCGGAAATTCGTTTGATCAAGACTTAGGCAAGAAGCTCTTCAATAAACTACCAGGAGCCCTAGGTAGAGAAATTGAAGACCGGTGGGGTAAACGTGAGGGAATCCTACAAAACCCAACGGCCAAATGGTCTATAGGACATAGGATCCAAAGACATAATGGAAATACTCCAGAGAAGTGTACAAACCTCCAAATACGTAAACAAATAAACAAAATGAGCTAAGTTTCTGCAAGAGTGTAATATACACGACTCAAAGTTGCGATAAAGACCCCCAAAAGAAGAAAAAGACGTATAAAAGAAAAGACTATAAAAAAGATAAATATAATAAAAAGAAATACTATCTTAGAAAGTCGACGGCTAAAAAGCCTTATCTAGACAAAAGTAAACACATCAGAAAGTATCGAGATGATAGGACTTATAAAAATAGATTAGAATGCTTTACTTGTGGTAGTATAGAACACCTGGCAAACACTTGCCCAAAAAGACTAAATAATAATAGTAAAAACGCTCAGCTTATAGAAGATTTCCAGGAGACTCTAATAGGTGTAGATGAATATATGTCGGATACAGAAAGCATATATTCAATAGTAAGTATACATAATGAGCAAGACCAATTGATAGATTCATCAGACTCAGAAGCAGATGAATTTATTAATGAATTAGGTATAGACAATCTAAAAATACAAGAACTTAATAATTTAGTAAATACAGAATCAGACTGTGATCATTTATTCGAAAAGAATAAAGGATTAGACAAAGACCTGGCGTGTTGCATTTGTAAATGGTTCCCTGAAGTATAAGCGGGCCAAATGCAAGAAGTGCTACATGGAAGGCTGCATAAATTGCCTGCAGAAAGAGTTGAACATAGTTATTGGACCTAAAAAAGACGTAGTTATATTACAAGACCCAGTAATAGACCCAACTCTATCAGTCAGACTTATGACTCTCGAAACCAGAGTTAACATTTTAGAAAATAGACTAAATTCATTAGAAACACAAAAAGACGATAGAATTCTAGAAGAACAATTAAAAGAAAACTTAGAAGAAGAACATCTAGACGATTTTACAGAGCTAATGAATAAAAATTTAATCTGTAACGAAAACAAAAAATTTAGCTCTTTAAAATTATTAACAAAAATAAAAATTTCAAATTATGAGATCACTACACTAGCCTTAGTAGACACAGGCTGCACAAGCAGTATAATAAATAAGAAGATTGTACCGGAAAAATTAATTAATACTCTAGATAAACCCTCCTCCGCCATGCAAATGGACTAACTCATAATTTTTATAAATATTATTTACAAGCGATAATAAGCTTCATTAATTCATGTGATAAATTTTATAGCCCAAATTATAGAATAAATAAAATTACTGTAAGAGACTTAAACATAAACACAGTTTTTATTTTAGGTTTAGACTTTCTATTACACAATAATGGAAGTTGTACGATAACCAGAGACGGAATTATTTTCCAAAAAGACAGTACCTACTCCCCGGTACAGACTCAAAAGATAGAGACAAAAATAAATCACATTCCAGACATCAATAAAGTAAACAAACAAGACAGCTGTTGTAAAGATTGCAACAACAATGAAAAATACTGTTGTCAAAACAGTAATAATCTAGAAGTAGAAAAATTAGAGTTAGATTATCTAGAATTAGACTACTTATTAAAGGATAACGTCTTAGAAAAAAATTATACATTAATAGAATTAGAAACAAATTTTGTAAATTTTAAAGACGGTTTAAGTAAAATAGGAATCATAAAAGATCAGAAGGATCTAGAGGAAATAGTAAAGACTTTAGATAAATTAGAAATAATAGGTGAAAAGCCTTTAAGATACTGGAAGAATAATAAAATTCTTTGTGAATTGGAAATTATTAATCCAGAGTATATAATTAAGACTGCTTCTATTGAAGCAACAAATCAAGACTTAGCAGACTTTAAAATACAAATTAAAGATTTAACAGATCTAGAAATAATACGACGATCTACGTCAAAACATAGATCAGCAGCATTTATAGTACGAAACCATTCTGAAGAAGTAAGGGGAAAAGCTCGAATGGTCATCAACTATAAAAGACTTAACGACAATACTAGAAGTAATGGATATAAACTACCAGACAAGACTGAGTTGATAAATAGAATACAAGGTAAGACGATTTTCAGTAAATTCGACTGTAAATCAGGTTACTGGCAGGTAAAGATGCATCCAGATAGCATAGAATGGACGGCATTTACTTGTCCAGAAGGACATTTTGAATGGCTAGTAATGCCATTTGGATTAAAGACAGCTCCCCCAATATTTCAAAAGAAAATGGATATGATTTTCGGGGAATACAAAAGATTTACGATAGTATACGTAGATGACATTCTAGTATTTAGCAATAACATGCAAGAACATTTAGGACATTTGCAGACAGTCTTTAAGTTATTTGTAGACAACGGCATAATAATTAGCAAAAAGAAAATGGTTCTATGTAAGCAATACATAGACTTTTTAGGGGTAACGATCGGAGAAGGAAAAATAAAACTACAACCCCATATTGCTAAAAAAATATTAGACATGCCAGATAGACTAAACAAGACTAAAGATTTGCAAAAGTTTTTAGGTATATTAAATTACGCCGAAACTTCATTAAAGACCTAGGAAAAATTCTTTGGACCGCTATATTCTAAAACAGGTTCAACAGCCGTAAGAATTTCAATATCAAGACGTAAAAATCGTAAAGCTCCTAAAACAACGGATCCGAATATTCCTGATCTCAAAGCATGCCTCTCGAAAATGATTATTTAATAATCGAGACAGACGGAAGTTTTGAGGGATGGGCGCGGTATTGAAAGCCAAGACAAATAAATATTGTAATAAGACCTCGGAACGTATTTGCATACCAAAGCGGTAAATACAAAGAAAAAGGCAATATGAGTAGTATAGACGCAGAGATACTAGTCAGTAATATACGGGTTGAATGCTTTTAGACTGTATATTTTAAATAAGGCAGAGACATTAGTTAGAACAGATTGTGAAGCTATAGTCAAGTTTCACCAAAAGATTAACGATAAAAGTAGTAGTAGAAGAAGATGGTTAAATTTTCTAGACACTATCTCTATATATAATTTAGTTTTCGAACACATAAAAGGTAAAGATAATAACCTAGCAGATCAACTTAGTAGATTAACTATCACGACAGACAAATCTAGAAAAAATATTAAAGTTTTCCCAAGCTAATGGTATTTTTCTTTGTTTTCAGCATGAGTAGCTCGACAAAGAAGACTACTACAAAAGACAAGGGGAAAGGCCCAGCCATACCCCAAGACAATTACAGACAATCAGTGTTGGGGAACCTGAACTTCAGGCCCATATCCGCCTTGAGACTCCCCCCTTAGAAAGACTAATTTTCGGTAAGAATAATTTAATATCTTACCCCCCATCAAATATGACTTTTAAAGTTTTACCAGACTTTGTTATAGATAAACAACAGAGATGCCTTGTGGATAATTTATGGATTTCACACACAAGGAAAGACAACAGCCATTTTTTGGCAACTTTAAATAGTACGTGTTCTTATTTCCATGAAAAGAACTTAGAAAAACGTTTTAAATTTTACGTAGTAATTCATGGAAAGACTAAAGGAATTTTTCAGACTTGGATTGAAGTGGTGGAATCAATCAAAGATATTAAAACCCCACTATTCAAAGGTTTTAATGACTTTAATGAAGCCTTGGACTATGCAAGAGGAATACTCGGTCCAAATTACTACCTCTCTCCACTCTCGGACAAAATCCTAACTGCACTTACAAAGACAACATCAAAAAAGACACAGACAAGATTATCTTTTGTGACCATTGCAATGCAATGACAGAATCCTTCAAAAGACTAAATCAGACCAAAGAAGAACTCCAGACCCAGAACATATATCTCCTAGAAAAGAACACAAAATTAGAGTTACTCCTGAGACAAACTCAACAGAGTTCTCCATCTCAAAAAATGGATGAGACAGGTCTGCGTTCCCTTCTGAATGCAAAGAAACCTATTGTATCAGGTATAGATACAACTAGTCCGGTGCAAACGGTTGCCGGTAAAGACTTATCAAATCCGTTAATGGCTGCCACTTTGCCCAAAAGTGAACATGAGGAAGCAACATCCTCTAGACCTAGAAGAAGGCTCCCAAAGACTATAGTGGGATCCCCTCAGACAATAAGCAGACATACAAAAAAGAAGCAGCAAAAGAATATAGAGCAAATTATAAAAGACACACTGGAAAGAATTTTCCAAGAACAAATAAGTAGTCAGACAAAAGAACCGGAGAAAGATATACATGTAATCAATATAGAACTAATAGACGAAACACCGGTCCAAGTACAAAATTCGGGACAAGGTTCTAGTTCGGGAAATGTATTCAGAGTAACAGAAGATCATATTTCGGACACAGGATCAGACGAGAATTATGAACAAGACGCACAGGACCCAAACGAGGCTTACGACTCAGGAATGAGTTTTGACTCAGTGGCCCTACATAATTTAGACACGTAGAAAAAAGCAACGGACAGCGTTTAAAGCTGGAAAATGCTATTATTAGACCAAGACGTAAAGAAGAAAGGGACAGGACAGCATCTCTACTTTTGCAAAGTTTGTCAAACTTTACGGAAAGTAATATGCCACCAACAGAAGACGACAAAACCAGAAAGAAAGTTTTTCAACAAAGCAGACAGCGACGATGGGGCCCCAAGCGCACCCGACCGAAAGCAAAAATTGAAAGATTCTTTGTGGAATTGAAGTCCGCAGCTGAAGTCCGGATCTCTTAATATAAATATCAGACTCTTCGAGGGAAGGAAAATAAGAGGAGAAACACATAGAGAGAAAAAGAAAGAGAGCAAGAGCGAACAAAGTAGTGAGCAATTGCCATAAACACCAGACTATTCCCCCTCTCCACATGTTTTCATCCTACGCTCCCATTGTATAAACCACTTAGCATGTAAGATAGTTTGAGTGATTTTTCATTTCCGCAGTAGCAGTAGCAGTTTCCGGGACTCCCGAAAGGGAAATCCCATTGTACTTCTAGACATGTAAGTCTACTATCCAGAGAGTTATCTCCAGCCATGTAAATTATGTTTAATTTTTGAATATTTAAATATATATCTTGCAGGATTGCAGGAAAATTATGTTTATATCATGTGTTTATTTTCATCATGAATCTTGAGTTACTATTATAAACCTCTGCCATGAATGTCAAAATTACTGTTGAAAGCTTTATCGTAATATGCCTAAACACGGTTATCTTCTTAACTTAGTATATGGTTCTCTAAAAAGCTCCGTTATGCTGTCCATGGATTAACCTGTAAATTCCTATGACAACGGTGGTTGTTTAAAGGCCTGTTGATGTCCATGGAAGGATTTGTTGTGGCCGCTTTTTGGGTGTGGTTAAAGACGACAGACCTAACGTGGGTAAAGCTTTAAAGAAGAGATGAACAGTAAAGAAGAAGAAGTGAATAGGTATAGTATGGTGAAGAATAAATAGTAACAAAATATGAATGACAGAGAAGATGAATAGTAATCTGAGACTAGTGACTGGACAGAGTCCAGAGTTTTTTAAAAAAAAAAAAAAAAAAAAAACTGCTTGTGCAGCCTGTGTCTACTAAGGCTAGTGTAGTGATCTCATAATTTGAAATTTTTATTTTTGTTAATAATTTTAAAGAGCTAAATTTTTTGTTTTCGTTACAGATTAAATTTTTATTCATTAGCTCTGTAAAATTGTCTAGATGTTCTTCTTCTAAGTTTTCTTTTAATTGTTCTTCTAGAATTCTATCGTCTTTTTGTGTTTCTAATGAATTTAGTCTATTTTCTAAAATGTTAACTCTGGTTTCGAGAGTCATAAGTCTGACTGATAGAGTTGGGTCTATTACTGGGTCTTGTAATATAACTACGTCTTTTTTTAGGTCCAATAACTATGTTCAACTCTTTCTGCAGGCAATTTATGCAGCCTTCCATGTAGCACTTCTTGCATTTGGCCCGCTTACTTCTGCTCGGGAACCATTTACAAATGCAACACGCTGTGCTGTCTAATCCTTTATTCTTTTCGAATAAATGATCACAGTCTGATTCTGTATTTACTAAATTATTAAGTTCTTGTATTTTTAGATTGTCTATACCTAATTCATTAATAAATTCATCTGCTTCTGAGTCTGATGAATCTATCAATTGGTCTTGCTCATTATGTATACTTACTATTGAATATATGCTTTCTGTATCCGACATATATTCGTCTACACCTATTAGAGTCTCCTGGAAATCTTCTATAAGCTGAGCGTTTTTACTATTATTATTTAATAGACAAGCTAAGTAAAATAGAAATTACTCCCCAAAAAGAAAAGATAAAAGTAATAAAGAAATCACAAAAATGGACTTTCTTCCAACTAGATCAGGAGGTGAAAGGCCAAGACAAAGTTTCTCTGAAGACAGGGTTGGATCAAGTTTAATATCAAGAATATTAAACCGAAAAACCCCAGAAGAGACAAATAGACAATTAAGTGAAATTATAGACGTAGATCGAGATATAAGTATTTTTCAACAAAACCAATTAAATTTGTTGAATCCCAGAACTTTATACAACGCAAGTAGATTTACATCTACGGCACAATTATATAGACATTATAGAGAAGAGCAGCTATCCGTCTTAGGCGGTCAGACTCAAAATTTAGACTTAGTCAGTAAAGAATCCTTTAGACAGATTAAGAACAACACAAGAACCCTAATGCACATGGGACTAATAGTAATAGGAATTAAAGGATTAACTAGAAAGAACCTAGGTAGTAAAGTTTTAATAATGATCTATGACGACCGATGGACAGATATTAAAAAATCCATCATAGGAATGACTGAAATAGACATGACCGACAATGGAGGTATCTTCTATATCACCAGGACTTTTACTAAATTTAAAAGAATTCGGTAGACATATCAAAATTGGTATACAGACAAAAGGCTATGAAGAAATGCATAGTGGAAATAATCTATTAATATGTTTAGGTTTTCTTGGAAAGATGACAACTAATAGTAATACAAAATTTAAAATTAAGATTAATGATGTAGTAGAACTAATGAGTAATAAGGGTATAAATTTGATTAAGCCCACAAAGATTCAACCAGAAGAATACGCAGGGTTAGAATGGAATCTTAATCAATTTTCCAAAAAAGAAAGACTATTACAACCGACTGCTCATCTGGAATATACAAATAGACATGGAGAGACTTCCATTAGATTTACAGATTACAACTATACTCCGCAAAAAGCTTGCGAAATAGAAACAGAAAGTACAATAGATGAAGAAGAGTTAAATCTAATGAACATAGAAAGTACAATAGATGAAGAAGAATTAAATCTAATGAACATAGAATTAATCCAAGAAGGCTTCGAGGTAGACATAGCTATAGAAAAAGCTCGAGACCTGAAAAGACAAAAACCGAAAATGTTACTTAGATGTAAAGGTTGTAAAAAGGATAATATGGAGTTAGACGAGACAATAACCCATTTTAAATTATGTAAACTAAGAACAGATAATTTAGGATACCAGCAAGAACAACTGGCTAAAGAAAAGAATGAGATGTTAGAAGAAATCTGGAAAGAGTTCACTGAAATAAATAATTTAGACTCAGACTTTGAAACAACCTCTGAAATAAGTCATAAAGAGTTAATGGAGGCTAGCACTTCTAGCTCTAGTCCATTTCAGAGAACAGGAGAACCAGTTACAGTAAATACTAGTACAGGTAATGTACCTAGACGACGAGTATGGAGAAATTTAGAAGAACCTATAGCAGCCGTTAAACCTTCGGGAAAACGAATGCCTATAGAAGAAAACATAGTACTCCAAGAAGGAGGAAGCAGAGGAAAAATCCTCAACATAGCTGCCCATGATCCACAAAGGTGGAATTCCGTAATAGACATATGGAAGGGTATAGTTGTAGCAGACTACATACAAAGCTACATAGAAACAGATCCAGAGACTATGTATAAGTATTTAGAGACTTTCCTAGGAGAATCGACAAAAGCATTATGGGAAGCTTACAAAACTAATTTCCCAGAAGAATTTGTCCAATTGGTAGGTATGGGATCAAACCCGTACAATTTCACCAATAAGATTCACACTCTTATCACTGGTGAAGACCCAAATAGTGGACTCATAATTCTACAGAAAAATGCTTTAATTAAATTAGAACAACTTAGCATAAGTAACTGGATATATATTAAAAAGTTTTTAAACAACTTTTTCTACTACTGTACGATCAGCGGAAATTCGTTTGATCAAGACTTAGGCAAGAAGCTCTTCAATAAACTACCAGGAGCCCTAGGTAGAGAAATTGAAGACCGGTGGGGTAAACGTGAGGGAATCCTACAAAATCCAACGGCCAAATGGTCTATAGGACATAGGATCCAGCACATAATGGAAATACTCCAGGAGAAGTGTACAAACCTCCAAATACAGAAACAGCTTAAACAAAATGAGCTAAGTTTCTGCAAGAGTGTAATATACACGACTCAAAGTTACGATAAAGACCCCCAAAAGAAGAAAAAGACGTATAAAAGAAAAGACTATAAAAAAGATAAATATAATAAAAAGAAATACTATCTTAGAAAGTCGACGGCTAAAAAGCCTTATCTAGACAAAAGTAAACACATCAGAAAGTATCGAGATGATAGGACTTATAAAAATAGATTAGAATGCTTTACTTGTGGTAGTATAGAACACCTGGCAAACACTTGCCCAAAAAGACTAAATAATAATAGTAAAAACGCTCAGCTTATAGAAGATTTCCAGGAGACTCTAATAGGTGTAGATGAATATATGTCGGATACAGAAAGCATATATTCAATAGTAAGTATACATAATGAGCAAGACCAATTGATAGATTCATCAGACTCAGAAGCAGATGAATTTATTAATGAATTAGGTATAGACAATCTAAAAATACAAGAACTTAATAATTTAGTAAATACAGAATCAGACTGTGATCATTTATTCGAAAAGAATAAAGGATTAGACAGCACAGCGTGTTGCATTTGTAAATGGTTCCCGAGCAGAAGTAAGCGGGCCAAATGCAAGAAGTGCTACATGGAAGGCTGCATAAATTGCCTGCAGAAAGAGTTGAACATAGTTATTGGACCTAAAAAAAGACGTAGTTATATTACAAGACCCAGTAATAGACCCAACTCTATCAGTCAGACTTATGACTCTCGAAACCAGAGTTAACATTTTAGAAAATAGACTAAATTCATTAGAAACACAAAAAGACGATAGAATTCTAGAAGAACAATTAAAAGAAAACTTAGAAGAAGAACATCTAGACGATTTTACAGAGCTAATGAATAAAAATTTAATCTGTAACGAAAACAAAAAATTTAGCTCTTTAAAATTATTAACAAAAATAAAAATTTCAAATTATGAGATCACTACACTAGCCTTAGTAGACACAGGCTGCACAAGCAGTATAATAAATAAGAAGATTGTACCAGAAAAATTAATTAATACTCTAGATAAACCCTCCTCCGCCATGCAAATGGACGGAACTCATAATTTTTATAAATATTATTTACCAGAAGCAGTAATAAGCTTCATTAATTCATGTGATAAATTTTATAGCCCAAATTATAGAATAAATAAAATTCTGGTAAGAGACTTAAACATAAACACAGTTTTTATTTTAGGTTTAGACTTTCTATTACACAATAATGGAAGTTGTACGATAACCAGAGACGGAATTATTTTCCAAAAAGACAGTACCTACTCCCCGGTACAGACTCAAAAGATAGAGACAAAAATAAATCACATTCCAGACATCAATAAAGTAAACAAACAAGACAGCTGTTGTAAAGATTGCAACAACAATGAAAAATACTGTTGTCAAAACAGTAATAATCTAGAAGTAGAAAAATTAGAGTTAGATTATCTAGAATTAGACTACTTATTAAAGGATAACGTCTTAGAAAAAAATTATACATTAATAGAATTAGAAACAAATTTTGTAAATTTTAAAGACGGTTTAAGTAAAATAGGAATCATAAAAGATCAGAAGGATCTAGAGGAAATAGTAAAGACTTTAGATAAATTAGAAATAATAGGTGAAAAGCCTTTAAGATACTGGAAGAATAATAAAATTCTTTGTGAATTGGAAATTATTAATCCAGAGTATATAATTAAGACTGCTTCTATTGAAGCAACAAATCAAGACTTAGCAGACTTTAAAATACAAATTAAAGATTTAACAGATCTAGAAATAATACGACGATCTACGTCAAAACATAGATCGGCAGCATTTATAGTACGAAACCATTCTGAAGAAGTAAGGGGAAAAGCTCGAATGGTCATCAACTATAAAAGACTTAACGACAATACTAGAAGTAATGGTTATAAACTACCAGACAAGACTGAGTTGATAAATAGAATACAAGGTAAGACGATTTTCAGTAAATTTGACTGCAAATCAGGTTACTGGCAGGTAAAGATGCATCCAGATAGCATAGAATGGACGGCATTTACTTGTCCAGAAGGACATTTTGAATGGCTAGTAATGCCATTTGGATTAAAGACAGCTCCCCCAATATTTCAAAAGAAAATGGATATGATTTTCGGGGAATACAAAAGATTTACGATAGTATACGTAGATGACATTCTAGTATTTAGCAATAACATGCAAGAACATTTAGGACATTTGCAGACAGTCTTTAAGTTATTTGTAGACAACGGCATAATAATTAGCAAAAAGAAAATGGTTCTATGTAAGCAATACATAGACTTTTTAGGGGTAACGATCGGAGAAGGAAAAATAAAACTACAACCCCATATTGCTAAAAAAATATTAGACATGCCAGATAGACTAAACAAGACTAAAGATTTGCAAAAGTTTTTAGGTATATTAAATTACGCCAGAAACTTCATTAAAGACCTAGGAAAAATTGCTGGACCGCTATATTCTAAAACAGGTTCAACAGGCCAGAAGAATTTCAATACTGAAGACGTAAAAATCGTAAAGCTCCTAAAACAACGGATCCAGAATATTCCGGATCTCAGCATGCCTCTCGAAAATGATTATTTAATAATCGAGACAGACGGAAGTTTTGAGGGATGGGGCGCGGTATTGAAAGCCAAGACAAATAAATATTGTAATAAGACCTCGGAACGTATTTGCGCATACCAAAGCGGTAAATACAAAGAAAAAGGCAATATGAGTAGTATAGACGCAGAGATACTAGCTGTAATATACGGGTTGAATGCTTTTAGACTGTATATTTTAAATAAGGCAGAGACATTAGTTAGAACAGATTGTGAAGCTATAGTCAAGTTTCACCAAAAGATTAACGATAAAAGTAGTAGTAGAAGAAGATGGTTAAATTTTCTAGACACTATCTCTATATATAATTTAGTTTTCGAACACATAAAAGGTAAAGATAATAACCTAGCAGATCAACTTAGTAGATTAACTATCACGACAGACAAATCTAGAAAAAATATTAAAGTTTTCCCAAGCTAATGGTATTTTTCTTTGTTTTCAGCATGAGTAGCTCGACAAAGAAGACTACTACAAAAGACAAGGGGAAAGGCCCAGCCATACCCCAAGACAATTACAGACAATCAGTGTTGGGGAACCTGAACTTCAGGCCCATATCTGCCCTTGAGACTCCCCCCTTAGAAAGACTAATTTTCGGTAAGAATAATTTAATATCTTACCCCCCATCAAATATGACTTTTAAAGTTTTACCAGACTTTGTTATAGATAAACAACAGAGATGCCTTGTGGATAATTTATGGATTTCACACACAAGGAAAGACAACAGCCATTTTTTGGCAACTTTAAATAGTACGTGTTCTTATTTCCATGAAAAGAACTTAGAAAAACGTTTTAAATTTTACGTAGTAATTCATGGAAAGACTAAAGGAATTTTTCAGACTTGGATTGAAGTGGTGGAATCAATCAAAGATATTAAAACCCCACTATTCAAAGGTTTTAATGACTTTAATGAAGCCTTGGACTATGCAAGAGGAATACTCGGTCCAAATTACTACCTCTCTCCAGCTCTCAGACAAAATCCTAACCAGACCCCACAGTACAACATCAAAAAAGACACAGACAAGATTATCTTTTGTGACCATTGCAATGCAATGACAGAATCCTTCAAAAGACTAAATCAGACCAAAGAAGAACTCCAGACCCATAACATATATCTCCTAGAAAAGAACACAAAATTAGAGTTACTCCTGAGACAAACTCAACAGAGTTCTCCATCTCAAAAAATGGATGAGACAGGTCTGCGTTCCCTTCTGAATGCAAAGAAACCTATTGTATCAGGTATAGATACAACTAGTCCGGTGCAAACGGTTGCCGGTAAAGACTTATCAAATCCGTTAATGGCTGCCACTTTGCCCAAAAGTGAACATGAGGAAGCAACATCCTCTAGACCTAGAAGAAGGCTCCCAAAGACTATAGTGGGATCCTCGGACAATAGCGGACATACAAAAAGAAGCGAAAAGAATATAGAGCAAATTATAAAAGACACCTTTGGAAAGAATTTTCCAAGAACAAATAAGTAGTCAGACAAAAGAACCGGAGAAAGATATACATGTAATCAATATAGAACTAATAGACGAAACACCGGTCCAAGTACAAAATTCGGGACAAGGTTCTAGTTCGGGAAATGTATTCAGAGTAACAGAAGATCATATTTCGGACACAGGATCAGACGAGAATTATGAACAAGACGCACAGGACCCAAACGAGGCTTACGACTCAGGAATGAGTTTTGACTCAGTGGCCCTACATAATTTAGACACGTAGAAAAAAGCAACGGACAGCGTTTAAAGCTGGAAAATGCTATTATTAGACCAAGACGTAAAGAAGAAAGGGACAGGACAGCATCTCTACTTTTGCAAAGTTTGTCAAACTTTACGGAAAGTAATATGCCACCAACAGAAGACGACAAAACCAGAAAGAAAGTTTTTCAACAAAGCAGACAGCGACGATGGGGCCCCAAGCGCACCCGACCGAAAGCAAAAATTGAAAGATTCTTTGTGGAATTGAAGTCCGCAGCTGAAGTCCGGATCTCTTAATATAAATATCAGACTCTTCGAGGGAAGGAAAATAAGAGGAGAAACACATAGAGAGAAAAAGAAAGAGAGCAAGAGCGAACAAAGTAGTGAGCAATTGCCATAAACACCAGACTATTCCCCCTCTCCACATGTTTTCATCCTACGCTCCCATTGTATAAACCACTTAGCATGTAAGATAGTTTGAGTGATTTTTCATTTCCGCAGTAGCAGTAGCAGTTTCCGGGACTCCCGAAAGGGAAATCCCATTGTACTTCTAGACATGTAAGTCTACTATCCAGAGAGTTATCTCCAGCCATGTAAATTATGTTTAATTTTTGAATATTTAAATATATATCTTGCAGGATTGCAGGAAAATTATGTTTATATCATGTGTTTATTTTCATCATGAATCTTGAGTTACTATTATAAACCTCTGCCATGAATGTCAAAATTACTGTTGAAAGCTTTATCGTAATATGCCTAAACACGGTTATCTTCTTAACTTAGTATATGGTTCTCTAAAAAGCTCCGTTATGCTGTCCATGGATTAACCTGTAAATTCCTATGACAACGGTGGTTGTTTAAAGGCCTGTTGATGTCCGCGGAAGGACTGTTGTGGCCGCTTTTTGGGTGTGGTTAAAGACGACAGACCTAACGTGGGTAAAGCTTTAAAGAAGAGATGAACAGTAAAGAAGAAGAAGTGAATAGGTATAGTATGGTGAAGAATAAATAGTAACAAAATATGAATGACAGAGAAGATGAATAGTAATCTGAGACTAGTGACTGGACAGAGTCCAGAGTTTAAAAAAAAAAAAAAAAAAAAAAAAAAAAAACTACTTATTACTGGAGATATGCTCTGAATTTCAAAGACTTATATGGAAAGAAGCCTACAAAGGGAGAGTACTGAGTAGGATTTACAAATTTTTGAGAAAACCTTCATTGAAACATCCTATGATGTGGGGAGGAAGATGCCCTTGTGTGGCTAGTATATTTGTATTTACCACATTGTGCATGACATTTAGACATATTATGCCCACAGATGCCGACGTGAAATGATGCCCACATAGGCTGTTATGGTAAGGAATATGCCCAATGGGGCCGATGTATACGTATACTGCATTGCGCATGATGTTTAGGCATATGTATTAGGACCCTCAGAGATATTTACTGTTGGTCAGTTGTTTCTGTTTCAGTTATTGATATATCCCTGTTATGCTATTATTCATGCCTGACATACTCAGTACATCAGTCGTACTGAAGTCCTTTTTGTTGGGGACGCTGCGTTTCATGCATGTAGGTTCGATTAAAGAAGGTGACGGTTCATGCTAGTAGGTTGCTGGTTCAGCTGATGTTGGAGCACTCTATTTGTTTCAGAGTTGTCGTTGGTCGTGGTATAGTATTTTTGCATCTGCATATGAGTATGGCGGGGTCTTGTCCCGTCCTTGTAATGTCATGTATTCTTTAGAGGCTTGTAGACATGTGTCATGTGGTTAGTTGTCATGTGTGACATTGTCGGCCTTGGTATGGATATGTATATATGAAAATTGGATTTCTGATTAAGATTTTCTATAATATTTTTGGCTTAGTCCCTATTTAATTATGATTAGATGTTGGACGTACGATTAGCGGTACCCGACGGATAGGATCCGGATGTCCGTCGCAGCCCTCCGATTTGAATAATGACATACTCAGGAACTATTACTGAGCCTCCTCGTGTATTGACAATGCGAGTCTAATCACCACTTCTCTTCTGATGAAATTGTGGAGAATTCATTGTATTTAGCTTTCCGAGTCCAGCCACGTGGGTGTCAGTGGCTAGCCAGAAAATGATGCTAGAAGTTTCATTTAAAAGCTGTAATGTATGATTAATTACTGTATTACTTATTCAAAATTCAAATTATGTAAATTTGATAAATTATTTGTAGTCATCTCAAACTGTCTTCTCTCGAGCATTTTTTATCATGCGTGAAACATGTCCCGTAATAATTGTGTGAAATTGACACTGTTGAACTTAAGGAAACTACAATTTTCCCCACCTTGCCCTGTTTTTGTCTCCCTTTTCTCTGCAATTAATCTCCCCCCCCCGCCCCCGCCCCCGCCCTAGCCCTAGCCCTAGCCCTACTCCCCTTAAATGCCACCCTTCACCAGCATAAACCCAGTATTTTTTATAAAGCTCTATTTTTTATTTCTTTTTTGCTGTTGGGCTCGTGCTCAATACGGGTTTGGCTCATCTAGCATCTACATAAATTTATTTTGAGCCGTGTTGGTTATTCTCCACTTTTATACTCTCTTTTTTCTCTTGACAACATAATAAATTAGTAATTAAATAAGCAATCTAAAACTCGTGGTCATGAGATAGCACATGCAACAAAAATTTCTAACAACTACCCAGGGTGAAATATGTATGAACTTAGAATCCATGTATATCTATTGTACTTGATAATGGTAAATGACTCTATTGACAATATTTTTCAGTTCAGTATTGTCAAAGCCCATGTTTTATCTCTTTAAAGTTAATTGTACCGTTTGATTTTTCTTTTTAAATCTTAAACATAGTAATTTATTAATTATTATCATTAGAAGTAAACTCGTAATTCCATTCATGAGGGTGTACTCAAAAGAAACTACTCCGTATTATTGAGCCTTTTCCCATATGAAAATGCGAGTCTAATCACCACCACTTTTTCATGAGTATGAAACTATCAATGCGTGAAAATTCATTGCATCTTTAGCGTCCAGCCACGTGGGTCCGTGGGTGTTGGGGTGGCTAGCTATGCTCACTATGAATTTCATTAAAAAACTGCAAAAGATATAATGTACGATCAATTAGATTACTTATTCAAAATTCAAAGTGAAAAGGGTCATATTTGACCTGACCTTCAGAAATTATATTTATCCTCCGTTAAAATATAAAGTTAAATATGTCCTTTTCGTTGATAAAATTATTATATTTATTCTTTATAGACAGAATTCCACGTGGATGTGTGATTTACGGGGATGACACATGTAATCCACGTGGGGTGGGACGCACCTTCGTCTTGAACAGCCGCTGCCTCCACTGCCCCACCTTCGTCTTCAACAGCCATCGCCGCCTCCACCTCCACCGCCACACCAGCCACACCTCCAACAACCATGGGAAATACAACCAGAACCACTAAAAGGGTCAACATTGGACATTGTGATTCAATGAAAGAAGTGGATCCCAACCAGAACCACTAACAGGGTCAACATTGGACATTGAATCTGCTCTATTATTCATCCCAGTAGAAAGGGAATTGAAGGAAGTATCACCATTTTCCTTAGTTCCCATTTTCAAGAAAATACAAAGGCAACAGAGGATCCACAAATAACTCAGTTTGTGTGCACCTTCAAAAAGAGGCGGAGAGACAGTAGGGTCAGGGATCTGTGGCGTTCCTTCAACGATGGTAAACACCAGAGCAACGCCGTAGTTACGTCGGAAAATCACAAACACGGTCAGATCTGGGTTTTTAAGGTGGTGACCATTTTTACCGGCGTAACAAAAATAGAGGGACTGAGGGAAGGGGTTCGCCGTGCGTGGGTTTGTGGTGTTACGGTGGTGGTTATAAGTGGTGACTGGTGGTCTAGCAGTGAACGGGGGAGGGGAAGATGAAGTGGAGGCGGTGGCTTGGTGGTGGTTTTCTCGTGGTGGTGGCTTTCGCCGGTGATGTGGTCTGGTGGGTCTGCCGGATCTCCGATAGTGACGGCCGGCGACAACGACGAGATCCCTGACCCTACTGTCTCTCCGCCTTCTCCGACGGTGATGTACTCATGCGTTGCTCCGGCGATATCCGTGGGAGCGACGCGTGCTCCTTTCTCCAGTGTTGGAGATGGGGACGGAGGAGGCGGCGGTGACTGTTGAAAACGAAGGTGGGTCCTACCCTTCACGTGGATCCCCTGTGTCATCCACATGTTTGTTCATAAAGGGCAAATATACTATATAGCAAAGGACATATTTAACCTAATATTTTACCGAAGAATAAATATGACCCTTTTTTCCGAAAACTGAATAGCAACATGATCCTTTTTCCAAATTCAAAATCAAATGATGTGAATTAGATAAATTATTTGCAGCCATCTCATATTGTCTTCTCTAAATTTTTTTGTCATGTGTTAAATATGTGATATAATAATTGAGTGACTTATTATTGATAAGTGAAAATATATTTTTTCCTCTAAACTTATTTTGAAAATTTACTTTAATAATTAAATTTTATAAATATTTAAATATCTCTAAACAACTTTCAATACTTTTTTTATTTAATTTCAACGGATCGAGTAATTTCAAGTATCATTCATTTTTTTTTTATAGAAAGTGTGTCATTTTTATGAGTTTGAACCAATTTTAGCCTCTGCTTTCAGTAATTTAAATAATAATGAGAATTAAATAAAATCATACACTTTTCGATTTCATGATGTCTCTTCGCTCCATAACAACAGGTAATCCAGGAGTACTATAGTTTAAAAAAAGAAGATATTTTTAAATAGGAGTAGCAGTCGTCATCATTAGAGTAATTTTCCGAATTGGTAAACCAATTTAATTAAAAAGAAAAATTGATAAACCAAAGTTGCATCCAGATGCCCAATTAGTTTAAGCTTTCGATGTGTCACGTTAAAATATTACTATTAAAAAACGAAAAAGTAACTCTAAGTTAAGGTTTACCTAACCACTAAACAGATTCTTTTCCCAAAACTATTTCACAAAAACTTTCCCAAACACATATACAACCAAAACCAAAACATCAAAGCCAACCGCATGACATGAATATTAGGGTCGGAATTCAAAAATGCCGTTCTAAGTTCTAACCTTATCTTTCGAATCCCTTTGAAGAATACATTCGACTCCAAAAATGATTAAGGTATGTATTTCATGAAAAATACTTAAGTCTTATGCACGTTTAATGTAATGAATACTTATATTGTCAAGTTACTTCCATACGTAATTTCAAGATTACAAATTCAACATTTTAAAGAAATTTTATCCAATGACAAAATAAAAAAATGTTTATATGGATGATGTATATAATTATACTCATTATTATATGGCTGAATACATTGACAATCTCTTAAACTTGTGAATAAATTTAATTTAGACAATTGAACTATGACATGTTCCGGTTGAGCACTTAAACACATGATAAAGTGTCCATATTAAACACTTCCAACTCAAATTTTTGAAAAAAAGCCTCTGGGCGTGTTATCAATCGTCCATTACGTAGATAAGCTAACCACTTAAAATATGTCATCTTCTTAATTATAGGCATAAGTAGGGTTGTGTAAAAACCGGTTTAATCGATAAACGAAACCAATAAAAACGCTATTGGTTTATTGGTATCGGGTTATTGGGTTAACGGTGATTTGTAAATGATTTTGTAAATTTTTTTATTGGGTTATCGGTTCAATTTCCGATTTCAAGGATTTAGTTAATGGTTAAACCGACAACCCAATAAGCTTATATTAAAATTATCTTTTTATCGCTAATTATATTATAGTGGCTTTCAATTTTAATTTTTAAATACAAACCCTATTTCTAAATTCTTACCGCAAGAACACTTATGTTCTCAATTCTCATTTCGCTTATCATTTGTACTTTTATTATTTAGAATGTATTAAACAATTTGAAAGTTCATTATCATTTGATGATTTGATGCTTAATTGATATAGTGCATTTTAGAATTTTTATCTTGTAGTTTGTGAATTTTTTTATGAATGAAGTGTATATTAGAACAAATGAAAATAAGAGAAAACAAAAAAAAATTAGCGGAACATTTTCTTATTGATTAAACCAAAAATCGAACCGTTAAGAACCAAAAATTTATAAATGAAAAAATGTTAAGAACCAAAAACTGATTAATTAGACGCTAAAGAATACAGGCAAAGACTGTTCAAGAGGTGCTCAGTTGAAATGTGCAAATATCATCACCTTATCCCTCTATAAGTAGACATCCACTTGCAAGAAAGACTCGTATCAATTTCAGAGTGGAAGCTAAGGCATCTCAATTTCCACAAAGAAAAAGGAACACCCTTGTGCTACTACTCTCACTTTCAATTATCCCATTCACCATATATCATATGTATATCATACGGTACATAGTGTATATTTAGTTTAGGTAATATTTGGGTGTAATTAGTATTGTATATGTTGGAAATTAGTCTTTGGCGGGAGTTGCGACCAACCAACTTTAATGACTTAAACACTAGTGTTACGCATGTTGGAGAATCCGGTTCTTCACACGTGCATGATCTACTAAGTACGTAGATAACCGTAGGGTCAAGAATTATCAAATTTCATTGAGAAATGAAAGAGACATTGGTTCACGAAGTGAGGTGTTTGAAACATGGAAAAGTGTGGTTGGGTTCAATTCTCCCTCATCGGTAGAGGAAGAAAGAATTGTTGTGTATATAAGACTCAAAATTGGTTTGGGGTTTGGGACCCCAAGGGGTATCTCATGTGTTTAAAGGAGGGAGGACCTAGATGTGCTTCGGTTCGAGGAAAGCCCACACGCGCGCCACCGCCGCCCGCCCGTCCGGTTCCGATTTCTGATATTATTTTTTTGGGCCAGAGAACTTTTCCAGATGTACAGTTTGATCCCAGAAGTTTCATATGTACAGTTTGGACCAGAATTCTTTCAGATGTACAGTTTGGTCCCTGAAGTTTCCAGAAAGTCAGAATTGGCAGAGAAGATCAGAAACGCCACAGCACTCAATTTAGCCATTTATTTTGGCTGAATTACTCCTCCTATAATGGCCAATCCGTTGGTCTTTCTCACCATTTATTTTGGTGGCTTTACTACCTCCATAATGGCCATTACTTGACCAGTAATGGCACTTATGGAGGCAGTTAAACAGTCTCTCCCTCACCTATATAAACAACCCCTTGCACCATTGTTGAGGACACTTTACACTGCACGAAAATACACAACCAGAAACAGTTCTTCCTACAACTTCCAAGCATCATTTCATTATTCAAAATTCTTCACGGAAGCATTTGAGTTTCCGTTGCTCAAGTGTTCATTTGCTGTTTTATCTTGGGAGACAGTTGTCCAGGACGTATAAAGGATACATACGGGGCAATATTGTCTTAAAGACAGAGTGCCACACTTGATTCAGCATACACCAAAAATAGAAAACAGTTCTAGTTTTTCTTGTTCAACATCTTTGTAATTTTCAGTTTTCTTGTTGAATTGCAATTTCAATTCTTACATTAGCAGTTACTTGTAATTTCCGTTTCCTGCATCCTTTGTAACCAACAATATACTTACCATAATTGTATAGTTAGTAACCAAGTAGAATAAAGTTTTAAGAGTAGAATAGGAATATGATTCTCCTATTATGAAAATATGTAAATATGTAAATTGTATATATATTCTTTCAATTAATGAAAATAATCAAAGGATTATTTCTTTCATGGTATCAAGAGTCTAGGTTAATATTTTCTCCCTAATATTTCCATCCAAACCACCGAACCCGAGCCCCCTTCTTCGGTTTCCGTGCCCGAAAATTACTTTTCTCTTCCCAATTTTTTCTCCACAATCCCTACGTCACGTCTTGCGTTGCTATTATGGCTAGGAACATGTTTCACCCTGCCCTTACTGTTTCTAATATCAGAATCACATCCCTATCATTCTTGAAATAGAAAATGTCCAATACGCGACGTGGGTCGAACTGTTCAAAATACATGCACGCTCGCATCAAGTTCTCCATCATATTATCCTCGTGGCTCCTACAGATACGAAGGTGCCCAAACCAAAGGATGATCCTACGTTATGGACGACCCTTGATGCTACTGTTCTTCAGTGGATTTACTCAATTATTTCTAGCGACCTCTTGCAAACGATTATCGAACCCGACGCTACGGCGATGGAGGCATGGAATAGAGTACGTGATATATTCCAAGATAATCAGAATTCTCGTGATGTTACCTTTGAGCAAGAATTTTTCCACTTCGAAGAAGCCGGCTTGGCCAAAAAAGCGGCTACCGGTGCTAGTCCCGTAGTCATGATGACGTCCTCTACAAAATCTCCGGGTGGTGTTGATAATTCCAACCAAAACCATACTCATGGTGGCGGCAAAAATAGTCGGAAAAATAATGCCAAAAATTACGGGGCAAACGCGTGGTTCCGGAGATGGTCATAGTGGCAGTAGGTCTCGAAATACTGGCAGTTGGCCACCACCCAACTGGTCCCAATCGTAGCCCCCCTGGCTGTGGGCCTGGGCCAGTGGGCAGTGGCCCAACAGTCCCTACGGCCCAACAGTTTTGCATTCTGGCCACTGGACTACTCATCAGCGTTTTTCAGGCCCAATCCAGTTTGGCCCAGTGGTTCTCGCCCCAGTTCTGGACCGGGACAACAACCCAGTGTACTTGGGCCCCAAACTGTCAGGCCTATCATGCAGCGGGCCCCACTTATTCCGACATTAAAGCCGTGATGCACACGCTTGGAATAAATCCTTCGGACCCAAATTGATACATGGACACCGGCGCCACTACTCACATGTCGTCCAACTCAGGTATTCTATCGTCTTATTCCAATTTGAGCAACACTCGTGGTATAATTGTTAGTAATGATAATTCAATTCCAATTCGTGATTATGGTCAGAAAGCATTGTCTCCCCCCAATCCACCCCTTATTTTGAAAAATACCATTCACTCTCCAAAATTGATTAAAAATTTGGTGTATGTCTAAAAATTCACTACTGATAATTCCGTGTCCATAGAATTTGATCCATTTAGTTTTTCTGTGAAGGATTTCAAAATGGAGAGTTCTCTCATGAGGTGTGAGTGTTGGGGTGATCTTTATCCTATCACACCACGTTCTGGTTTCTCGAGTTACGCAATGCCATCCACTTTTGCCGCTCTGGCTCCTTCCGTGTGGCATGCTCATCTAGGTCATCCGTGATAATCTATTTTATCTTCCTTAGATAAAAACAATTTTATTTCTTGTAAGAGTGTGCGTAGTACTCCGAATTGTCAATCTTGTTCGTTAGGAAAAATAGTTAAGTTGCCATTTGTAGACTCCACTTCTCATACTTTAATGTCATTTGATATTATTCATAGTGATTTATGGACGTATCATGTTCTTAGTTCTTTGGGTCATCGGTATTATGTTCTCTTTTTGGATGATTATTCTAAGTTTTTATGGACTTTTCCAATAGCAAAAAAATCTCAAGTTTTTTCCATCTTCTTAAAATTTAGAGCATTCATTAGAACCCAATTCGAATGGAAAATAAAAAATATTTTTTTGTGATAATGACAAAGAGTATGACAATGGGTATTTCGGGAATTATGTGCTAATAATGGGATCAATTTTTATTTTTCTTGTCCTCATACTTCTTCACAAAATGGGAAAGCCGAACGCAAAATTCGTACCATTAATAACATTGTCTGAACTTTATTGATTCATGCTTCCGTACCCCCGTCTTTTTGGCATCATGCTCTACAAATGGCTACATATTTCCTTAACATAATTTCTTCCAAAGGTTTGACATATTATTCCCCCCCCTTCACATTCTATATAATAAAACACATTCGTATTCACATCTTAGGGTCTTTGGGTGTTTGTGTTATCCGCTATTTTCGTCCACCACAATTAACAAACTTCAGGCCCGGTCTACTCTATGTGTGTTTTTTGGTTTTCCGTCTAATCATCGTGGTTACAGATGCTTTGATTTATCCTCTAATAAAATCATCAATTCATCATTAGTCGCCATGTCATTTTTTATGAATCTCAATTTCAGTTTGCTAAAGTGAGTAATCATGTGCCTAGTTCGTATACTTTTTTGGATGATGGTATATCCCCGTTTATTATTCACTATTTTCGGACATGTACTGCACCCAAAATTCTCCAGCGGGTCGTGGTCCCACTGATCCGTCACAGTCCTCTCGCCGATTTTGTCATCGGGCGATTTAACAATTGGGCGATCAATATCGAACTGGTCGATTCTAGATCCCCATCAAGTTTACGCTTCCCGAAATGGGTCAGCATGCCCACTGCCTGTTGGCCAGTCCATACCGAGTCCAAAAACTTCCCAAATTCAGCCCAATCCTTCCCCGAGTCATAGACCAATCACTCGTAGTTAACAGGATATTTTTAAACCTAAAAGGCATTTTAATTTACATTCTAATGCTCTTAAATCACCCTTACCCCGTGATCATGTGTCTGCATTAAATGACTCGAATTGGAAAATTGCTATGACCGATGAATATAATGCTCTTATTGATAAGAAGACGTAGGAGTTGGTGCCCCGTCCATCTAGTATTAATATTATTAGGTTTATGTGGATTTTTTCTCATAAGGACAATTCAGACGGTTCGTTTGTACGACATAAGGCTCGGCTTGTGGGTGATGGTAAGACTCAGCAGGTTGGTGTGGACTGTGGTGAGACGTTTAGTCCTGTGGTCAAGCCGGCTACCATTCACACTGTGCTCAGCTTGGCTCTTTCGAAAACACGGACATTCATCAGTTAGATGTGAAGAATGCTTTCTTACACTGTGATCTCAAGGAGACAGTCTATATGCATCAGCCCTTGGGGTTTAGGGATCCCAAATATCCTCACCATGTATGTTTATTGAAGAAGTCATTGGATCGGCTTAAGCAGTCTCTACGGGCCTGGTATAAGAGGTTTGCTGACTATGTTTCGACTATTGGGTTCACTCACAGCAGGTCGGATAATTCTTTATTCATATATTATCGTGGTTCGTCTTTGGCTTATATACTTCTAATGTGGATGATATTATCTTGACTGCCTCTTCCAATGTCTTACGCCAGTCTATCATGACAATGCTCAGCTCTGAGTTTTCTATGAAAGACTTGGAGCTCTTGAGTTATTTTTTGTGGATTATTGTCACTCGTCATGTAGGTGGATTGTTCTTGTCACAAAGAAAGTATGCCGCCGAGATCATTGAGAGGGTTGGGATGTCATCCTGTAAGTCCACTTCCACTCCCGTTGATACTAAACCCAAATTGGGTGTTGCGGGCAACGCACCATACGAGAACCCGACCCGTTATCGCAGTCTTGCAAGGGCCCTTCAGTATCTCACATTCACGAGACCAGATATTACGTATGTAGTCCAACAAGTGTGTTTGTTTATGCATAATTCCAGGGTTGAGCACATGAATGCGCTCAAACGCATCATTCTATATATTCAGGGTACACTTGACTATGACTTGCATTTATATCCTTCAACGACGTCCACGCTTGTCTCGTATACAGATGCTGATTGGGGTGGCTGTCCAGACACCAGCCGGTCTACGTCTGGCTATTGTATGTTTCTTGGCACTAACTTGGTCTCATGGTCTGCGAAATGTCAGTCGACTTTATCCCGATCCGGTGCCGAGGCCGAGTATCGAGGGGTAGCTAATGTGGTCTCGGAATCATGTTGGTTACGTAATTTGTTGTTAGAGCTTCATTGCCCTATTCAGAAAGCGACCTTGGTTTATTGCGATAATATTAGTGGCATCTACCTTTCTGGTAATCCGGTTCAGCACCAGTGCACTAAACATATCGAGATGGAAGGTTGCTCGTGGTCAGGTACGCGTCTACCATGTCCCGTCCCGGTATCAAATAGTTGACATCTTTACAAAGGGTCTTCTCTCGGTCCTTTTTGAAGATTTTAGGGACAGTCTCAGTGTTCGAAGACCATTCGCTTTGACTGCGGGTGTGTGTTAGAAATACATATGATATTCCATATATCATATAGTACATAGTGTATATGGTACATAGTGTATATTTAGTTTAGGTAATATTTTGGTGTACTTAGTATTGTATACTTATCATAATTGTATTACCATAATTGTATAGTTAGTATCCAAGTAGAATAAGGTTTTAAGAGTAGAATATGAATAAAATTCTCCTATTATGGAAATATGTAAAATTGTATATATACTCTTTCAATTAATGAAAATAATCAAGAGATTATTTCTTTCACTTAGTTGCAGGTGAATCGCAACCTCCATTTCTCGACACCAATGTCAACGAAGAGATAAAGCTTTAAAATCTCTATTGTCCCATGTTCAAACTCGCATGCAAGTTGAGTTGGGATAATGTGATGACGTTTTATGCAAAATCCTAACTAGTGTTTCTTGATTCACTGGTCAACCATCTCATTTAGACTATGCAATGTGTTACCACTCAGTAGAATCATCCAAGAGGGTGATCTCAGGTATTTCGTGCTACCAGTGATCCGAGGAAGAGGCGGCGGGCTTTATCCATCCAACGTTAAACAACAAAACCTTTGTCCTCGAGACATTATTCAAGAGGCCGACGAGGTCCAACAAGGATTGCATGTGGTGTTTACATGTGTTGACACCAAAAAAGGCGTCGTTCGTGAGTCCACTGATCTTAATGTCAGGTTTTTCACTCCAACTATTTGTATCAGAGAAACTATTTGGAAAATTGGGGAGTATGATGACAAGTTGAGGGGAACCCGGGTCCACAAACTTTGAGCAGTTGGTTCAAGATTGAGAAATTTGAGTCGGATTATAAGTTTGTGTTCTGTCCAAGTGTGTGTAAGTTTTGTAAAGTTATTTGCAAAGATGTTGTGATTTTTACTAAGGATGGAGTTAGGTTTTTGGCTCTCAGTGACACTCCATTTAGGGTCATGTTCAAGAAGACCTTCTGATGAGTTCTGATTCTTGCAATTTTTCTACAGTTGTATGGTTAATTGGGAGCTTTGTTTTGCAATAATATTCTGCTTCAATGATGTAATCTGGCTTGTGTTCAATATGTTAATTTAAACATGGATTAATCTTCTTCTGTTGAATTGTTGTTTATCGTGTTGAACCTTGATTTGAAAGATTTTTTTTTTTTGGATTTGTGTGATACATGAATCTTTTAGTTCATATGAGAAAAATATTAAGATACATGTATTATTTTATTCTTGAACTAGGGAATAGGAAAAAATTATAATTAAATTATCATACATGTACTAGAATATGTACATGTTAGAAGAGTTCTATAAGTACCTAGGTACTATGTAAGTTAAGTTGGTGGAAAAACATATTCTCCACTTCTTTTCAGTAGAAAGATTAATTATATAAGTCAAGTTGAGTGGAATAAAAAAGAATTGTTGCCTCACTTGTCTTCAAGAGAGAATTTGAGTGACTCAGAGTGCGTCTCCTCCCCCGATTTTTCAATATTTTGTATCATATCCACTTGTTCTAAGGGACCAGTGGTGAACCCGAATTTTTGAAAGATGTGAATGAATGAATTTTTAGATTGAGATGAATATGAAATACGAGATTAGCTACGATAGCTATGACAATGATGTGCTAGAGAAGCATCAGCTGAAGTAATTATTTTGGTAGGTGTTGAACTACTAAGATTTTAAAAATTAAAACAACTTTTGAGTGATGTTTTTGAGGGAAAGGAGTCCAACAAAGGAATCAACCTCGATGAAGCAGTTGTGTTTGAAGTAGTTGCACGATGAAGAATCTCGAGTAGAGAGATAGCGAATTATATTGCTGCCATGAGAAAGATGGATATGAAAATCCACACTCGGATTGATGATGAGATGTCAGGAAGATTATTTTTATGAAATCCGAGATGAAGATGATTATGATTATCATCATGAGAAAGCATGTTGTCGAATCTAACAACACTAGCTTTAATGAAGTTTAAGAAAGTGATTCATGAAGAAGTGAACGCTTCTAAAATATTATCCATTGTTGTAGAATCTAAGAAGAGTTTTACAATAAATATGATAATTGAGAAATGAAGAAAAAAAATTATTCATGCTACTGAGAAATCTCCAAAAGGGGAGAGCGGTGGTGAAAAGTAAAGTTCTAATGAAACTGATGATGAAAACCTCAATCTCATGAAGGAAACATCTTCTGAGAAGGAAGATGAGAAAATCTGAAAAGATATGATATTTTTGAAGAATTATGAGATCACATAACGAATATGGTCTTGAGCTAGCTTCGCAAGCCAAGGTTGTGATCGACTCAGACGACGACTTTGCTACTGGCGCTTCAGGAGGAAGACGCTGAAATTCATATTCGAGAAGTTGAAGAATATTTTGTAAATTTTGACTGCAAGGTTCAAGTGGGAATGTTGAAATGTGAACCTTGCCTTGGAAGAAGAAAAATATTTTTTGATTTGTGTGATACATAAATCTCTTAAGTTCATGTATGAGAAAAATATTAAGATACATGTATTTTTTTATTCATGAACTAGAAAATAGGAAAAAAATAGAATTAAATTATGATACATGAATATGTACATGTTAGAAGAGTCCTATAAATACCTAGGTACTACAACATTTTATGTAAGTTAAGTTGGTGGAAGAACATATTTACCACTTTTCTTCAAGAGAATGATTAATTATATAAGTCAAATTGAGTGGAACAAAGAAGAATAGTTGCCTCACTGTCTTCAAGAGAGAATTTGAGTGATTGAGAGTGTGTCTCCTCTCCTGATTTTCCAACATATTACCCCAACTTACCTTTGTTCTCCTAAAAACATTAGTGTTTATCTTACCATGTGTGCTAACGTCACATTTAATCGATAAAAAATTACATATATATATGCATGTGAGAAGAGACAAAGACTCCTACATGCGGAACACTAGTGTTTAATTCATTAAATATGGGTGAACGCACCTTCCCGCCAAAGGCAAATTTCCAACAAGATATACATATGATATACCATATATCATATGTGGTATATCATACGATACATAGTGTATACGGTACATAGTGTATATTTAGTTTAGGTAATATTTGGGTGTAATTAATATTGTATACTTACCATAATTATATAGTTAGTATTCAAGTAGAATAAGGTTTTAGGTGTAGAATAGGAATATGATTCTCCTATTATGAAAATATGTAAATTGTATATATACTCTTTCAATTAATAAAAATAATCAAGAGATTATTTCTTTCATGGTATCAAGAGTCTAGGTTAATATTTTCTCCCACTTTCTCCCTAATATTTCTGTCCAAACCACCGAATCCGAGCCCCCTTCCTCGATTTCCGTGCTTGGAAATTACTTTTCTCTTCCCAATTTTTTTCTCCACAATCCCTACGTCACGTCTTGCGTTGCTATTATGGCTAGGAACATGTTTCACCCTGCCCTTACTGTTTCTAATATCAAGAATCGCATCCCTATCATTCTTGAAATAGAAAACGTCCAATACGCGACGTGGGCCGAACTGTTCAAAATACATGCACACTCGCATCAAGTTCTCCATCATATTATCCTCGCGGCTCCTACAGATACGGAGGTGCCCAAACCAGAGGATGATCCTACGTTATGGACGACCCTTGATTCTACTGTTCTTCAGTGGATTTACTCCATTATTTTTAGCGACCTCTTGAAAACGATTATCGAACCTGACGCTACGACGATGGAGGTATGGAATAGAGTACGTGATATATTCCAAAATAATCAGAATTCTCGTGCTGTTACCCTTGAGCAGGAATTTTCCCACATTTATATGAAAAATTTCTCAAACGTTTCAGCATATTGCAAAAGGTTAAAGGAATTGGCGGACCAACTCCGCAATGTTGGCGCGCCTGTTTTGAATGATCGTTTGGTCCTACAAATGATTGCAGGACTTTCAGAGGCATATAGTGGTGTTGGCATGCTTCTTCGTCAGAGCAGCCCTCTTCCGCAATTTTATCAGGCTCGTTCTATGCTTACCTTCGAAGAAGCCGGCTTGACCAAAAAGGCGGCTACCGGTGCTAGTCCCGTAGTCATGATGACGTCCTCTACAAAATCTCCGGGTGGTGTTGATAATTCCGGCCAAAACCATACTCATTGTGGCGGCAAAAATAGTCGAAAAAATAATGACAAAAATCGTTGGGGAAAATGCGGTGGTTTCGGAGATGGTCACGGTGGCAGTAGGTCTCGAAATACCGGCAGTGGGCCACCACCCAACTGGTCCCAGTCGTGGACCTCTGGCCGTGGGCCTGGGCTAGTGGGCAGTGGCCCAACAGTCCCTACGGCCCAACAGTTTCGCATTCTGGCCACTGGACTGCCCAACAACGTTTTTTCAGGCCCAATCCAGTTTGGCCCAGTGGTTCTCGCCCCAGTTCTGGGCCGGGATAACAACCTGGTGTACTTGGGCCCCAGCCCCCTCAGGCCCATCATGCAGCGGGCCCCACTCCTTCCGACATTGAAGCCGCGATGCACACGCTTGGTATTATTTTATTCATGAACTAGGGAATAGGAAAAAAATAGAATTAAATTATGATACATGAATATGTACATGTTAGAAGAGTCCTATAAATACCTAGGTACTACAACATTTTATGTAAGTTAAGTTGGTGGAAGAACATATTTACCACTTCTCTTCAAGAGAATGATTAATTATATAAGTCAAGTTGAGTGGAACAAAGAAGAATCGTTGTCTCACTGTCTTCAAGAGAGAATTTGAGTGATTGAGAGTGTGTCTCCTCTCCCGATTTTCCAACATATTACCCCAACTTACCTTTGTTCTCCTAAAAACGTTAGTGTTTATCTTACCATGTGTGCTAACGTCGCATTTAATCGATAAAAATTTATATATATATATATATATATATATATATATATATATATATATATATATATATATATATATATATATATATATATATATATATATAACTAGTGAAGTATTCACACTCCTTAAAAGAATAAGAGTACTAATTAATTCCTAGACAAAAAATAAGTATATTATCTAAACTACCCTTATCTAAAGTCTGCATATTCTATTAACTTGACACATTGAATTTGGTCATTTAGCACTCAATAAGGGCAAATTTGAAGAAAAAAGAAGAAGTTAATTCCTTCTTGATTATATAAGTAAACACTTATTATAAGTCGGAGGGAGTATTTGGTAAAGTAAACCTAGTCAGAGGGGGTTGCTCAGATGGTAAGCGCTCTCTATGGACGGAGCCACCTTAACCGAATGGTGATCAGGTGCACACTCTTCGCCGAAAAATTACGTGATGTACATAGATTAAATGTTACCTATTATGAGTATATGTTTAATTGTGCACACCATTAACACAAGTGAGAAGATAGTTTGCACAACCTTCGTCAAATTTCTGGCTCTGTCACTGACGCCCTCCACTTTCAACCCGAAGATTGTGAGTTCGAGTCACCAATGAAGTAAATAGGAGGAAAAAAATTAAAAAGAAAAGCTTAGTAAAGGTAATCGAGGATATGATATGTACTTGAGTTCTCATGCATAGCACTTCACATTAGAAATATCATATTAGCATTAATTACTTTGTAGTACTTACTCAGTTTCATAATAAGTGTCACCTTAGCTAAAAAAATTATCTCATAATAAATGTCACTTTAGGAAACCAAGACATAAATTGACTAGTTTTTTTCAATTGTATCCTTAAACAAGAATTGAAAAGTTAAAGTAATAGTTAAATGGTGATTGGAAAAGTCATATAGTAACTTGATATTGTTGGATTCTCAATGTTAAAAGGTTTACTACTTATTCATACTAAAATAAAAAATAAAAAATAATTTATTTTTAATATATAGAGGTAATTTAATAAACTTCATATTACATTATATCTTTCTTAATATGCGTGTTTTGATTAAGATGACACTTATTATGAGACGGATGGAGTAATAAATAGAAGTCGGCTGGACAAAAATCTACATATAAGCCATATATAAATGAAAACGTGGTAAAAATTTAAGGTCGTTGGATCTAGCTATAAAAAATAAACTTTAGGAGATGCCATTAATTCGATCTGTTAAATACTTTGATACATTGAAGTAACTTCTAGAAGACTTTGCAATCCAGTCAAAATATTGCCTTCATTATTGACCACGTAGGTCATGCTCCATTTTCGGAACTGGGAGGTGATGATGCTTCACACTTTATTATTATTATTTTTTTCGGGTTACGCCGGACTATTCCTGAAGATAGTAATCTCGGTCATTCAGCACTATTATCAGTAAATCACGAAATATGTCTGAATGACCAGTGTTTGAGAACATAGCAACTAATATCACCTACAAGGTCCTACCCCAGAAGAGATCAAATTGCTCCCACCAGGGTTCAAACCACGCTGCATGCCTTCAACTAAATTTTAAGTTCCCTTCCTTTTGTCATTCTACTATGTCCGGGGGACTGCTTTACACTTCATTATTGTCTCTACCATAAATGGCATTTCTAAGCACAACGACATGTTTCTAAAAGAGAGAAGAAACATAAGTTGAAAGAGGAGAGAAAAGTTTGAAGTCAATACTCCCTCCTTCCCATATTATTTAGTCAGGCTGATTAAGAAATCATAAATAAGAAATATATTTTTATTATATTATATTATCCTTATCTCTTTTTAATTAATTGGACTCTAATAAATATTAGTTAGTTCAAAAAATAATTAATATTAAGGGCAAAGTAAAAAAACTTAGTTAGTTCTATTTTACTTTTAGAAAGTGATCAAATAATTTGAGACGGATATTTTTAATAATATGATCAAAGATGAAGTATTAATTTATAATATACTCTCTATATTCACAACGTATAAAATTTAAATCATGTGCTTCTTAGACAATGGTGGACCCACATTATGAGTTATGAGTGTTCAAGCTTCTGTTACTTTTAAAGTCAACTATTATTACATTACATAAAAGAAAATTAGTAATTCATATAAATATATTAACTGAGCACTCGATTTCAATAGCAATTTTCATATTTAAAATTCATCGAGCACCAATGATGAGTTAAAATTTTCTGGACCGCCACTACATTTTTTTTCCACCAGCAGCAGAAAGTACCTTATCCCTCTAGCTATAAATTGGCATTCACTTGTGATCATTCAACACACCAAGGACTCATATCAACAACAAAAATATGAACATCCTTTTGCTACTACTCTCACTTTCAATTATCCCATTTACCTTAGCAGGTTCATCACAACCTCCAGTTCTCGACACCAACGGTGATAAAGTCCAAGCGGGTGATCTCAGGTATTTCGTGCTACCAGTGATCCGAGGAAGAGGCGGCGGGCTTTCTCCATCCAACGTTAAACAACAAAACCTTTGTCCTCGAGACATTATTCAAGACGCCGACGAGGTCCAAGAAGGATTGCCTGTGGTGTTTACACGTGTCGACGCCAAAAAAGGCGTCGTTCGTGAGTCCACTGATCTTAATGTCAGGTTTTACACTCCAACTATATGTGCCAGAGAAACTATTTGGAAAATTGGGGAGTATGATGATAAGTTGAAGCAGTACTTTGTTGTGACTGGTGGAGTTGAAGGGAACCCGGGTCCACAAACTGTGAGCAGTTGGTTCAAGATTGAGAAATTTGAGTCGGATTATAAGTTTGTGTTCTGTCCAAGTGTGTGTAAGTTTTGTAAAGTTATTTGCAAAGATGTTGGGATTTTTAGTAAGGATGGAGTTAGGTTTTTGGCTCTCAGTGACACTCCATTTAAGGTGATGTTCAAGTTCACTTTGTGATCCTGCAATCTAAATTGTCTCCAGTACTTTTTTTGGTTAATAATTGGGAGCTTTATTCTACAAATATATCTGCTCCTATGATGTAATCTGGCTTGTGTTCAATTCGTTTAGTTCGAACATGGCTTAGAGCCTGTTTGGATTAGCTGAATTTATGAATAAACACTTGCATATGTATTTGAAAAGTGCTGAAACTGAAAATAATCAGTAATCTTCTTATCTATTGAGTTGTGGTCTATCTTTGCTTCCCACCTTGTCTCTTTTTCTCCTAAAACCATTGTTATCTTTCAATGTTTGCTAATTTCGCATTTAATCACTACAAGAAAATATAAAATTGATAACAAAACTTTTGCAACAATAAATTTTTTGTTGCTAAAACACGTTTATGACAATGAAAATTTAATATATTGTTGCTAAAAACGTAAATGACAACAAAAAAATAACTTGTTGTAGCGAAAACTTTTCGAATCGGAGGTTATTGCAACAGCGTGCAACAATTTTTTATTCATTCAAGTTTACCGCACTTCCAGACTACTTTTCTTACTTGTTTCTTTCATTTTATTACTTACTATCAGTTAATTATCATCAATTATTACAAATCAATTCACGTATCCTTAAAATTACTTACAAATTCAAATGTAAATTTTTTGGGGGTAAACACTACTGTTATAAGAAGATATGAGGAATGTAACTTTTTTGTAAGCTAATATACTTTTTTGAATAGAGGGAAATGTTTGTATAGGCTCTACTTTCTCAGATTGCTTGACAATCTTTTTTGTAGGATTGCGGTAATGTTTCATGTCCCCTCATTCCATTGTAAAATCTTTAGCATAAATATAACATGATACTGGTTGAGCCAACCCCCTACACCTAAAACTCACGACCTAAAAATGATGACTTAATTAAAAAAACGTTTAATAGAACTATTGGAAAGTGAAGCCCATCTTTAAGATAGGGTTGTATACATATTCTGTGACTGGTTTTCTTTTAGACCATGGGCATATAGCCATATAGTATAATCTATCTAAAAACTTCAATTTTACCACAAGATTTGTTATTTTTTTTTTTGAAAAAAGATTTTAGTTTCTAATTTTAGCCCTTGTATGTCAAACAAATCGTAATTTTTATAGCTCAAATTGAAGGCAAATGGATTGCAAAATACATATATTCTTCACAGTATTCAGTGACAATTAAAAAGCATAGCTAAGTAGAGATAGGCACTCCTTATTACTCATTGTTCTTTTATAGAACAACTTATTGTCCTTATACTTATTATTTTTATTATTATTATCGGTTATTTGTATTCCATCTCAAGAAGTGAATTCTTTTTTGAAGTTAAACACAAGAGGGACATTGCTGAGTGCTAAACGCCTCTGTCCATTGATCATATAAACTCCAACATCTTTGCAAATGACTTTGCAGTAGCTGCACACCGAAGGGCAATACACGAACTTGTAACCTCGTCCATACTTCTCAACCTTAAACCAATTCCTTATGGTCTGCGGACCAGGATTTCCATCAACTCCACCAACGTTAATAAAATACTTCCCTGTTTTTGAATCATAAGTCTCAAGTTGCCACACTGTCGATTGACGACATTCGTATGTGCTGAAAATTGCAACATTTAAATCAGTCGATACACGAATTATGCCTTTCTTTTTGTCCACGGGGATAAATTCCAGGGAATGGTTGTGGGGATTTTGTTGGGTTCAAAACATATAAGTAGGCACAACGGAAGTTTAAAATTTTGTTTTACTTACCCCAACAATTTCTTCTAGTATGGTTATATGACAATTAAAACTTGTAACATAAAACTAGAACACTTCCAGGTTAATCAATCTGGAGTCTTTACTCTTTACCTAGGGATTGCACGCGATTGTCCATTCGACTGCAAGCACTATGCTATGGTGTATTCCTCTGTCAAGAAAGCCAGAAAATCTTGGCAGAGGTTCGAGAGTTTTTCGTCCTAAACTCTAAGTCTAGAATTGTTGATGAATTGGTGTGTTAATTAACAATAGAGAGTGTTGTATTTATGGTTGAAATTGTTGGATATTACAAAGGTTGCAGGAAACGGGAATTACAAGCAACTGCTAATGTAAGAATTGAAATTACAATTCAACTAAAAATCTAAAAATTACAAAGATGAACTAGGAAAATTGAAAAACTAAAAAACTGCTTTGTTTGCTTGCTGAGTCGAGTGTGGCACTCTGTCCTTAAGACAATATTGCCCCGTATGTATCCTTTATACGTCCTGGACAATTTGTCTCCCAAGATAAAACAGCAATGGAACACTTGAGCAAAGGAAACTCAAGAGCTACCTTGAAGAATATTGTGCAAGAAATGATGCAAGGAAAATGTAGGAAGAAACTGTTTTGCTTGTGTATATTCGTGTATATTGCAAGTATATTTTATGTGCTCCTCAACAATGGTGTAGGGGGTGTTTATATAGGTGAGGGAGGGCTGTTTAACTGCCTCCATAACAGCCATTATTGGCCAAATAATGGCCATTATGGAGGTAGTAAAATCACCAAAATAAATGGTGAAAAGACCAACGGATTTGGCCATTATAGGAGGAGTAATTCAGCCAAAATAAATGGCTGAATTGAGTGCTTGGCGTTTCTGTTCTGACCGTCGAAATTCTGACTTTCGGAAAACTTCAGGGACCAAACTGTACATCTTGAAACTTCTGGGATCAAACTGTACATCTGAAAGAATTTTGGTCCAAACTGTACTTCTGAAACTTCTAGGATCAAATCATTTCGCCAAGTTTTACGGCCCAAAAGATAATATCGAAGGCGCACTCGAACCCTGAACCTGAACGGACGGCAAGGGCGGGCGGCGCGTGTGGTCTTTCCTTGAACCGAGCACATCTAGGTCCTCCCTCCTTTAAACACATGGGCTACCCCTTGGGGTCCCAAACCCCAAACCAATTTCGAGTCTTATATACACAACAATTCTTTCTTCCTCTACCGATGAGGGAGAATTGAACACAACACCACACTTTCCATGCTTCAAACACCTCACTTCGTGGACCAATATCTCTTTCATTTCTCAATGAAATTTGACGATTCTTGGCCCTACGGTTATCTACGTACTTAGTAGATCATGCATGTGTGAATAACCGAATTCTCCAACATACGTAACACTAGTGTTTAAGCCGTTAAAGTTGGTCGGTCGCAACTCCCGCCAAAGGCAAATTTCCAACAGAAATTAGGGAAACAAATCATATTAGGGTTGGGCTCCAAGACTGGCCCAAAAAGCGAGTGCGATGGGCGATCCCTGGGCCCAAGATCGGCCGCGGCTGCTAAATAAATTTATGTTTCCCGTTTTCGTTTAATAAATATATTCAGCACATTAAATCCAAAACCTAATTTTGATTTAATTAAATAATTTCCATCTAATAGAAATTATCCCATAGTTATTATAAATTTAAATATCTCGATCTCAAATTGAATATTTAATACTTTCTCAATACACTCTTAGAAGATCGAAGAGACAATCGACATAGTGTGACCTTATAGGCCTTCATATATCGACACTAATCCAATTAAGGTCCATACGGAACTCCTAGATTTGCTGCATTTACCTAACTCAATATATGAAGTACGTTTACATGAATCCAGCAAACATAACCTTTATGTGAGATGATAAATTCCTTTCATTCGCGACACACTCGATCAAGCTTAGGATTTTCCATGTGTCTATCCAAATGACTTGATCACTTTATCTCATCTATATTAGTCGACAACTAGATCATATTCTAAATATGTCTCTTGCATTGGCCAATGACTTGGTCGACCTAATATCATTGAGAAGTTGAGTGCTCTCTCGAATATCCCATCATGCAGCGGGCCCCACTCCTTCCGACATTGAAGTCGCGATGCACACACTTGGTATTATTTTATTCATGAACTAGGGAATAGGAAAAAAATAGAATTAAATTATGATACATGAATATGTACATGTTAGAAGAGTCCTATAAATACCTAGGTACTACAACATTTTATGTAAGTTAAGTTGGTGGAAGAACATATTTACCACTTCTCTTCAAGAGAATGATTAATTATATAAGTCAAGTTGAGTGGAATAAAGAAGAATCGTTGTCTCACTGTCTTCAAGAGAGAATTTGAGTGATTGAGAGTGTGTCTCCTCTCCCGATTTTCCAACATATTACCCCAACTTACCTTTGTTCTCCTAAAAACATTAGTGTTTATCTTACCATGTGTGCTAACGTCGCATTTAATCGATAAAAAATTATATATATATATATATATATATATATATATATATATATATATATATATATATATATATATATATATATATATAACTAGTGAAGTATTCACACTCCTTAAAAGAATAAGAGTACTAATTAATTCCTAGACAAAAGATAAGTATATTATCTAAACTACCCTTATCTAAAGTCTGCATATTCTATTAACTTGACACATTGAATTTGGTCATTTAGCACTCAATAAGGGCAAATTTGAAGAAAAAAGAAGAAGTTAATTCCTTTTTGATTATATAAGTAAACACTTATTATAAGTCGGAGGGAGTATTTGGTAAAGTAAACCTAGTCAGAGGGAGTATTTGGTAAAGTAAACCTAGTCAGAGGGGGTTGCTCACATGGTAAGCGCTCTCTATGGACGGAGCCACCTTAACCGAATGGTGATCAGGTGCACACTCTTCGCCGAAAAATTACGTGATGTACATAGATTAAATGTTACCTATTATGAGTATATGTTTAATTGTGCACACCATTAACACAAGTGAGAAGATAGTTTGCACAACCTTCGTCAAATTTCTGCTCACATCGACGCCTCCACTTTCAACCCAAGATTGTGAGTTCGAGTCACCAATGAAGTAAATAGGAGGAAAAAAATTAAAAAGAAAAGCTTAGTAAAGGTAATCGAGGATATGATATGTACTTGAGTTCTCATGCATAGCACTTCACATTAGAAATATCATATTAGCATTAATTACTTTGTAGTACTTACTCAGTTTCATAATAAGTGTCACCTTAGCTAAAAAAATTATCTCATAATAAATGTCACTTTAGGAAACCAAGACATAAATTGACTAGTTTTTTTCAATTGTATCCTTAAACAAGAATTGAAAAGTTAAAGTAATAGTTAAATGGTGATTGGAAAAGTCATATAGTAACTTGATATTGTTGGATTCTCAATGTTAAAAGGTTTACTACTTATTCATACTAAAATAAAAAATAAAAAATAATTTATTTTTAATATATAGAGGTAATTTAATAAACTTCATATTACATTATATCTTTCTTAATATGCGTGTTTTGATTAAGATGACACTTATTATGAGACAGATGGAGTAATAAATAGAAGTCGGCTGGACAAAAATCTACATATAAGCCTTATATAAATGAAAACGTGGTAAAAATTTAAGGTCGTTGGATCTAGCTATAAAAAATAAACTTTAGGAGATGCCATTAATTCGATCTGTTAAATACTTTGATACATTGAAGTAACTTCTAGAAGACTTTGCAATCCAGTCAAAATATTGCCTTCATTATTGACCACGTAGGTCATGCTCCATTTTCGGAACTGGGAGGTGATGATGCTTCACACTTTATTATTATTATTTTTTTCGGATTCCGCCGGACTATTCCTGAAGATAGTAATCTCGGTCATTCAGCACTATTATCAGTAAATCACGAAATATGTCTGAATGACCAGTGTTTGAGAACATAGCAACTGATATCACCTACAAGGTCCTACCCCAGAAGAGAGCAAATTGCTCCCACCAGGATTCGAACCACGCTGCAGACCTTCAATTAAATTTTAAGTTCCCTTCCTTTTGCCATTCTACTATGTCCGGGGGACTGCTTTACACTTCATTATTGTCTCTACCATAAATGGCATTTCTAAGCACAACGACATGTTTCTAAAAGAGAGAAGAAACATAAGTTGAAAGAGGAGAGAAAAATTTGAAGTCAATACTCCCTCCTTCCCATATTTATTTAGTCAGGCTGATTAAGAAATCATAAATAAGAAATATATTTTTATTATATTATATTATTCTTATCTCTTTCTAATTAATTGGACTCTAATAAATATTAATTAGTTCAAAAAGTAATTAATATTAAGAACAAAGTAAAAAAACTTAGTTAGTTCTATTTTATTTTTAAAAATATCAAATAATTTGAGATGAATATTTTTAATAATATGATCAAGGAGGAAGTATTAATTTATAATATACTCTCTATATTCACAACGTATAAAATTTAAATCATGTGCTTCTTATACAATGGTGGACCCACATTATGAGTTATGAGTGTTCAAGCTTCTGTTACTTTTAAAGTCAACTATTATTACATTACATAAAAGAAAATTAGTAATTCATATAAATATATTAACTGAGCACTCGATTTCAATAGCAATTTTCATATTTAAAATTCATCGAGCACCAATGATGAGTTAAAATTTTCTGGACCGCCACTACATTTTTTTTCCACCAGCAGCAGAAAGTACCTTATCCCTCTAGCTATAAATTGGCATCCACTTGTGAATTGTGATCATTCAACACACCAAGGACTCATATCAACAACAAAAATATGAACAACCTTTTGCTACTACTCTCACTTTCAATTATCCCATTTACCTTAGCAGGTTCATCACAACCTCCAGTTCTCGACACCAACGGTGATAAAGTCCAAGCGGGTGATCTCAGGTATTTCGTGCTACCAGTGATCCGAGGAAGAGGCGGCGGGCTTTCTCCATCCAACGTTAAACAACAAAACCTTTGTCCTCGAGATATTATTCAAGACGCCGACGAGGTCCAAGAAGGATTGCCTGTGGTGTTTACACGTGTCGACGCCAAAAAAGGCGTCGTTCGTGAGTCCACTGATCTTAATGTCAGGTTTTACACTCCAACTATATGTGCCAGAGAAACTATTTGGAAAATTGGGGAGTATGATGATAAGTTGAAGCAGTACTTTGTTGTGACTGGTGGAGTTGAAGGGAACCCGGGTCCACAAACTGTGAGCAGTTGGTTCAAGATTGAGAAATTTGAGTCGGATTATAAGTTTGTGTTCTGTCCAAGTGTGTGTAAGTTTTGTAAAGTTATTTGCAAAGATGTTGGGATTTTTAGTAAGGATGGAGTTAGGTTTTTGGCTCTCAGTGACACTCCATTTAAGGTGATGTTCAAGTTCACTTTGTGATCCTGCAATCTAAATTGTCTCCAGTACTTTTTTTGGTTAATAATTGGGAGCTTTATTCTACAAATATATCTGCTCCTATGATGTAATCTGGCTTGTGTTCAATTCGTTTAGTTCGAACATGGCTTAGAGCCTGTTTGGATTAGCTGAATTTATGAATAAACACTTGCATATGTATTTGAAAAGTGCTGAAACTGAAAATAATCAGTAATCTTCTTATCTATTGAGTTGTGGTCTATCTTTACTTCCCACCTTGTCTCTTTTTCTCCTAAAACCATTGTTATCTTTCAATGTTTGCTAATTTCGCATTTAATCACTACAAGAAAATATAAAATTGATAACAAAACTTTTGCAACAATAAATTTTTTGTTGCTAAAACACGTTTATGACAATGAAAATTTAATATATTGTTGCTAAAAACGTAAATGGCAACAAAAAAATAACTTGTTGTAGCGAAAACTTTTCGAATCGGAGGTTATTGCAACAGCGTGCAACAATTTTTTATTCATTCAAGTTTACCGCACTTCCAGACTACTTTTCTTACTTGTTTCTTTTATTTTATTACTTACTATCAGTTAATTATCATCAACTATTACAAATCAATTCACGTATCCTTAAAATCACTTACAAATTCAAATGTAAATTTTTTGGGGGTAAACACTACTGTTATAAGAAGATATGAGGAATGTAACTTTTTTGTAAGCTAATATACTTTTTTGAATAGAGGGAAATGTTTGTATAGGCTCTACTTTCTCAGATTGCTTGACAATCTTTTTTGTAGGATTGCGGTAATGTTTCATGTCCCCTCATTCCATTGTAAAATCTTTAGCATAAATATAACATGATACTGGCTGAGCCAACCCCCTACACCTAAAACTCACGACCTAAAAATGATGACTTAATTAAAAAAACGTTTAATAGAACTATTGGAAAGTGAAGCCCATCTTTAAGATAGGGTTGTATACATATTCTGTGACTGGTTTTCTTTTAGACCATGGGCATATAGCCATATAGTATAATCTATCTAAAAACTTCAATTTTACCACAAGATTTGTTATTTTTTTTTTTGAAAAAAAAATTTAGTTTCTAATTTTAGCCCTTGTATGTCAAACAAATCGTAATTTTTATAGCTCAAATTGAAGGCAAATGGATTGCAAAATACATATATTCTTCACAGTATTCAGTGACAATTAAAAAGCATAGCTAAGTAGAGATAGGCACTCCTTATTACTCATTGTTCTTTTATAGAACAACTTATTGTCCTTATACTTATTATTTTTATTATTATTATCGGTTATTTGTATTCCATCTCAAGAAGTGAATTCTTTTTTGAAGTTAAACACAAGAGGGACATTGCTGAGTGCTAAACGCCTCTGTCCATTGATCATATAAACTCCAACATCTTTGCAAATGACTTTGCAGTAGCTGCACACCGAAGGGCAATACACGAACTTGTAACCTCGTCCATACTTCTCAACCTTAAACCAATTCCTTATGGTCTGCGGACCAGGATTTCCATCAACTCCACCAACGTTAATAAAATACTTCCCTGTTTTTGAATCATAAGTCTCAAGTTGCCACACTGTCGATTGACGACATTCGTATGTGCTGAAAATTGCAACATTTAAATCAGTCGATACACGAATTATGCCTTTCTTTTTGTCCACGGGGATAAATTCCAGGGAATGGTTGTGGGGATTTTGTTGGGTTCAAAACATATAAGTAGGCACAACGGAAGTTTAAAATTTTGTTTTACTTACCCCAACAATTTCTTCTAGTATGGTTATATGACAATTAAAACTTGTAACATAAAACTAGAACACTTCCAGGTTAATCAATCTGGAGTCTTTACTCTTTACCTAGGGATTACACGCGATTGTCCATTCGACTGCAAGCACTATGCTATGGTGTATTCCTCTGTCAAGAAAGCCAGAAAATCTTGGCAGAGGTTCGAGAGTTTTTCGTCCTAAACTCTAAGTCTAGAATTGTTGATGAATTGGTGTGTTAATTAACAATAGAGAGTGTTGTATTTATGGTTGAAATTGTTGGATATTACAAAGGTTGCAGGAAACGGGAATTACAAGCAACTGCTAATGTAAGAATTGAAATTACAATTCAACTAGAAATCTGAAAATTACAAAGATGAACTAGGAAAATTGAAAAACTGCTTTGTTTGCTTGCTGAGTCGAGTGTGGCACTCTGTCCTTAAGACAATATTGCCCCGTATGTATCCTTTATACGTCCTGGACAATTTGTCCCCCAAGATAAAACAGCAATGGAACACTTGAGCAAAGGAAACTCAAGAGCTACCTTGAAGAATATTGTGCAAGAAATGATGCAAGGAAGATGTAGGAAGAAACTGTTTTGCTTGTGTATTTTCGTGTATATTGCAAGTATATTTTCTGTGCTCCTCAACAATGGTGTAGGGGGTGTTTATATAGGTGAGGGAGGGTTGTTTAACTGCCTCCATAACAGCCATTATTGGCCAAATAATGGCCATTATGGAGGTAGTAAAGTCACCAAAATAAATGGTGAAAAGACCAACGGATTTGGCCATTATAGGAGGAGTAATTCAGCCAAAATAAATGGCTGAATTGAGTGCTTGGTGTTTCTGTTCTGACCGTCGAAATTTTGACTTTCGGAGGGACCAAACTGTACATCTTGAAACTTCAGAGACCAAACTGTACATCTGAAAGAATTCTGGTCCAAACTGTACTTCTGAAACTTCTGGGATCAAACTGTACTTCTGGCAAAGTTTTCTGGCCCAAAAAGATAATATCAGAAGGCCCACAGCCCGTGAACCGTGACTCGTGACCCGTGACCCGTGAACCCGAGAACCCGAGAACCCGAGAACCCGGAACCCAGAACCCGAGACCCGGAACCCGAAACCCGGAACCGGAACCGGATCGGACGGGCGGGCGGCGGCGGCGCGCGTGTGGTCTTTCCTTGAACCGAAGCACATCTAGGTCCTCCCTCCTTTAAACACATGGGATACCCCTTGGGGTCCCAAACCCCAAACCAATTTCGAGTCTTATATACACAACAATTCTTTCTTCCTCTACCGTTGAGGGAGAATTGAACACAACACCACACTTTCCATGCTTCAAACACCTCACTTCGTGGACCAATATTTCTTTCATTTCTCAATGAAATTTGACGATTCTTGGCCCTACGGTTATCTACGTACTTAGTATATCATGCATGTGTGAAGAACCGAATTCTCCAACATACGTAACACTAGTGTTTAAGCCGTTAAAGTTGGTAGGTCGCAACTCCCGCCAAAGGCAAATTTCCAACAATCCCCTCTTGAAAGAGATTTTGGCGCACTCACATGGTGCCTTTTTCATTTCGACAAAGAATATTTCAATGACCAATGTTGCATAAGCAGAGGTAGCATCAGCTTTGAACCTTTCATAGTTGAATACCATCGGACTTACTTACTGCGCGGTGAACGTGATGTCTTGAACCGTCAGTGTTTAGTGTAAGACAAGTCAATGGTACCAACACAACAAATTCCCTTACTCTCTTCTTCGTAATGTTTTGTCCGTTTTGGCCATGGACAACGTCTTGGATTCTTAAGTGCGTTTATTTTGAGGCGGCCCGTCCTCGCACTTAAATAGGTGGTCTCCTACAAGGTATCCTGCTATACCCCACTTCACAAGTGTTAGGAACCATTAAAAGTTTCCCAAACCAAACCTCAATTGTTTAGGAGCATTATAGGTTTTGAAAACTTAACCTTTATCCACACTGCAGATAGCACTTAAAGTCTATCGCGGGAACGGCTATGGATTTGGTGTTTCTTTTCAGAAATCACTATCCGAAGTGCTCATACTTCCACCGAAGCGATCAACTGAACCTTTACAACTTAGTTTTCCCATTGAACCAAATTACTGGGATCTCCAGTTAGTAAGGTTAGGTTACCGCTGTATTAGTCCTTATATTTTGGGTTTTAAGCCCATTCCCCTAGACAGGCAAGCCATCTGATCTTTGGGTAAGCCATTTGTCAATGAGTCTGCTATATTATCCTTTGACTTGATGTAATCAATGGATATTATACCCGTGGTGATCAGTTGCCTAACGGTCTTATGCCTCCGTCGAATATGACGAGACTTGCCGTTGTACATAGCATTCCATGCCCTTCCTAGAGCCGACTGACTATCGCAGTGGATCATTACCGAAGGTACGGGTTTGTTCCAACACGGAACATCCTCTAAGAAGTCATGAAGCCACTCAGCTTCTTCTCCTGCTTTGTCTAAAGCGATAAACTCCGATTCCATTGTGGATCGGGCGATACAAGTTTGCTTAGAGGATTTCCAAGACACAGCCCCACCACCAATTGTAAATACATACCCACTGGTGGATTTGGTGTTCTCTATATCAGATATCCAGTTTGCATCACTGTACCCCTCTAGTACATCTGGATATCTCGAATAGTGTAACCCGTAATTTAACGTGTATTTCAGGTATTATAATATCCGATTCAACGCCTTCCAGTGATTATCACTCGGATTACGGGTGAACCTAGCCAACTTATTGACTGCGTAAGCAATATCGTGTCAGTGCGGTTTGTTATATACATCAAACTACCGATCACCTGTGCATATCGCTCATGGTATACCGGTGCACCAAGATTTTTATCAAGCTTTTGATTTGTATCCATTGGTGACTTTATCGGTGAACTGTCTAACATCTCAAACTTTCTCAAAAAATCCTCGATGTAGTGAGACTGAGATAAGACCAGTCCGTCAGACGTCTTAGAGATTTTGATCCCTAAGATGACATCTGCGATACCCATATCCTTCATGTCGAAGCATTGTTTCAACATGTTCTTAGTCTCTAGGATTACCCTAGGACTGCTTCTTGTGATTAACATATCGTCTACATACAGGCATATCATGACAAATGAGTCAGAGTTACCTTTCGTGTAAACACATTTATCACACTCATTAATGGCGAGCCCTTTCGATAGTAGAGTACTATCAAATTTTTCGTGCCATTGTTTCGGGGCTTGTTTCAAATTTCGAGAGATTTGACAAGTCTACAGACTTTCTTCTCTTGCCCTTGAACCACATACCCCTCGGGTTGGTCCATATAAATTTCTTCTTCTAAATCACCGTTTAGGAAGGTTGTCTTAACATCCATCTGGTGTATCTCAAGGTCACGCAAAGCTGTGATCGCAATAAATACCCGTATGGATGTCATCCGGGATACCGGGGAGTAGGTATCAAAGTAGTCAAAGCCTTCTGTCTGTCGATAGCCCTTGACTACCAACCTGGCCTTGTACTTGTCTATAGACCCATCTGCCTTGTATTTCCGTTTGAGTATCCACTTACACCCCAACAGTTTATTTCCCGGAGGAAGATCAACCAACTCCCAAGTATGGTTATGCAGAATGGAGCTTATTTCACTCTCAATAGCTTCTTTTCAGAGCGGTGCTTCTGGAGTTGACAACGCCTTAGCAATTGTCCTTGGTTCATCATTAACCATATAAGCTACAAAGTCAGGACCAAAGGATTTATCCTTCCTGGCCCTTTTTATCGCCTTAGATCCATCTCTAGAGTCTCCAAGTTCGAGAACCTGGAACACTAGATTCCTGATGTTCACCACCTCGAGATTCGCTAGATCTGAACCATTCGATCCGGCGATCAAGGACTCCCAGTTCTTGAGAGCTTTGTGCATAACTTCGTTTGAGAGAGGTTATGTCTTTCTCCTTTCTAGGAAAGGTACTTTCAAAGAATAGAGCATTCCTTGATTCCATTATTGTAACCTGGTGGATATCTGGAATATCTGACTTATGCACTAAGAAGCGATAAGCACTACTGTTATTTGCATATCCGATGAATATGCAATCTACAGTCTTAGGCCCAATCTTGACCTGCTTTGGCTTGGGTACTTCAACCTTTGTCAGACAACCCCACACCTTAAAATATTTGTAGGTGGGTTTCTTTCCCTTCCATAATTCATATGGGGTTTTGTCCTTACCCTTATGTGGGACTCTGTTAAGAATCGTATTAGCGGTAAGGACAGCTTCTCCCCACATGTTTTGGGGAAGACCGGAATTGATAAGCAAGGCATTCATCATTTCCTTTAATGTGCGGTTCTTACGTTCCGCCACACCGTTTGATTGAGGTGAGTATGGAGCCGTTGTTTGATGAATAATGCCTTCTCGGGCACAGTATTCCTCAAAAGGCGCTACATATTCTCCCCCTCTATCGCTACGAATGAATTTAATCCGTAGGCTAAGTTGATTCTCAACTTTTGCTTTGTAACGTCGGAACGCTTCAAAGGCTTCATCCTTACTTTTCAACAAGTAAAGGTAACAATACCTTGTGCTATCATCTATAAATGTCACAAAGTACTTGTTCCCCCCTCTAGTTTGTGCAAACTTCAAATCACATATATCTGTGTGAATAAGTTCTAGAGGAGCGGTATTCCTTTCGACGGATCGAAAAGGAAGCTTGGTGAGTTTTGCCTCTACGCACACCTCACATTTATGTTGAGGGTTTACGTCGATAGAAGGCAACAACTCCATCTTTACCAGCCTTTGAATAGACTTGTAGTTTACGTGTCCTAATCTATGATGCCATAAATTAGAAGACTCAAGCAAATAAGAAGAAGGTTCAACTTTATTTCCTTGACGCAATACAGACATGGCATTCACTTTGAAGAGGCCTTCACAGACGAAGCCCCTCCCTACAAATGTGCCATTTTTAGTGAGTACAAACTTATTGGATTCAAATACTAGCCTAAAACCAGCATTAACCAATAAAGGTCCAGAAATTAAATTTCTTCTAATCTCTGGGACGTGCATCACTTCCTTCAGTAAGTTCCTTCTTTGGAAGTCATCTTCAGACCACCTTTCCAACCCCTAGCACGTCCAGGAAGCGTTGTTGCCCATGAACAACTTCTTGTCGGAGACCGGAGTGTATGCGTGGAGAAGGCATCTTTGTTGGAACAGATGTGTCTTGTTGCACTGTGTCCACCCACCACCGTGCACGGATTCTCAACCAAGTTGGCTTCTAGCACCACGGCCGAGAGATCCTCAATCATGTCATCCAGGAGCGTGTCCTTGACGACGTTAGCTTGAGCCTTGCCTTTCGACTTGGCTTTCTGTTGTTGCTCAGTCTTGAGCTTGCGGCATTCCTTGATCCTATGACCAGGTTTCCCACAGTGATGATAGTTACCTCTGAACGTCTCCGCTGTGGGGGCTTTGCCGTCTTTGTGGAACTTCCGCTTGTTGCTTGTTTTCCCTTTGGCCTCAACCAGATTTGCCTTTGCCTCAGAATGTTGTCTACCCTTTGGCAAGGTCTTCTTATTATCTTCCTGGATTTGCAGTTTGATAACAAGCTCTTCAAAGGTCATCTCCTTTGTCTTGAGTTTCAAGTAACTCATAAACTCATTCCATGAAGGAGGTAACTTTTCAATCAGTGATGCAACCAAAAACTGCTCGTTTGGCTTCAGTCCTTCCAAATCCAGGTGATGTAAAATCATTTGGAATTCCTGGACTTGGGACATCACTGTCTTGCTGTCCACCATTTGGAATTTTAGAAATTTCCCAATGATGAACTTCTTAGTACCCGCATCTTGTGCGTTGTACTTCTTTTGCAGTTTTTCCCACAGCTCTTTGGCGGTGCCAAGGGTAGAATATACCGTGTAGAGAGTGCGCCAAGCGATTCAAGATATAGTTTTTGCACATGAAATCGCTTATGATTCCACGCATCACGAACCATCTTCATGCCGTTAACGACATGGATACCAAGGCCCCCTTCACCCGCTTTCAGCGAAGAAGAGTCCATTTCATCTCCGACTTGTGGAGGATCTTCCGTAAAGGAACCGGGCCATGCCCATAATCATTAAGTAGAACAACATCTTTTCTTTGCCATCTTTTAAATTCGATCCCATGAACTTTTCAGGTGATCATGGTGGTGTGAAGAAGAGGGGAGCTCAACGGTCGGGAAGACAACGATGTTCTTGCCTTGAGCGATGCGGCAGCGATAGTGAAGGCGGCGGGGTTAATGCCTTGGCCAGTAGCGGCAGTGGGGAAGGCAGCAACGTTGCCTCGAGAGGCAGCAGCAGTAGCAGCAACATCGGTCATATTTCCAGCCATGTTATAGCAGTTGTAGTAAACAAATATTGTCTTAAGTTGTTGGATATTACAAAGGTTGCAGGAAACGGGAATTACAAGCAACTGCTAATGTAAGAATTGAAATTACAATTCAACTAGAAATCTGAAAATTACAAAGATGAACTAGGAAAATTGAAAAACTGAAAAACTGCTTTGTTTGCTTGCTGAGTCGAGTGTGGCACTCTGTCCTTAAGATAATATTGCCCCGTATGTATCCTTTATACGTCCTGGACAATTCGTCTCCCAAGATAAAACAGCAATGGAGCACTTGAGCAAAGGAAACTCAAGAGCTACCTTGAAGAATATTGTGCAAGAAATGATGCAAGGAAGATGTAGGAAGAAACTGTTTTGCTTGTGTATTTTCGTGTATATTGCAAGTATATTTTCTGTGCTCCTCAACAATGGTGTAGGGGGTGGTTATATAGGTGAGGGAAGGTTGTTTAACTGCCTCCATAACATCCATTATTGGCCAAATAATGGCCATTATGGAAGTAGTAAAGTCACCAAAATAAATGGTGAAAAGACCAACGGATTTGGCCATTATAGGAGGAGTAATTCAGCCAAAATAAACAGCTGAATTGAGTGCTTGGCGTTTCTGTTCTGACCGTCGAAATTTTGACTTTCGGAGGGACCAAAAAGATAATATCAGAAGGCCCGTGACCCGTGACCCGTGACCCGTGAACCCGTGAACCCGTGAACCCGAGAACCCGAGAACCCGAGAACCCGAGAACCCGAGAATCCGAGAACCCGGAACCCGGAACCCGGAACCCGGAACCCGAAACCCGGAACCGGAACCGGACCGGACGGGCGGGCGGCGGCGGCGCGCGTGTGGTCTTTCCTTGAACCGAAGCACATCTAGGTCCTCCCTCCTTTAAACACATGGGATACCCCTTGGGGTCCCAAACCCCAAACCAATTTCGAGTCTTATATACACAACAATTCTTTCTTCCTCTACCGATGAGGGAGAATTGAACACAACACCACACTTTCCATGCTTCAAACACCTCACTTCGTGGACCAATATCTCTTTCATTTCTCAATGAAATTTGACGATTCTTGGCCCTACGGTTATCTACGTACTTAGTAGATCATGCATGTGTGAAGAACCGAATTCTCCAACATACGTAACACTAGTGTTTAAGCCGTTAAAGTTGGTCGGTCGCAACTCCCGCCAAAGGCAAATTTCCAACAGAAATTAGGGAAACAAATCATATTAGGGTTGGGCTCCAAGACTGTCCCAAAAATCGAGGTGCAGTGGGCGATCTGACCGCCCATCGCACTGGTCAGCGCCCATGGCTGATCTAGCAGTGCCTTGGCGCCTTACGTAAATTTCTGTTTCCCGTTTTCGTTTAATAAATATATTCAACACATTAAATCCAAAACCTAATTTTGATTTAATTAAATAATTTCCATCTAATAGAAATTATCCCATAGTTATTATAAATTTAAATATCTCGATCTCAAATTGAATATTTAATACTTTCTCAATACACTCTTAGAAGATCGAAGAGACAATCGACATAGTGTGACCTTATAGGCCTTCATATATCGACACTAATCCAATTAAGGTCCATACGGAACTCCTAGATTGCGTCGTACGACGAACTCAATATATGAAGTACGTTTACATGAATCCAGCAAACATAACCTTTATGTGAGATGATAAATTCCTTTCATTCGCGACACACTCGATCAAGCTTAGGATTTTCCATGTGTCTATCCAAATGACTTGATCACTTTATCTCATCTATATTAGTCGACAACTAGATCATATTCTAAATATGTCTCTTGCATTGGCCAATGACTTGGTCGACCTAATATCATTGAGAAGTTGAGTGCTCTCTCGAATATCCAATCAAGGAATGAATCCTATTCTTGGCTCAATTACCACCTTAATTTACATCATAATGTACTCAACACGAGTCGTGTCTTATCCTATGAGGAGTTTAAGATTAGGACAGGGTCAAAGTACATTACTCTGTAAATAAGGTGCGTATTGACCTCAAGTCAAATGACCTTTATATCTCACACGCTGATAACACTCCAGACATGTATAACAAATAGTTTATCAGTAGTGTATATCAATAATTTCCAAAAGTATCCATGTGTCCATCACTAGTAACCACTACTAGTAGCAGGTGAGACAAACTACATTCTCTAAGAATATGACGTAGACCACATGTCGACTTATAACATATCATCTGTATCCCATTCTCGATGATCATTAGTCGATGCTATTTTAGAGTTGCGCTCTATCATCAATATCTCACACTATTAATGACAACGTAAGCTCAAGGGATGCACATTAATGAATAATTACAAACAATCAAATAATAATTCAATAATTATAAATGTCATAAACATTAATCTTATTAATAATACGAATGTGTTCAAGTACATTTGTCTCTAATAATGATTGTTTCTAGGACATACATACTTTCAATGACCATTTTCATCGTATTTTTCTTAGATGACACCAAGTTGACATGTCTCATTGCCGATGGTTTCTACAGCAAGTCCACCATTGCGGCGGTTTATTGGCACTATGTGATACATAGTGTGTTCGGAGAATTTTGCCATTTATGTCTAGCACTGGTTCTGGTGCACGTTCAGAATTTGTGGAGATGGCAATCATAGAGAGAACAAGTAATAGCAATAACTTCATCCTTTGAAACTTGTAGTATAAGTAATATTTTTGTCTTTTTTTTTTCAAGGGTGAATTTTGCATGTTACAGTTTAGAGATGGGAATTGTGTTTTTATAGAAGGAAAGTGCACATTGGTTGGATATTTTGGTTTTAAACTTGGGGTGCTAAGAATTGTTGTGTTTGACCCTACTTTTTTTCTAATCCAATGTGCAATTAATTGTGGGAGTTCCTAGCATACGATAATATTTCTAGGGGAGGTTTGTTATATGGTTTCTATATAATTTATTTAAGGACTAAAAGGCTGCGCGATATGAAATCCATGGGACAGTCCGTTCATACTCGTCCTAGCTATCGATCTTCCGATTCAACACTCTACTATCAATGTTTATTTTTTTCTTATCAAGAAATGAAATTTTTGAAAAAGACACGTTTCCTTATTGCATTCCTTTTGTTTTCTACTATGCAAGTAGAATTATTGGTGATGTTGGTATCGAAATTTAAAGGTTCCTACAAAATCATAATGTTAAGTATTATCGAGTAGGTAAAATTCTTTGAACCATACTCAGAAATTAAAGTGTATTAGCAAGTGTACCATGTTTATATTTACCATATTTAGTGTTATGTAATTATGATAGAATTAAGATCTCTTGTTGTATAAGGATTTCACATTGTACACATATATATATTTGTATTAATGAGAAAGGCTCCTCAAGGGAGATTAATACAATCTTACATGGTATCAAGAGCCAAACTTATATTCCTACCCTAAACCCCCAAACCGGCCGCCCTTCCCCTTCTATTTTTTCGGAGCCAAACCGGCCATATATCACTGGTATACCACCGATATACACTGATATACACTGATATACACCTCGTATATAGCAAACTAGACCTCCACGGCTTAGTATACCTCTGATATATCACCAATATACGGTCCTCTTCCCTCTAATAAATCTCCAACATGCAGTATACTACTTGTATACAACTTCTGAAATTGCCGATATACACTTCATATACAGCCTGCCTAGAGCCGATATACACCTCGTATACGGCCATTCTGCCTCCCATCCACGTCGGCCACGCCGCGAATCCCCCCGAACCCCAAAGTTTTTTTCCGGTAGAACCTATGGCGGACACCACCCTTGGTGGATTTTCTGGCGGCAGTGGGCACCAACAACGGGTTTGGGCCTCCAGCAGCTCCTCAGAGCCTGCAGCCCACATGTCCAATTGGCTGCTTCATCGGCCCAACAGCCTAGGCTCAACATTGTTGGGCCTCAGCTATCAGGCCCTAATGCCTGTAGCCCATCAGCGGTCCAACAGTCTGGGCGCACCAACAACGGACCACAGCCTTCCGGCCCACTATCCTGGAACCTAGCAGTCCGCTCCAGGCCTTCCCCAATCCAGTTTGGGCCAGGCTTTTGGCACGTTGACCCCTCGGAAGCCCGATAATGCATGGTATATGGATACGGGCGCCACAACTCACCTCACCAACAATTTTGATAACCTTCCTCAACTGCATAATTTAAATACTCCACAATCCATTCTGTATGGAAACGGTCACCGCATTCCAATTCAAGGTTTTGGCCACGCTCTCACCCCACCACCACATCCCCACTTCTCCTTAAATAACGTTCTATATGCCCCACACATTATCAAGAACCTAATTTCCATTAGAAAATTTGTTATAGATAATTCGTCTCAATTAACTTTGACCCATTTGAGTTTTCTGTAATGGACCTACGCACCGGGAACCTCCTTACACGATGCAATAGTGAATGAGACCTCTATCATTTCCTATCCGCGTCCGTTGCCAGTATCACCCCTCCCACATCTCTAACTGCCCAAGTCACTCCTCCCACAGCTTTAGCAACAATCTCCTCGTATACTTGGCACAATAAACTTGGACATCCCGAAGCCCCTGTTTTTAATTTTCTTCGAAACAGTAATTTAATTCATTGTTATAATGGGAAACCTGTCCAACAATGTTTGTCTTGCCCTCTAGGCAAACACGTTCGCCTTCCTTTTCAGTCTTCTTTAAGTGTTACGTTTTCTCCGTTTGATATTATTCATGCGAATTTATGGACATCTCATGTTGTTAGTTCACTGAGTCATAGATTTTATCTTGTATTGTTAGATGACTTTTCGCACTTTATATGGATTTACCCTCTCAAGTTCAAGTCTGAAGTATATACCAAGTTTCTTGGATTTCATAACTTTATCAAAACACAATTTGAAAAATCCATAAAATCATTCCAATGTGATAACGGTCGTGAGTTTAATAATTACGCGTTTCATAATTTTTGCACCAATAATGGCATTGTCTTCCGTTTCTCCTGTCCCCACACCTCATCCCAAAATGAAAAAGCTGAACGAATTATCCGTACTATCAACAACATGGTTCATACTTTTCTTTTTCATGTCTCTCTCCCCCAATCGTTTTGGGTCTATGCAGTCAAAATGGTAGGATATATCATTAATATTTTACCTACCAGTACTCTTCACAACAAAACCCCCACATAAATTCTCTACCGTCGAATCCCCTCATATGACCACCTTTAAATTTTTGGCTGCCTGTGCTACCCGAACCTTGCATCCACTGTCCTTAATAAATTAGCACCTCGTACCACCCCCGTGTGTCTTCGTAGGCATTCCTTCTAATCATAGGTGCTATATGTGCTATGACTTATCCACGTAAAATTCATGTCTCTCGTCACGTCACGTTTGACGAAACCACATTCCCATTTTTGAACATTTAAAAATTCCAAAAACCGCACTATACATTCGTTGACGAGTCTGACATTTCCCCCGTCATCCTCAAGGAACTCAATCGTACTGCTACCACTGACCAAGCAGCCCATTTCTACCACCTACTGCCACTGGTCCAGCACGTACTCCGGCATCCCTGACCTCTGCCTCGCCTATATCACCGACGCCGTCGACTGCCAAAACCACCGACAATCTGCCCACTGTCTCAGTACCGTCATAGGCCCCCTTTCCCGTGTCTGTCTCATCTCCACAGCACCGCCATCAAGCCGCATCCACACCTACCACCGTCAACCAACCCACTAACCCGAATATCAGTCACCTCCTCCTCCGACACCTTACCCCATTGTATCGATCTAAGCCAGTCTCGATCTACTAAGACAGGCCACACAACTCAACCCAGTACCTGCTACCGACCTCGAACCACCCAGATTTTCAAACCCAAAGTTCAATTTAACTTGTCTACATAAACCATTTCCCCCATTTCCAAAAGCCCCAAATTAGCCAAACTAGACCCAAATTGGAATGCGGTCATGTGTGAGGAGTTTAATGCACTAACAAAATAGTGTACTTGGGATTTGGTTCCTCGACCGGAGGGGGTGAATGCGATCCGATACCTGTGGTTTTTTCGTCACAAGTACAGAGACAATGGTGACTTAGAAAGATATAATGCTAGGCTTGTGGAAAATGATACTAATTAGTATGAAGGCATTGATTGTGGTGAGACATTCAGTCCGATTGTTAAACCGGCCACCACTCGCTCAGTTCTGAGCATCGCTATGGAAAAGCATTGGCCGATTTATCAGTTTGATGTGAAAAATGTTTTTCTCCATGGGGATTTAAAAGAAATTGTTTGCATGCACCAGCCGCCCGATTTTGTCCATCCAACAGCCCCTCAGTATGTATGCCATCTCCGTAAGTCACTTTATGGTTTAAAACAGGCCCCTCGAGCGTGATATGATCATTTTGCACAGTTCATTATGCGCATTGGGTTTACATGCAGCAAGTGTGATAATTCTCTGTTTACTTTCCATAGAGGCAGTAACACTGCTTATTTATTATTATATGTGGATGATATTATTCTTACTGCTTCTTCCGATATGTTAAAAAATAAGATAATTGCACTATTCAAAACCTAATTTGCTATGACTGACTTGGGGAAGTTGAACTATTTTTTGGGGATTTCAGTGACTAGATCTGAAGATACTATGTTTCTTTGTCAGCGTAAGTATGTAGATGAGATTGTGTACAGGGCTAAAATGGCCAATTGCAAGATCATGTCTACTCCAATTGACTCTAAATCAAAGCTCAGTGCTTTTGATGGTAATCCAGTGTCAGATCCCACTCTATACATGAGTCTTGTTGGGGCACTACAATATCTTACTTTCTCCAGACCTGATATTGCTTATGTTGTTCAACATGTATGCTTATTCATGCATGCCCTAGGGAGCCTCATTTTACTGCCCTCAAACGTATTATTCGATATGTTAAGGGCACACTTGATTATGGATTGCATCTCTTTCCCTCAGCACCTACCAGGTTGTTATCATATACGGATGCTGATTGGGCAGGCTGTCCGGACACGCGACGATCCACCTTAGGCTATTGTGTGTTCTTAGGGGATAACCTTATTTCTTGGTCAGCCAAGAGACAAGCCACATTATTTCGTTCGAGTGCAGAACCAAAATACAGAGGTGTTGCTAATGTTGTTGCTGAGATCTGCTGGCTCCGAAACCTTTTTTTGGAGCTTCAGTGTTCTCTCCGTAAGGCGTCTTTGGTCTATTATGATAACATATCCGCTATATATCTATCTCACAATACGGTTCAGCCTCAGCGAACCAAGCACATTGAGACGGACATCCACTTTGTTCGTGAGAAAGTTGCTTTCGGTCATGTCAAGGTATTACATGTGCCTTCTTCATATCAGTATGCATCTATATTCACAAAGGGCCTTCCTAGACAACTCTTCCTAGACTTCAGATCCAGTCTTAGCGTCCGGCCTCCTCCCGCTCCGACTGAGGGGGTGTATTAGCAAGTGTACCATGTTTATATTTATCATATTTAGTGTTATGCAATTATGGTAGAATTATGATCCCTTGTTGTATAAGGATTCCACATTGTGTGTGTGTATATATATATATTGTATTAATGAGAAAGATTTTTCAAGGGAGATTAATACAATCTTACGTAGTGAAATCCTTCCGCTCTATTAATTAAAAAAAAGTAGACTCTTTAAACCTTACATTAGAGTGGATTCTTAAAAAAAGTTGAGACTCACAAAATGCACATTGTATTTTAAAGTTTAAAATTTTCACTATTGATATACTTATTCATTCTAGTGTGGATCATCATATCAAAACCAGTATTTATGATAGAAATTAACTCTAAGTAATCGTTTCACTTTTTCAACTATTCTAGTCGCCTCTAGAGAATATTATGCAAATATTGATCAAATTGAATTTAAGATAATATCATCTTTTTTTTTTTTAAACAATAATCCCGATCCTTCCACTTAACCATTTTATAGTGGTTTTAAGTTTTTAACTTAGCCCCACTACTGAAGGACGAAAAAGGAAAATGCTTCATGTATCGACGGGGGCAATTAGACATAATAAAATCAAGGTGACTGATTGTCCGACATAATTCATAAGTAAGGGGACTAAATAAAAACTATCCATAAAATTGTTGGGGCTTTGCTAGGGTTTAACACATATAATTTTAGGCCTTTCATCTTGGAAAAAAAAGTAAAGCAAATTAGCTTCCCGGAGCTCAGAAAAATAAAATGTCGAGACCGGAACTCGTAGCACCACCTGAAATATTCTACAACGACGATGAAGCTCGAAAATATACCTCATCTTCTCGAATTATAGATATACAGGTATATAGCCTATTGTAATAATCCATTCTTTTTAGTTCTATTTTAATTGTTATATTTATAGTGCTATAGGCTGAGGTGGATTTAAGAGTAATTTATATGATGTAAGGATGCTTCTGACGTCTGTTTTTGTATTTTGTGAAAGACACAACTTACGGAGAGAGCATTGGAGCTTCTTGTTTTGCCAGATGATGGTGTCCCAAGATTACTTCTTGATATTGGTATGTGTAAAGGTTAATTTGATGGGCTAGATTTCACGTTGATTTGTCACTTGTAATCTGAAAAGAAATGGGATGCTTGTGCTGGTGGGAGGTAGCAGGTACCCGTGGAATTAGTGAGGTGTCTGGACACCACGGTTATAAAATTGAAAAAAAGGGATGAAAATTTTGTTTAGTTATATATGAGCAACAGGAAGGGTAAAGGAATAATTAAAGCATGTTTGACAAGTTATTCGTTTGATTTCTTTTCTTAATTGCTAAGGCCTGAAGTACGTGGAACAAGCATTTTGAGGTATATGTTTCACTTAAAGATAGTTTGAGAGGACTAGCTTGTGGCTAGCCCCTTTCCTCTTGTAAATCTGATGTATGTTGGTATCCATCTTGATATTGTAGCAAAAAAGAGAAGGTAGCAAAGCTGAGAAATCTCTGTATATTTCTCCAAGTATGTTGGTCCTTCTCGTTTATAGTAAAGCTTATTAAGTGCATATGGTCTAGTGCTTAGGAAAGAAGAAGAAAGAAGTCTTCATGTTTACAAGGTATTGACTTATCCAATAGGAAAAAACCAAGTGTTTAGCCTTCTTAAATTGTTGAACAATCGCAGTAGAATAAAGTGCTTGATTGGCCTTTTATACTGCAGAATGGGTAAGTGCCTCAATGTTTCTGGTGTAAAATTATGCAATTTAGCAGGTTTGCTTCTTGTGCTTCTGAGGTCTGTTAGGTAGAAGAGGTCATCCTGTAAAACTTGGATGGTTGAACTTCTGGAATTGTTGCACTCATGGATCCTACAGCTTTATTTTCGAAGTATAGCCTTCGATTTTGCATTTTCAATTGTTTAGTTTTGAGATTTCATGATTATTTCACCTTTTTCAGTTTAAGAAAAATGCAAAGGAAAAATGATGATCGTTCATTCTTTCTTTCTTCTTTTTTGAAGGTTGTGGATCAGGTCTAAGTGGGGAAAGACTCACTGAGCATGGACACCAGTGGCTTGGTTTGGATATATCAGAATCAATGCTCGGTATGCAAATTTCTTCTTATACGTGTAAAAAGTTTGATCTTTCTATCATCATTATCAGACTTCTGAATGATGGTTTTCATTTTTTAGATGTTGCATTGGAGCGTGAGGTTGAGGGTGATCTGATACTGGGTGACATGGGTCAGGTAGGTTACATAGTTTCCTCTGGTTGCTTCATCCTTCTCTCAATTGCGATTATAAATGCCAGATATACCTTGTGATTATTCTATATTCCTATTTCTTGGGCTGTAATTCCTTTAAAGTTGTCAAGACTTGCACATGCTCCACCACATAGAGTACGTATCTTATCAGTTGAGAAATCTCGAAGTGCCAATAAAAAAAGAAGGAAAATACTGCAGCACATGACTATAGACTTAAGGATACTAGTGTCTTGTGAAAACATTAGGCATACTAATGAACCTATCAAAAAATATTACAATGTACCAATTCATGGAAGCAAACCTTCAGCTCTGCCAATTATGTCGCTAAATATGATGGTGCATTTTCTTATTCAAAAAAATAAAATAAATATGGTGGTGCATTTTGCATGATGTATCTTTCTTTTCTGTTTTGATGATAATCAAGTGATGATTTTTAGCTTACAAGTTTACGAGCTGTAATGCAACTCTCAAATTGAGAATATGATATTCCACAATACCTATCTCATATATGTTTTCCGGCAGGTGATCTATATATTAGGTGGAGTTTTGCCTCAATACCAGCCCATGTATATCCCTTCCCTCTTATATACTATGAATATAGATATGTTTGTCAAAAGAATAATCTGCCTATAACTATCGTCTATATTTGGGATTTTCAAGGCAAAGGCATAGTAGGCATATTGTCAGTCATTTTGATACTGGTTCCCTGCATGATTTGTCTGCGAGGTCTAGTTTTTTTTTGTGCTTAAAGATTGGAGAAGATGAAAGGTCATGAAATGTGGCTGTCTATCTTGGTTGATTGTGCACACAATTGAGATTACTTATCAACTGAGTTGTGCCAATATGTGTTCTTTGAAATTTAGTACCTTGTAAAATAGTTATTTTTCTCAACGCTCTTGATAAATCTTTCACGTTGATAGAGATGTTACAAGTTGTCAAATAATGGGTAGTTCAAATTTGTACCTGCTATTTTTTCTTGCAACACCTCCTTTTATTGAATGACAAAGATAACTGGTTGCATTTATTGTAGGGTTTAGGGATTAGACCTGGTATTCTGGATGGTGCCATCAGTATCTCAGCTGTACAGGTATTATTTTTCTCTTCTTTTGAGATCTTCAGTTTCCTGAGCTGATAATGATGATAGTTTTCAGGAGAGGTTTGGCAATTTAGAATTATTTGTGAAATGGTATCTATTGTTTTTTCATAATCAATTTTGTGCATTTGATATGAAAATAATTAGCTTGTGCATTACTTTCAAGTGTCAAGAGGCACGGCTTGCCATAGTCTTCATAATCTCATCATCTCCTTGCAAACATTCTCTGCTTATGACTTCAATTTGGTTCCTGTATGAATTACCGTTAGATGGTTTGTTGGTGAATTATCAGTATATATCGATTTGTATAGCTTTTTAAGGCATATTGCTTATAAGTTCTGATTTACGTACTTTGCCCACGCAGTGGTTGTGCAATGCTGACAAATCTTGTCATGAACCTCGCATAAGATTGAAGTAAGTAGAATAATTCGTTCTTATTGTTAGTTGGTCGATTGTGCATATTAATCTGCTCAAGATCCATTTATGATGTCATAGTAGTAGAATAATTCCATACTCCTAGCTATCTAAGTAGTATGAATTTTGCTCATAACTGTGCAGGGCTTTCTTTAGTTCCTTGTATAGATGTTTGGGAAGGGGAGCAAGAGCAGTACTCCAGATCTATCCTGAAAATCTTGCTCAGAGGGAGCTGATTCTGGGTTTTGCCATGCGAGCTGGATTTTCTGGAGGCATAGTTGTTGACTACCCACACAGGTTAGGTCATTAGGACGCTAACAGACTTATTTTATTGTCATCCCCCCCCCCCCCCCCCCCTTTTTTTTTTGTGAAATAGTTTGAAAATTAGCAGTGGTTGACCTGAGTGCAGCTCATTCCTCAATGGTCGACCCTGAACTAAATTACCTGTAATCTACAAACGGAAGTTTTATATGGCTAAGTTGCATGTTTTCATTTTAGTTAAAGCTTCATTGTGTTAGTATTCCTTTCTTAGCATGTTACCCTTCAATTTATTTGAAACGAGTAGTTTAGGTCATCTGCAAGCAGCATCAATCAAAGTAAATAAACACTTGTCAACCACACACTGCTTTTGCGACCATCAGGTGTTCCTCCTCCGAACTTGCCCATATGTCTCTCATGTCCAGCATCTGTGCCAATTAATCTTACTAATCACCCTCATAACATTTTGGGAGTGGGTTGGTGAGTAAAGATTAACCGTTTAAGGCACCTAAGATGAGTTGTAGCTTCGTAACTACTTCTGAAATGTTCTGTTTCTTCACTTTTTTCTGGAATCTAGACCAAGTGCAAGTTTTCTTCATTCATCCAGATTATCCGTGTGTTCTCACTCTCTGTAACAGTGCTCTCTGTAACTTTTTCTTTTAGGTCTATATGGAATAACGGAAATTTTACATAGAACTATTGCATTATTTTCCACAAAAGGATGAAATGTTTTGCACAAAATGTAACATTCCAAGGTTTCAGCGAAGTTTCTTATCCTATTGATGCCCTAAGAAGTCATCTGTGCAGCCCCACTGCTTAAACCACCAAAGTAGAACCAAGGAACCTGAATATGTAGGTGCTAGAGATGTATGCTAGCTATGCCCCAGGATAACTACAATGCACTTTCAAGTGAAGGTTCAATTTGTTTTGATTTGGTTGCAGTCCTAACACAAGATTGTATATTATTTTGTTGTTGCAGTTCTAAAAGGAGGAAAGAATACTTAGTTCTCACTTGTGGTCCGCCGTCTCTCAACACCACTACTCCCGAAGGAAAGGGTGAAGATGGAGAGAGTTGTTCTGATGAAGACAGTAGCGAGGATGAGGAAAACCAGACAGTAAGTCATTCAAGCGCACTAACTAACCATGCTGAAGCTAACTCGTGGCTTTCCCTCTTTTCTTCTCTTTCTTCTGTTACTATCTTTGATCATCCCATTTTTTCATTTCACCCTACCGTGCAGGTTTGCATATCTGACAGGCGCAGACCTAGAAAAAAGCAAAAAGTGAACAAGAAAGGCAAAGGGAGGGACTGGGTTCTGAAGAAGAAAGAGCAGTTGAGGAGAAAGGGGAATGTGGTTCCTCCAGATAGCAAATACACAGCACGTAAAAGAAAAGATCGGTTTTGATCCATTAGTAAGATATATTCGGGTTGATTTATTTGTTATGCACAGAACTTCAGCACACTGAGCTCTTTGTTTGTGTGAAAAATTATTGCTAATTGACCGAAGTGAGAAGCAAACATATTCTGGAAGACGTTCCCCAGATTCTTTAAAGATTCTGGGACAGTTTTGTGAGACCTGAATAATTTTTAAGCCGAGTTCAAGAGTAAACAAGACAGTATAGTTTATTGGTTTTTTGGTATTCTTTACATCTTTTATTCAGTTGGCGATTGTTTTTCGAGAAATTTGAAGCGTAGTTTGATCATGTAGTGTGTATTTACCCCCCTCCGGAGTTAATTACTGGTTGAATACTTTATTTTCTTATACAGTAGAAATTGTGTTCATTTATTTTTCAAGTGGTGAATTCATTGGCAGTTTGTTATCCCTTAGTTTGCCATCTATGGCAAAAGTCCCAGGTAGTCCTAGTTATGAATCTCTTAATGATAGTGTTTAGATAAATTAAGAACTATACAATTATGAAAGATGGGTCCGAGGAAGGATTGTTGAATTCACTTGTAAGAGAGAAACAACTGGATTTAAGTTTTCTATTATTTTCTTTGTCCCAATTTATGTGATATACTTTTCTTTTTAGTCCGTTCTAAAAAGAATGATATATTTTCTTATTTTGCAATAGTTTAACTTTAACCTGTACCTTTTACGCTTTGAGTGAATGCTTTTTCTGCTATGAATGAATGACCTCTCTGGGGCATAGTAATAGTTGTTTGTTGGGTTGGTTTTGCTCTCTACCTTCTCACGGTGGGATGGAAACAAGAGAGGTCAACTGGAGTGGAAGTCAAAGGACGGGACCTAGAATCGTGTCCAAAGGTGAACAAAGCCCTAGCTTCTAGAGTTTGCTGCTTTATGGCCGGTAGGCTTCATAGGGGACCTGCCTTGCTGACAATTAGGATTCAATCTTAAAGCATAAAAACAAAGATTCAATGATAACAAGGTGATTTATAACCACATAAATATTTTTGACTTGTTTTAGACTATAAGATTCAAAAGTCTTTCTTTATTTCTTAAATTCCATGTCAAGTTAAATTATATCACATAAATTGGGACGGAGAAAGTACCATTTATGGTCTTTTGGAATTTAAAATGAAACTTCGATTGTTGTCTTTGTCCTCAAACTGGACAATTTTAAAAAGTACTTAAATTTATTTTGTAAAATTATATAATAATAATAATAATAAAAAAAGAAACTCCTAATCTAGTGGTGACACTGCGGTGTGTGAATTAAGCGCATATCATAATTTTAAATTATATGACATGTGAATTATGCGCATATCATAATTTTAAATTATATGACATGTGAATTATGCGCATATCATAATTTCAAACTATATGATAGACAAACGTATGGTATCTAAAGTGCAAGGGGAGAGCTGTTGAGAGATGACTTTATTATGATACCAGTTTCAAATTTTGAGCCACTTACAAAATGATATTTTTCCTAATATTCAAATATTAAGAATAACAATAAACATAGATTCCTATAAAAACTTAAAATAGTGAGAACAGTCCAAACGTAAATTAGATGAAAGGACCTTAATATGTGTGAGTTGTCTAATAAATATAGGAATTATTTAAGATATAAAATACACAAAAGTTGACATTATCATGTTGCGCACTCGAGGAATGCGATTGAATGAAAAGTATTACTCTACGATCTATTTTGTCTTCACTATATTCTATTCATAACATTAATTCTTAAATGTAATTGCGTTCTCAATGTTGTTATTATAATAATTAAGCACCAGTTTGTTTTATTTTTCTTCACTAAAACTATAAAAGCTTCAACTAATCATAGACGGCAATGAAGTTAGCGATTTGACAAGGCAATATAGTAGTTTTTCCCTATCATTGAACAATCAGAATAACATTCCATCAATCCAGAAAGAAGAAATTCTACAATATCATCATACATATATAAGTTTAACTCCCATCTTTAACCACTTGAAGTAAAATCCAAAACTCCTCCATCTAACTATCAGAAAAGAACTCCGACTCATTGCTCCGTACTCTGTCCAAACTAAATAGTAATTCTTCTAGCTTGCAAACTTTATCTATCTAGGGCTTTAAGATTAAAACCAAACCATCTCATTACTTGGGGAAGAAAGTACGCGACACTTTATTATACGATTTCAACTAATCTAACTTTAAATATAGTCCGTCTTTGCATGCTAATGATCTCTTGGCAAAGCATTTATCGATCAAAACATCTGGCTAGCCTTTATGCATCAACTTTGACAACATTTACCTCCATATTTTGCACAAATTGATGAGCCTACAATCAGTAAAATATGTTGGAGAATCTACCCTTGAGATAAGCCGAAGATATGTATGACTGGAAAGGAATTATGGCACCACAAAAAAAGAAGACAGATACACCCTTTACAAGAGAGGAATTCTAATACAGTAAGGATTCTAATATATCATAAATATACAGTATTCATAATTACACAATATATGGCGAATATATGGGTAATATTCGCTAATACACCCCCTCAGTCGGAGCGGGAGGAGGCCGGACGCTAAGATTGGATATGAAGTCGAGGAATAACTGTCTGGAAAACCCTTTTGTGAAGATATCTGCATACTGATATGACGAAGGCACATGTAGCACTTTGACATGATCGAGAGCGACCTTATCACAAACAAAGTGGATATCCATTTTAATGTGTTTGGTTCTCTGATGTTGAACCGGGTTGTGAGATAGATATATGACAGATATATTATCACATTAGACGATGAACGCCTTACGTAAGGGATAATGGAGCTCCAAAAGTAGATTCCTGAGCCAACAGATCTCAGCGACAACATTTGCAACACCTCTGTACTCGGCTTCGGCACTCGAACGGGATAGTGTGGCTTGTTTCTTGGCAGACCACGAAATGATATTATCCCCTAAGAATACACAATAACCGGAGGTGGAGCGTCTCGTGTCCGGACACCCTGCCAAATCTACATCCGTATATAATAGCAACCTAGTCGGTGCAGAGGGGTATAGATGCAACTCATAATCAAGAATGCCCTTAATGTATTTGATGATATGCTTAAGAGCAGTGAAGTGAGACTCCCTGAGGGCATGCATAAAAAAACATACTTGTTGAACAGCATACGCAATATCAAGTCTGGTGAAGGTAAGACGAAGAAGTGCACCTGCAAGGATCCTATAGAGAGTAGGATCGGAGACTGGAGCACCATCAACAACACTAAGCTTCGACTTAGAATCGACCGGAGTAGGCATGATTTTGCAATTTGTCATCTTAGCCCTGTACACGATCTCCTCTGCATACTTACGCTGACTCAAAAACATATTATTTGCAGATCTGGTCACTGAAATCCCCAAGAAGTAACTCAACTTGCCCAAATCAGTCATAGCGAATTCGGTTTGAGTAAAGCAATAATCTCATTTTTCAACCCATCAGATGAGGTAGTGAGAACAATATCATCCATATATAGCAGTAAGTAAGCAGTACTACTACCTCGATGAAAAATGAAAAGAGAATTATCACACCTGCTGCATACAAGCCCGATCTGTAGAATGTACTTGGCAAAGTGGTCATACCACGCTCTGGGGGCCTGTTTCAAACCATATAGTGACTTACCGAGACATACATACTGATGGGTTGCTGGATGGACAAAGCCAGGTGGCTGGTGCATGTAAACCGTTTCTTTCAAGTCCCCGTGTAGAAACACATTTTCACATCAAGTTGATGTATCAGCCAATGATTGCCCATAACTATACTAAGAATTGTGCAAATGGTAGCCGGTTTGACAACCGGACTGAATGTCTCACCACAATCAATTCTCTCCTACTGATTTATACCATTAGCCACAAGTCGTGCCTTATACCTCTCAAGATCACCACTGTCTCTGTATTTATGACGAAAAAACCACATGCAGCGGATCACATTCACCCCTGCCGGTCTGGGAACCAAATTTCACGTGTGCTGTTTCGTTAAAACATTAAATTTCTCACACATAGCCGCATTTCAATTAGGGTTCAGTTTGGCTAATTTGGGATTTTTGGGAATTAGAGAAATTATTTGTGTGGATAGGTTAAAGTGGGTTTTGGGTTTGAAAATCCCGTATTGGGCACGAGTTTCCATCTGGTGCGTGCGAGGGGGCAGTGGGTAGGTGGTCGGTAGGGTTGTTTGCTGGTTGCGGGTCCCGGAGCTGCTGTGGGTGGGTGGTTGTGTAGAGGTGGAACTGGGCAGTGGGTTAGGTGCGGTTTGGTGGGATGGTGGATCTGGTGGGTTTGACGGCGGTGGGGGTATGGTCAGTGATGACTGTTGTGGGGCTGGTGTCGTTGGGTAAGGCGATGGAGGTGGGTTTGGTTGGTGGTGCCGGTGTGTTTGAATGGTTGTAGTTTGGCCGATAACAGGTTGGTCGACGGTAATATGTCGGTGGCTGGGCTGTCAGAAGTGGCAATTTGTGGGGGTGGCAGAGCCACTGGTGGCGGGGGAAGGTTCTGGGTGGCGTTGGGTTGTTGGACCAGTGGGGAGACAGAAGAGCTCGACTGGTTGCCAGTGGCGGTGGCAACCGACAATGGGTGTAACTGAGCCGAGGTCGGGGGCACTGCCGCGGAGCTGACGGCGGCAGTAAGTGACGGAGATGGGTGAACAGTGGCTGACTGCTGCAATTGGTTGAGAATGATGGGAGAGATGTCGGGCTCGTCAAGAAAGGTATAGTCCATTTTTCAAATTTTTGGAGGTTCGAAAAAGGGAATGTGGTCTCGTCAAACGTGACGTGTATTTGACGAGTGAACATGTCATAGCAAAGATATCCCCTATGATTAGAGGGAAAACCTACAAAGACATGGTGTAGTTCGATATGCTAATTTGTGAGGGGCAGTGGATGTAAGATTGGGATAACACATGCAATCGAAAATTCTAAGGTGGTCGTAAGAGGGGATCCCTTGGTATAGAATTTCGGTTGGAGTCATATTGTGGAGGGTACTAGTTGGTAAAATATTTAGGACGTATTCTACCATTTTGATTGCATAGATCTAGAAAGACGGAGGAAGGGAAACATGGAACAGGAGAGTACGAACCATGTTATTAATGGTGCGGACTATTCTTTCTGCTTTACCATTTTGAGGCGATGTGTGGGGGCATTAGAAACGAAAAACCATACCATTACTTCTACAGAATCGGTGAAACATGGAATTATTGAATTCACAACCATTATCACACTGAAACGATTTTATGCATTTTTCAAACTGTGTTTTGGTAAAAGTACGAAGCTCAAGAAATCTAGCAAACACTTCCGATTTATATTTCAGTGGGTAGATCCAAGTATAATGAGAAAAATCATCTAACAATACAAGATAATATTTATGACCAAGTGAACTAGATATAAGAGATGTCCACAAATCAGCATGAATAATATCAAAGGGAGAAAACGTAACACTGGAAGATGATTTAAAAGAAAGACGAACATGTTTGTCTAAAGAACAAGAAACACAGTGCTAGTCAAGTTTCCCATTATTACATTTAATAAAATTATTGTCTCTAAGAAAATTAAAAACGGGGGCTCCTAGGTGACCAAGTCTATTATGCCAAGTGGAAGGAGAAATAGCAGCGAGGGAGACGGGAGAGCATGATCCGACAGCGGAGGTGGATGAGAATGGATAGAGATCCCCCGTGCTATTACATCTCGTAAGAGGTGTCCCCATATGAAGATCCTTCATAGTAAAACCAAAAGGGTCAAATTCAACAGAGACAAAATTATTACGAGTAAATTTGCGGACAAAAATTAGGTTCTTAATGATGTTTGAGGCATATAGGATATTGTTAAGGGAAACGGTGGATGAGGTGGTTGTGTGAAGGATGTACCATGACTCTGTATTGGAATGCGATGACCATTGCCACCTGTAATGTATTGAGGATACTTTAAACGAAGCAGTTTGGGAATATTACATGCGGAGCGGGTGAGGTGAGATGTGGCTCCCGAGTCCATGTACCAATTTTCATTGGGCTACTGCAAGTTCAGACTGCTAAAAGCCTGGCCCAAATCAGTCGGGGCTAGACCAGAGGAAGGCTGCGGGTACTGGGCCTGCATGAAGTGGGCTTGGTTTGGCTGATACTGGGCTGACCTATCTAAAAGAACTATTTTAAGAAAAGACACTTTCCTTCTTGGTGAGAGAAGACACTTTTCTTCTCCCTTTAACAATGGGATAAAAAGCAGCTTCAGTTTTTTTTATCTTCCATCAGTTACTCTTTTTTCTTATGAAAATCATGATCAATTTCCAACAATTGTTTTAACATGAGCTTTCCAACTGTATACTATCATTTCCTAAAGGATTGAGATGCATCTAAATTGTGTGTGACATGACCAAATCATCTAGTTCCTTGGTCCATGGAATTACTTCCGATCCGATGATTGTGACACAAAATAGAGGAAAATAAGTAAAAGCCTACAGATGGAAAAAGTAGAAAAGAAACTTTAAAAGAGATAAATGAAATTAAACTGACCATTGGCTTCTTCTCCGTCGGAGCTTCCTCACTGACGGTTGACTTCCTCTCCTCGCCCGGTTTCTTCATTACTGTAAATTAAGTCAATGATAAAGTATATGTAATGAAAAAACAAACAACCCATATTATCGGATCAACAGAGATATATGCACATCTGTAAGTTATTTTTTAAAGGAAAAGACAATAAATAACTAAGCTAGCATGCATGAAGTCCACTGTAAATCTTAACATTGCTAGAGAACAATAAACAAAATCTCAAATCTTTAGGAGCATAACTAAGATATTTCAAAAGTAAAAGTCTTATTTGCAACAGCAAACTCAAACTACTAAAAAAAAGGAGATCAGCATCCCAAAGACTTGAGCAGTAATAGATGGTTTAGAAGCTGCAAATAGTGTAAAACTTTTCTTAGCCAAACTGTCAGTGCGCCTCTCTCAGTTCTTGGAGTTTCTGATCTTCATCTGCTGCAAGCTTCTTCTAGCAGCCAGTTGTCGATTTTGCGGTATGGAAATTCATTTCCGAGAAACAGTGAAAAAGACGAAGTAAGTGCTTCGTAGTTCACCCATGGACACATATATAACCAAGAACATAATCAGTTGAAAAGGAAAGTCAGGGATACAGTTACTCTAATACATAATCTAACGTCTTTCATTGAAGCCCTACAGTAGTAAAAAAAAATCATGAATTGCAAGGAAACTTAATACCAGGGGCATAAGCTTTCAACAATCTTCTTAGATGGTGTCGTAAAAATAATCACAAAACCATTAACACCTCTAAATACCATAAATAAATTCTCCAACTGTTTTGGCCTCTAAATATCACAAAGGAATAGTCACAAAGCCATTCAGACCAATACCATAAGTAGATTCCAACACAAACATTAAAAATTTACAGCCAAATCAAATATCAAGTATACCAAAAAAAGTAGTATACATTAAGATCCCAAGTCTTATAAAATTAACAACAATGGAAAAAGATACGGAAAAAGAAACCTTGATGACTCTGTGGAATTTACATTATCATAGTATCCTTTCAAAGCAAGTTTTCTGAAATCACGGCAAGTTGTTGGCACATACTCGTGATACATATACTCAAATAATTTATTATTTCCCTCATAACCAGAATACCAAACTGCAAAATTAATAAAACAAAAAAGCAGAAGAATATATACCTCAAGTATAAATAAACCAGTGGAGTTCCAAGAGTGACCGTTGTAGGCCCTTGTTCTGCGCTACATCTCTGTAAGCCCTCTCCAAGCAAGTTTTATGAAATCAGAGCAAGTTCTTGGAACATGCTAGTAATACATCTACGTTTAAATCCGGGATTTTCAATCTCTCCCTCATTACGCAAAAATCCCAAATGCACAATAACAAAAGAAAGTCGAACTGTAGAAGTATATAGCACCTTAAGTGTAAATGAGCCATTGAAAGTTTCAAGAGTGACCTCTGTAGCCCTCATTCTACATCCTTCCACATCTCTGGTACATATAAATAATTAGAACACAAGGGAAAGTAGCAAATTATTCAACGCGATACCAGTCTTTAACTAAACGAATGAGATTATCTTTGATCATAATTGTTGAAAGAGAGAATACTTGATCATAGAGAGGGATTGGTTCTAACTTGGAAACAGGAACTTGACGTGAGAATTAGTCAATAAGTGATCCGTTTAAGCAGATCGTTTGAATAACAAAGTTGCCATCAGAAAGCTAAAATATTAACAAAAAAAAGTTGCAACAACACCAACCAGCTGGTAAATAATGAAGTGCGACATAAAGATAGGCCCGAAAACAAAGTTTTACAGGCAAGTATGCGTTATACCCAAAATAAAACGAATCAAAATATGCTGACATAATCGGAGGGGGGAATGGGAATGGGAATGGGAACAGGAAAAGGCAATTGAATGAAGCTGGCAAATGGAAATGGAAAAAAGAGAAGTGACAGTTGATATGTTCTACTCTTACTCTGTTGTTAGAAATTATACTGTGGCTATGCTGACTTTCCATTATTCAGATTAGGAGATATTTCGAAAAGTAATTCTCATATCAGTGTTTCAATTGAGAGAGAGATTTAGTGGAATGAGGAAGATAGGTTATTCGAAAGGACGCAGTTAATGGGGAATTTAACAAGTGACACTTGGAGTCTGTACTAAAACACAGAACCGGTACTTTTTCTCTGGCAATTTATTTAGGAGAATGAAGATGAAATGTACTTATTGGTAGTGAAATTAAGGGCAATTGCGCATGCGAAAATGAGAATCCACCTGTGGTATCAAGACAGTGCAGAGTAGGAGAGACAGAGCAAGGATAGTGTGGAACCAATGTCCTTGTATTTTCCTCATAATCTTTGTATGAATATCTATTCCCTTTGTATCAAGTACAAAAGCGGCCATATATTTCCCTGCTCAACAATACAATTATTCAAGATCGTGTGTTCCGTTATTATGAAAAACATTCAGTTGGAACTTGGAAGTAGATGAGGGCATTGAACCTTTTTGAAAATATATATTGAACAAAATATTCAGTACTTTGAACTTAAAGGGTCTGAAAGAATTACCGACCTGCATCAGCGATTTTATAGTGCTCAAGTCGTGGGCAATGTCTCTCTATAGAACATTTTTTTCAACACTTCATGGGCCTCAAAATAAGCATGTCGTGTTGGTCTTAGAATAAAATTTGGTAAGCAACAGTTTTGCAGTAATGCTGGTAACAACGATGCCGTGCTGAAATAAAAATTCAAAGCGCACATAAGTGTAGCACGGAAAATGATGGAAGAAGATCGATATTAGCATTACAGGAAATGGCTAGCATGAAGGCAGGGTCTGTCTTGGGTAAGGGCTAGAAACAGCAGGTGAATCGTTGGCCAAACGTGACTTGATCAATCCTTTGAAAATCAACAGACTGATCATGTAAAGGTATCGAAGTAAAACAAAATGGTTGAGAATGAAAAAGCAACATACTTGGTCTGTCTGGAGGGATTTCGTGTACCGCGAAGAAGAATTTCAAAATCATGAGAGTTCAAATATGCTTGCAAAAAGTGAAGGCAGAATGGTAAAGACTTGTCGCACCTATTGGCGGAGAGTGGGCGAAGCGGCGTTTTAGTTAGGTGGCCTTATGCGACAATGTAGTTTACTCGCCAAAGGAAATTTAAAATTGAAATAATTATAAAAAAAGATAAATGCAATCTCTGTGTTTCTGTTATGCCACGTCAGCGGGTCTAAATCCTGTAATTATATAGATATATAGATAAGACAACAAAATAGCTAAGTCAAAGAAATTGAGTTGTAATTAAAAAGTGAAATTGTCAAAAATATGAAAGAGAAATGAGTATATAGAGGAGGAAATATTAGACTTAAAGTGGAAGATAAAGATACTATTTAATTTAATGAGAGAAAATTTGTTGCTATCTACTTACTCATCTATATAACCTCAACAATTTAAAAAATAATTAAGATTTTGAACTTTTTATTAATTATAATTATATAAATTATATATTATATATAGTAATATAGTACTCAGTATTTTTGAGGCCTTTAATTTTTGGGGACTTAAAACAATGTCTTTATTTGTCTTACCTTTCAGCTGCTCTTGTACACATGAAGGGGAATTTCAGAGCAATGGTGAGTTGTTTCTGTTGACCTCTAAGTTACGAGTTCGAAGGGTGAAGTAAATCATTATTGCTTGTATCAATTTAGCGTGATTATTGTTGAAAGACTTTATATAGTTTATACAATATCTTGTATCGTAAGTAAATCATTAGATAGAGATAACATCTAGAAGAATAGTAAGAACACTAACCTCGTTTCATTGCAACAATCGACTAAAAGTAGAGTCATTAATGTGGGCTAAGGCCCGTGGGCCGATCCAACGCAACCCGTGATTTGACAAGGTTGAGCTTGAATTTGTGAAGCCCATTTAAGAACGAGACTTTTTAGCCCGACTCGAGTAATTCCGCTAGCCCGTGGCTTGAGAGCGCGTGGGTTGGGCCGGCCCATAGGCCAAAAAGAAAATTAATCAAAAAATAAAAATAAAATAAAAAATAAAGTGAAGATATTAAGACAATCTTGTCACAAACAGAATCAGATGTGCTTGATGAAGATGATGTGCTGGTGTTGGATACGTCATAAGTGTCATGAAAGTTCTTTGAGAAGTTTATTTTTACTTTAAATGGATAAAATATTATCATTTTCTTTTGCATTTTATTAAGATCTATTGAAACAAAGCTAGGTTAATATTTCTATTTAGCTAGTTGTATTGCTATTCATTAACTGTTTAATTTGCTATTAATATCTCTATTTGCTTCAAGTGATATATGTTAGTTATTAATATTTTACGTGTTAACAATGTCAAAAGTTAATCAGTTTCGCAAAAGGTTTGGTCTATAAGATTGTTTTCTTGTTCAGTTGTACCCAAAATAATTACATAGAATGGTAGAGATTTCATACCGAAGTCATACAGTCAAATCTTTATTTGAAGCCACATTTAATAAGCATTATTAGGATTATTTTATTTGTGGATTTGAGACTTGTTTAGCAAGTAGTAAAATCATGTAATATTGTCTTGAAATATTTATGTTAGCATTTTAAAATTAGAATTTAAATTAAAAAATTATGATTTTTTTTAAAAAGGTGAGTTGGCCCAGCCAGGCCCACGACCCACGTAATAATGAGTTGGACTTGTTGTTTAATGGCCTATCAAAGTAGTGGCTCAGCCCGGCCTGATCCGTCAAATTCTAAAGCCCGTGTGGGCTAGTCCAGATGGGCTGGGCCAGCTCGTTTTGATAGCTCTAACTAAAAGTAATATCTATCTATTGTTTCATTCTCAGAGATAGGTAAAAAAGAAAAGAAGCTTAATGTCTAATTTAGGGACCACAACCTTATATAATACATTCAAAGTTTAAACATACCTTTTCAAATAAGTCTCTATCAAACGGTAAAGAAAATGTCAATGGATTTCTACTTATGGATATTAAACTCCATGCGGGGGCGGATGTAGAACTAAGTTATGAGTTCATCCGAACTCCATAGCGCTTTAGCTCAAATCTTATGTGTTAATATTAATTGATATTTACCTTTTAAGCTATATATATTTTAATATTTTATTAAATCATAAAATTGGCTCCTTTATTGATATAAGAAAATTACTATTATCACACAATACTCCTTTGAGTTGCTGACGCTTTCCCGAATCATGAAGAATATTTCTACTTCGAGCTGCCTTTCATAGCATTTCGGGAAATACTGAAGTGTTATTTATGCATTCACATTAAGGGTGTGTTTGGTATGATTTTCATATTTTGTTGGTCAAAATGTCTTAGAAAATATTTTCGTTAGGAAAACAAATTCTTTAAAAATAAGGAAAATGACTTTACTAATGAAAGTAGAGAAAACAAGTCCATAAGTCACATTCTAAGTTTATTGTCTCCTCCCCACCCATCAAAAGTACCCCCAACCCCTTCACCGTCTCAACCCCCACCACCCCCGAACACCCACTCCCCACCCATCCCACTCCCATAGTATTTTGGTAGACATATAAATGTTCTTAGGATAATTTTTTTTTATTAATTATCAAACATTAGAAAATAAGTAAAAAATTCACTTATTTTCCAAGAAAACATTTTTCGGAAAACATTTTCCTCCGTACAAAACACACCCTAAATCTGGACTTTGGTTTGTTATTTTACCTCCTTCATGTTCCTCTGTTCCCTTATTCCATAAGCAGAGACATTCATGCCTAATTTGACATCCACTAGAAAACGTTGATATATCGTCATTAATAGTAAATGTGACATGTTTTCGTCTTTCTTGGAACCTACATTGATTGATTAAATCTTTTTTTTTCTACTCCTTTAAAGAAAACATAGCTTAAACAACTTTATCTCTATTGTTTTTCACCATGTACACCTTATTATACATATAGTTGCAAATTTATCATGGAATTATAATTGTAGGTAGGTATGTAGACACAAGAGCTTGCTTCTCTCTCTTCCTTCAAGTCCCTGACTTTACAAGTGTATTTTTTTCGCTCACTCTCGTAAGTATTTCAGTTTACATCAGTTATTTCAATAGATTTGTTTTATGTACTATGTTTAATTAATTAAATTCCTTTTAATTACTATTGATGCTAACTAAAAAGTACATTATTAGTTTTCCTCGCTCAAATCAATAGGTAAATTTTTAAATGTTAAGGTTGATGAAATTAACTTATTTTTCATTTTCCATTTATTGTAATTTTGACTATCTATCATTTTGCTTACTTCAATGGCGTATGTTACAAAAAGGTGATACCAGAGTTTTTCACAGAGAATAAAAATTCAAATGATATGGTTAGAAAGGTTATCGTGGTCTAAATTTATATATGGATTCAATGAGTGAAAGTCCCTCCAGCTCAATGAGTATCAACAAGATATCGTGATCGCTTAAGATTAGTTTATTTTGTCATAAAGAAAATTAGTTTGGTTGGTTTATTCTTCATTGGTAATTAGTAGTACATTTTCGGCGCTGATAAGATCGAAACTGTGATCGTTTGTCTTCTGTTTGTCGGTTGATAAGATCTCTGACATTGACCAGCCAGCTACGTTAGTTCGATCATTCTTTTCTATTAAAAAGGAATTAATTATCTAAACGGGTCACTTTCTTCAAGGCTTCGCTAGACAACACGACATTTTTGCAAAATAATCTATTTTTCAACCAAGCACTAAGAAGAAAAGTTTTCCAATTTTCTTCATTAATTTAAATTTTATTTTTGGCTTTTGGTTGAGATACAAACCTGAAATTTCTTTTTGTGACAACTCTTCTTCAATTGTTTTATTTTAAAACAAATGCCAAATAAAGATTATCCTCGATGATAATCAGAATTCAGAAAGTAGAGAAGAGGTTAATGTAATTTACTCAAATTAAGCATTACCTACTTCATCAAGACACGGGAAGTATAAATACTTCTCTTGTCCTACTCATCATCGTCCATAACAAACCTTTGACACTCTGATCAAAGTTTCCAAGTGCTGTCTTGTCCCCCCCCCCCCCCCACGGCGCCGATCAAGTACCACGGTGGGGAACAAAATCATCCAGAAAAAAAAAACGTAACAGAGACAGGTACAAATTTGTTAAACATGTGTTTTTGCATGCAGAATTCTTGAATTTTATATGCTGTATGTTTGATTTATTAACTCAATTCTTAGTAAGCGTGTTATTTTTTCTTGAACAAATCATATAAGGACCAAAGCACAGAAAATCAAGAAGTGAAAAGAAAAAAAGAAGTGGAAAATTCGTTGTTTTTTCTCAATTGTACTTGATTAGCTGTTAGAATTTTGTTTGTTTTCCTTAATCATGATAAAGAGGTGAGTGCTAGAGGTTATAGAAATTTAAGGACTGTTTTTGACTTACAAATCATACCAGTCAACTCCTGTAGTCCAGAATTCTTGATTGAATCTGTTCTTTTTTTCACTTTTTTTTAATAAAATTTTGTGTTTTGGGTTTATGAATACTGGATTAGTTCACTAATAGGTCATTTGTTTGTGGTGTTGGAGCAATTAATACCAGCATAAAATGACACATTGTTCTGCCGCACAAGGAAAAAAATGATCGCTGCTGTATTAAATAATACTCGTGTTGAGTTATACGAGAATCTATGTATTATCTTATGTGAGATAGAATGTGGAATAAGAATAGGTGTATCGATGCGTGGATTCAACTATTTAAAGGCAAAATTGCCCTTTTAAAGTACTAAGTAATTAATGTAAAACACGGGGTCGGTTCTACGGTCAGTCTTCGGTATTAATTTTTTAAAAGTTCGGTTCTTCGGTTAAGGTTTTGGTATTTTGGTTAACCGTAAAAACCGAACATTGTGGTATATGTTTCGGTTCTTTGGTTTTTATATCTTGATGTTTTATGTGTTGGTACATTTATGTCTTCACGGCCTTACTTTGCCTCGTGTCCTTCCTTTCTCCCATCCCCAAGTGCCAAAGATCAGGTCTTTATTACTTGAAACTTGAAAGAACTCTTCTTTAGTCATTTATACAATGACACAAGTTTAAATTTTATATATTACGTAAACTGTCAATATATATAAGTCTTTAGAAACTGCTTTTCATGAACGTTGCCCGTCTCATGTCAAGACATCCATTCTACTTAAATTTTGCTCTTTTAACACTTCCATTTCATAGTTATTACTTATATTTTAGAAAACAACCGAATAGCCACGTGATTAACTCTTGCCAAGACAAGGCTTGCCTCTAGTCAATATTTTTATTTGTTACCTCTTTCTGACTGATTATTACTTTCTTGTAACGTACATGTCACTGTTGTCAGATTCATATCATGTTTAAGGTAACCTCGTTATCTTTGTTCCCATCGTATGCACAACGTTAGGCGTAGTACCAAATCATACCTTCAAAAGTTTCCTCTCTGCCTCATGTCCTCGAGCTCGAGGTTTTAATTTCTTCACAGTAGTACCCCCATTGACTTTGGCTCTACTAATGACTAAATTGGCTTCGTTGGGACCGATATCATAACTAGCATTTGCTGCTGGGCTTGATTTCTAGTATCATAAGTGCTTCCTCATAGGAACGTCGATAGGGCAAGAGTTCTAGTATCATAAGCGTTTTCTCATAGTAACGTCCGCGGATTTGATCAATTATTCAAGTGGCTAATACTATAGTTAAACTGGAGACATAATCTTGATATATCTTCCATGCCTACACTTTCCTCTTTGTAAAGGGAATATCGAAAGGCTATGTGGTACATTTTTCAGGGACCTGAAGATTTGTAGATTAAAGATCGAAAATACAATGTTGAAACACATAAGATCTGCACATGCAATTTATAGCAACTTTTAAGCCACCTTCCTGATACACTAAAACCTTTCCATAATTTAAAGGCAATTCAATAATTTATAGATATACAAAACAATCATTTTACCTTATTTACACAACATAATCTTTCGACGAAAAAGAATCAATTATAGAATGTCAATTTGATGTATTAGTCTTCCAACCGTGAGGTCGAAACCGAATATAGCTTATTTTCAAAGCAGAAAATAGCATACCGAGTCCATACCAAAGAACCGAACCGAGCCGAACAAGAAAAAACCGAATCGATAAACTACGGTTTAGTATTAGGTATATACATTCGAGAAACCGATGACCGTAGTAATGAACTGAAGTTCTTGAAAACCGAATTGAAGGACCAAACGCCCATAAACAATCCGTGCAATATATCCTTGCATAACTAGTAAGTGAACCAAATGATCCACGGGTACAATATTTGTGATTGAATTAATCTATTTACTTTTGCAATGACGATAGTTTTCTTTCATGTCTCTTTCTTGGTTGTTTTTATTTACTGGTCTGTGGCTGTTTAGTTGGAATTTATCAAAAATTAGTGATTAAGGTTGACTTAAATTGGGTTTTACATTTATTTGATGGTCTTCTGTTTTTATTCTCAGCACTAGGGAAGTGTTCAATTTGAGTTTCACATGCTCATTGGGTTCTTCCCTTTTTCTATTGATTTTCCCGAGGATTCATATAGCCGACCCCGCGCATAGCCGGAGCTTAGTGCACCGGGCTGCCCTTTATTCATATAGCCGACCCCAACTTGTTCGGGATTGAGGCATAGTTTTTGTTGTATCCTGGAAAGTTAAGTAGGAAATTCGCTTTGGATTTTTTCATCGGCGTAGTCATATTTAATTTTGTGGTTAATCTTCAATTACTTGCAATTACTTGCTTGTAAAGTTTATCCTCTTGTTACCCTGTGCGCACCCTAAGGGTAGCGGCTACTGGTTCTTTTGTCAACAATTTTTTTTTTATCCTATTATTTCTTTTTCTGCCTTTTTTTTCCTTTCATTGTGTTGTTCAATGAATAATTACCTCCAATATACAGTTAACACTGTTTATGACTTGCTAGTATTTGGGATACTAGAATTTATGGCGTCATTCCAATAATTTGGTTTCCATATTCCTGCTAGCATAACTTTTATTATTGAACTAGTGATATTTATGGTAATTGCTTACAAAGCTAATGCAATAGCTTTAGCTTTGATAACGTCAAATTGAGCATCTATCACATTGTTTAGTTTGAGAATTAAGTGACCTGTAAAACCATAAAGTTCTTCCACGTTTCCTCTTTTGTATCATTTTAACTTCCGTTGATCCTTGTTTCTCTTAAAATTGATAGATTTAATTCTGTCAGATCACATTTATCATGTGAAATAAATCTTTGCTGCTGGTTTCTCGCTAGACATGTTTTTCTTTCTGTTTGAACCTTTTCTTGCAAGCTTCACTTTATTCTTATTCTTGCCTAATGTAGCTCTCAACTTTTATTAGAAATTCTCTGATCGAGAGTTGCAACTGTGCGAGACAACTACTTTGACTAGCATCGACTTGAAGGAAAGAAAGTTTTTACTAGTGTTTGGCGATTCTTTGACGAAGGGACATTTCTTCTACTTGAGATATCTCAAACGAGAGGAAAAACTGTCATAGAACCATATACATGACGCGAAAGAGTGATAACTACGTCGGCAAAGTGCCAAATGACTCAACTGTCTATGCAGCTAAAGGTGCTGAAAACCTGAATACTCATGCTAGGAAGAAAATTAATGTGTATACGAGGAAAAGAATTCAGAAGAAGGATGCTAATGTAAGCAATTGTGACTTGAAAAACTTACATCTCTCACAGGTTGATGATACCTTGAATAAAAAGCTTCCTAGTGCTGTTGACGTTATTTTATCATCGAAATCAGCAGATACAAATCAGGAAAAACTCGTTTCAAAGGACCTGAGTAGAAGTAACAGTCCAATGTCAGTGCAGGAACGTGTGATTGCGCAAGGATCTCGTACCAGTGGAGCTCATTTGAATTGTACCCCACAATCAAATGATGCAGTGGGTCCCGCTGGCAAAATTGCTGGGATAAAAAGTTTGGGAAGTGCCGCAGTTTCTCATAGTGGGAATAATACTCCTAAGAGTAGATATCAGAAAAAGAATGTTGAGCCAGCATCTGGAAGTTGGACCTCAAATAATATAACGGAAGATCAACCGGCTTCTAAATCTCAATCTCCTATATCGTCTTCAGTGAATGTGGTAATAGATGCAGGTCAAAATATAGAAAATATAAAAGTTTTACCAGGTGTGCTGGAAGAAGACTGCAAGAATGCTGCTTCTTCAAAGTTGTTGATTCCTGGAGATAAAGCCCGAACATTTTGTGGTTTTGAAAATGATTTCAGAAGCCTTTGTCGGGCAGTGAATGAGGCCCTTAAGGCGCAGCTAGCCGTTGAAGCTATCGAGATTTGTAAGGGCTATCCAGTTGCTGAGTTCGAGAAGCTTCTTTATTGTGCCTCTCCGGTTATATGTCCATCTGTTAATAGCCGTACTTGTCAGGCTTGCGTCCATGGTCAAGGTGCACCTCTATGCAGGCATGAGATACCGAATATTTCTTTAGGGAACTTGTGGAAGTGGTATGAGAAAGAAGGAAGCTATGGTCTAGAAGTAAAAGCAGAGGAACATAGAAGTTGTAAACAATGCGGTATTGATTGTCTTAAGTTTAGTGCATATTTTGTTCCATTTTTGTCAGCCATTCAGCTCTTCAAGTCTAAGGATAATGGAACTGTTGGGTCGATAGATGTGGTGGACTCTGGGACAAACAAAATATCTGAGAGTTCACCTGTGGTAGACTTTCACACAATATTTTCTACGCTTGTACCTCAGCCTCGTGTTAAGGACTCAAGCTCTTTGCAAAAAAAGAACGTCGTCTCCGGCTCCAGGTCATCTTCACATTGCAGCGATACGGATTTGCATCATCCACCAGTTGAATCTAAGCTGTCTGATGATATTGTGGAGCTTCTGTTTGAGTATTTTGAACGCGAACAGCCTCAGAGTCGTAAACATTTCTTCGAAAAGTATGTGGTACATAAGTTGCTTCTTTTCATTTTAGTTCTATTGTTTGTTAGCAATACTAGTAATTTTCGATTTTTCTTGGTAAAATTAATTGCAAATGGGTAAAAAATAAACTTTTACTCGAGAGGTTATTTGTAATGCTAAAAGGATCTGTTGATTATTTTTTCTAGCTGAATGCAATATAGGTTATAGAGGTGCAATAGGTACTTACTGTATGTGATATTGTTGCTCAGTAGTTATGTTGTCCATATCATCTGATTTATATTTTATATTGCATCTGAAGTTTGTTTTATTTAAGTGTCAGATTGTATTTGGATTCTGGCACATGCTTTATTCGAGCTATTATTTCCCGAAATCTCTAGAATAAAGAACTTATGAGCAGAGAATTTCTAGTTTCTCTTTTTGTTTGGTATTGCTAATATGCGTTTCTTGGGCTTACTCCAACTACTCTATTCTAGGATTCAGGAACTTGTTGCTGGTGATGGACGTTCAAGTTACGGAGATCCATCAATCCTACAGTCCACACGCTTACCTGATCTGCACCCTCGTTCGTGGTTAGTATGGAAAGGCTTCTTGTATGATTTTTTTTTCGTTATTGGAATATGTTAAGCACAATCCAGGCTTGCGTCCTTTCTTGGAGAAAAAGGAAATGCAGGGAAAGAGGTATGCGAAAGTATAATCATCTCCAAAATCTAGAGCAAAATTCTCTGTAGATCTAATGGTACTTTGTATTTGCAGGTTTTCTGTTGCATGGTACCCCATTTATAGGATACCAAGCGGAAACTTTCGTGCTGCTTTCTTGACTTATCATTCACTTGGACATTATGTTCAGAGAGGCCAGGCACTTGACGCCTGCATAGTTTCCCCAGTTGTGGGCCTCCAAAGCTACAATGCTCAGGTTTGAAGTATTTCAGGAAGTTTCTTATATAACATTAAGATACATATTCTGAGATAACCAATGGGTTTTTGGCATGTTACTGCAGATAGTGGCTATGTCTATACATAATCGATATTGTTGATGTACTAAGTTTGCATTTACACTGCTTTCTCTAGCTTAATGACAAATTCGCTTCTCAGAAAAATAACAGATTTAGAAATGGCCCTGCTAATAAATAAACACTGCCCATGATTCATAACGGCTGATTCACTTATTCCCGGGTATCCCTTACGGAACATGCTGAAGTAGTTTGCAAATGAAAATTAGTTCCTTTTCTAGTTTTCTTTCTTAATAACGATTAAAATCATTATGCTTAGACTGCTACTTATTAGAAATATAATTATAACAAAATACTGAATTTTGGGTATACATAGAGCTAAAAAAAATACTTAGGGAAGTTTCGGCTGAGCTATGACAAATTTTTCTTACTGTATTCAGGCACATCAAGTCTCTAAAATTCTGCTAGAAAAGGAACATATTTTGCTAGTGTAGTTGATGGGAACTTGAGCATTTGCTCACTTAGATCAGGCAACTGCAACTTTAGAACTAAGAACTATATGTGTATATATAGCTAACTCATCCTCAGTATACTCATCACTGTGTGCAGCCAAGTCTTCTGTATTTTCCCTTAGTTCGAGCCGTGGAAGCAGTCACTAATGCTTGCATTAGGTTAGGCTGTCTACATCACACCCCTTGAAGTTCGGCCCTTCCCCGGACCCTGCTAACGCGGGATGTTTTGTGCATCGGGCTGCCCCTTTAGTGCGTTAAAGTTCACAATTAGTAATATTTGTTTATATACTATACTACCTAGCTATTACTTCAATGCCTTGCTGGTTCTCAACACTTCCCACTGGCATGTGATGCATGTACATATGAAATACACAACGATGATATTTTGTTTTTATATGAATGTCGAAACTAGGGTGAATGCTGGTTTCAGCTGAGGCACTCCATGGACCACCTGAAAGATGTGACCTCGGATTCAGATCCTCCTTCAGTTCTGCAAGATCGACTAAAGACGCTAGAGCAGACTGCGTCTCTTATGTCGCGGGCTGTGAGAACGAATGGTTCAGAAAGACTCGTGAACAGGCACCAAGATTACGAGTTTTTCCTGTCCAGGCGGCATAAATTGCCTTGATCTATAATGTTGTTCAACCATGTACAACTCTCATAAAAGTTTTTGTGTTTTTCCAGCTTCGCTATACTCTTGACTCTCTGAGTCCAACTATGAGAGGCTTACATCCATTTTGATACTTCTTAATTTTATGGTTTGGAGATTCTTGTATTGCATTGAAACTAGGCACACCCTTTTCTGGATTAAAATAGTGTCTGCTGGTTTTGGCTCTGGTGCTAGTTTATAGCTGATACTTTTAGCTTTAAAGTGTGTTCGGCATGGTGGAAAACTTTTCAATTTTTGCATGTAAGGTTGGTCGAAATTTTGATTTTTTTTTTCTTCAGGAAAACAAAGTTCATTAAAAATCAGGAAAATAACTTTACTAGTGAAAGTAGGGAACACGAGTTTTACAAGTGGCACTTCATATTGGTTATGTCCTCCCCACCCTCTAACATACCTCATCTTCACATGTAGGCCCCATCTCCAACATCCCACACCCCTACCCCGACACTCCTATCTCCTATAGTATTTATTTAGATTATATATAAATGCTTTTGGGATAATGTCATGGGTTCAAGCCGTGGAAACAACCTATGACAGAAATGCAAGGTAAAGCTGTGTACAACAGACCCTTGTGGTACGACCCTTCTCCGGACCCCGCGCATAGCGGGAGCTTAGTGCACCGGGCTGTTCTTTTTTTTATATTTTGTTTATGTATCGAAATACAAAAAGTAAGTAAGAAATCTACTTATTTTTCAAGAATTTTTTTTATGAAAAACATTTTCCTTCGCACCGAACACACCTTAAAACTTTTGCTATTTATCTTTGTATATGATACACTTCTCTGGCCTTTGGAATCACATGCTGCAGCTAATACCTATGTTGCATGAATCTTATATTTATTGAAATACATGATACAGATGTAGGTACTTTATAGGCCCGAAGGGGTTGGCCTAATAGTCAAAGAGTTGGATAACGTTGAGAACCAAGGTTTGAATTCCAGCACAGACGATATTGAGTGAATTGTTCTCATCTGCTTAAATTTTCATGTGCAAATTACCTTGTTCCTGTACTAATGGACGAAGATGATAGGTACCCATGAATAAAATTAAAATGGAAACAAGCTGGTCCATGCATCATAATTCTAGGGAAAAAATTAAAAAGAAAAAGAATCCGAAAGTAGGAACTTTGATTCTTTGAAATACTCTAAACGGGGCAATGCCTAAGAAACTCCGGCGGAATAGGAAGGCATGTCATGCCGTATGTCCATCGGTGCAGAATTCTTTTAAAAAGTTCAGGCTGATTTAAAGATGTGGTACCTTGCCATATACATGACGCGAAAGAGTGATAACTACGTCGGCAAAGTGCCAAATGATTCAACAGTCTATGCAGCTAAAGGTGCTGAAAACCTGAATACTCATGCTAGGAAGAAAATTAATGTGTATACAAGGAAAAGAATTCAGAAGAAGGATGCTAATGTAAGCAATTGTGACTTGAAAAACTTACATCTCTCACAGGTTGATGATACCTTGAATAAAAAGCTTCCTAGTGCTGTTGACGTTATTTTATCATCGAAATCAGCAGATACAAATCAGGAAAAACTCGTTTCAAAGGACCTGAGTAGAAGTAACAGTCCAATGTCAGTGCAGGAACGTGTGATTGCGCAAGGATCTCGTACCAGTGGAGCTCATTTGAATTGTACCCCCACAATCAAATGATGCAGTGGGTCCCGCTGGCAAAATTGCTGGGATAAAAAGTTTGGGAAGTGCCGCAGTTTCTCATAGTGGGAATAATACTCCTAAGAGTAGATATCAGAAAAAGAATGTTGAGCCAGCATCTGGAAGTTGGACCTCAAATAATATAACGGAAGATCAACCGGCTTCTAAATCTCAATCTCCTATATCGTCTTCAGTGAATGTGGTAATAGATGCAGGTCAAAATATAGAAAATATAAAAGTTTTACCAGGTGTGCTGGAAGAAGACTGCAAGAATGCTGCTTCTTCAAAGTTGTTGATTCCTGGAGATAAAGCCCGAACATTTTGTGGTCTTGAAAATGATTTCAGAAGCCTTTGTCGGGCAGTGAATGAGGCCCTTAAGGCGCAGCTAGCCGTTGAAGCTATCGAGATTTGTAAGGGCTATCCAGTTGCTGAGTTCGAGAAGCTTCTTTATTGTGCCTCTCCGGTTATATATCCATCTGTTAATAGCCGTACTTGTCAGGCTTGCGTCCATGGTCAAGGCGCACCTCTATGCAGGCATGAGATACCGAATATTTCTTTAGGGAACTTGTGGCAGTGGTATGAGAAAGAAGGAAGCTATGGTCTTGAAGTAAAAGCAGAGGAACATAGAAGTTGTAAACAATGTGGTATTGATCGTCTTAAGTTTAGTGCATATTGTTGGAAATTTGCCTTTCGCGGGGAGGTGCGTCCACTCATATTTAATGAATTAAACACTAGTGTTCCGCATGTTGAAGGCTTTGTCTCTTCACACATGCATAATCTACTAAGTGAGTAGATGACCGTAGGGCTAAGAATCGTCAAATTTTGTTGAGAAATGAAAGTGATATTGGTCCACGAAGTAAGCGTGTTTGAGGCATGAAAATATGGTGTGAGACAAATCTACCACATTAGTGGGAAAATGAAGAATTGCTCTCTTTATAAGTCTCATAATTGGCTAAGGGTTTGGGACCCCAAGGGGTAACCCATATGTTTAAAGGAGAGAGGACCTAGATGTGTTTGGGTTCAAGGCTAAGCCTACGCGCGCGCCGCCCGCCCGTCTGGTCCGGGCTCGGGACGCGGGACTTTCTGATATTATCTTTTTGGACCCCCAAATTGCTTAATATTTACAGTTTGAAACTTTCTGCCTACCGTTAGAGTTGATTTTTACGTGCGTTAGTGTGCATTAACCAACCATTACTTGGCTGATTAACTTCCTCCATTACTTGGCTGAATTACACCCTCCTTCAATGGCCATAAACAATCATTATTTGGCAGTTTACTCCCTCATTCAATGGCCTTAAACAACCATGTCTTGGGCAGTTGAGCAGCCTCCCTTATGCTATATATTGGAGCTGTTTTGCTCAATTGTGGAACACGAAAAATTAGACAAAATAGGATATAAACACCCAACCAGACAACAAAAATGAGACAACATTTATATACACAGAGACAAACAGAAGAGACACTGAAATTCAGTCCAAAACGTTGGGACGAAAACAGAAACTCTTCCTTCCTTTTCCATTTCTTCAGCAAGGCGTTTCGTGTTTGTTTTCTTCGTCAAACTCAACCTATTTGCTTTGTAGTGTTGAGATTAAAGTGTTGTTTTATCTTGGGAGACTATTGCCCGTTAACGTAAAAGCATATATACGGGGCAATCTTGTCTTAAGGACAGAGTGCAATCACTCGACTAAGCACACAGTTGTAACAATCCAGATTTAGTGTTTCTTGATTTCAGGGTATCAAGATTCAAGACTCAACAAGCTTGCGGCAGTTCTGAACATTAGCATATTTGCTTATCCTTTCGAACACTTGTAATATTTATTTACTTCCTGTACTGCTTTACAATATCCAAAAATTTAAGACAAGATTTGTATTAGTGTTCGAAAGATGTCGGTCAAAAGTCGTGTGACCAAATCTGGATATGGCTGTGGTTTTATGCTTGAAGAGAGTGATGATTATGTTGTTGAATGTCAACGTGTTAATGGTGTCACCGCTCCTGAGAGTGGTGGGAACAAGCGCTCACGAGACGCTGAGGATGTCAACTGGGACAAGAGGAGAAGGCTGAAAATGTGGTTCTGTCTTGTAACAGAAGGCATATATTTGTTCCAGACAAAGGATCCGAATTATGGTAAGGAGTAAATAGACACTCAGTCCGACCAAGTGACTGAAGTGGGCCAGAGTCCGAAATTGGGATAAGTATTTTCTTTCTTCCTGTTGTCAAAAATAAGATTAAATAAAATTGAGCAATCTCATATGAGAGTGAATTAATGTTGGGTTGCTAAAGTTCAATACATGAGTGTTATAAATATTCAAATGCTAAAATGGATATATAATTATATAAAATTAAATAAAATTAGAAATGCTCACATTTGATAGAAGGTGCAAGTAACACACATCAAAGAAAAAATAAGAGAAGATCGTTTGAGATAGTTTGATTATGTCCTCCGTTGACTTTCCTATACTGATTTGTAAATATAAAATTATGATGAATGAAAGTGTTACCTCATACAAAATAATATTTTTTAAGATTTTGTAAGGAAAAGAATAGGCTAAGGGGTAGAACAAAAAAAATAATAAGGTGTAAATTAAAAATGTCGTATACATTAGGGGTGCAAAGTACAAAGGCTTTGCCATAACGGGAGATTGTTCTAATCCATGAATCCAATTACGATGCCCACATAAAGAAAAATATGTGTACATACGAGCGTCAAAACTTTAAGGTAATTCGTGAATGGCCTCGGGATTTACAAAACTATTCGAATGCCCTTTATACTCTCTCCGGATAAAAAAGAATGTCTACTTAAATTTATTTTTTGAGTCAAAAAAGTGTTCACTTACCAAATTAAGAAAGAATTAATCTTATTTTTTCAGATTTTTCCTTATTAAGTGTTAGATGACCAAATCTCAATACCTATTTAATTATGGACATTTTAATCAAATTATCTATTTTTATCTAGAAATTAGTATTTTTTTAAGGAGTGTGCAATGACTAAGTGTATACTCTTTTTGATATGGAGGGAGTACCAAATGTGAACTTTATATAGTTTAACTCGCCTATTTGTCATCCTTACGATGTGATGGATTCTTGTAAGAAATATTTTTCTTGATTATTTCATTCCAAAGTGGTAGTAAATATACATAATCCTAGGCTATAATTACGGTAAGTAATTACTAAAATATACATCTACCATATATATAATTATGACTAATTATATTTTCCTATTCTATCATACCCCGCAGTTGAAGCGGGAGGTCGGCGTATGCTGAGACTGACCTGAAAGTCTTCAAATAAAACCAGCAGAAGACCTTTTGTAAAAATATCGGCAATCTGATAGTGTGATGAGACATGTAAGATACATACTTATTCACGAACAACCTTTTCGCGAATAAAGTGAATATCCAACTCAATATGTTTAGTGCGTTGATGTTGAGCTGGATTTCTAGAGAGATAAATCGCACTAACATTATCACAATAAACCAATGTCGCCTTCGGAACCGGACAGTGGTGCTCCAAAAGAAGGTTCGGTAGCCAACAAGATTCAGACACCACATTGGCGACTCCTCGATATTCTATTTCGGCATTGGATCTGGACAAGGTAGCTTGCCGTTTGGAGGACCAAGATATCAAATTGTCACCGAGAAATACATAATAACCAGACGTGGACTGTCTGGTATCAAAAAATCCACCCCAATCAGCATCTGTGTAAGAAATAAGATTTGATGTCGAGAAAGGATATAAATGCAAGCCATGATCGAGAGTGCCCTGAATGTAGCGCACAATACGTTTGAGAGCATTACATGTGATCCTTCATTGAGTTATGCATGAATAGACAAATATGTTGCACAACATAAGATATGTCGGGCCTCGTGAAAGTAAGATACTGCATGGCACCTGCAAGGCTGCAGTAATGTGATGGATCGGCATATGGCTTGCTGGAAGAAGCACTCAACTTTGGTTTAGTGTCAACCGGAGTGGAAGACGGCTTACACGAGGACATGTTGGCTCGTTCAACGATCTCTTCTGCATATTTCTTTTGAGACAAAAATAGACCACCTGCATGACGTGTGACAGATATCCCCAAGAAGTAACTCAGTGGCCCTAGATCTTTCATTACAAATTCTAAGCCAAGAAGTGACATGATAAACTTACGAAGAACATCAAATGAGGCAGTCAATATAATAACATCCACATACAGAAGAATGTAAGATATATCATTACCCTGTCGGTATATGAATAGAGAATAATCAGACCTACTGTTAGAAAACTCAATATTAGAAACATAATCTGCAAACATCTTGTACCAGGCATGATGAGTTTTGTTTGAGCCCATACAATTATTTCTTCAGCAAGCACACGTGATTAGGATAAGTGGGGTCTTTGTAATCCATGAGCTGATACATGTATACCGTTTCATTGAGTTCTCCATGCAGGAATGCATTTTTTACATCAAACTGATGAAGCGGCCATGTTTTCGAAAGAGCCAAACTTAGTACCGTGCGGATAATGGCTGGTTTGACCACCGGACTGAAAGTCTAACCGTAGTCCACACCAACCTATTACGTCTTCCCATCACCTATAAGACGAGCTTTATGCCTCTCAAATGTACCATAAGATTTTTCTTTATGACTAAAAATCTACATAGATGTGGGGCACCAAATCCCATGTCATATTATTAATAAGAGCATTATATTCATCATCCATATCCATTTTCTAATTCAGGTCATTAAGGGTAGACACAGGATTACGGGGCAACGGTGATTTGATAACATGGACGTGAAGACAGTATTTTATGTTTGGCTTAAAAATCCCGTGTTGACTACGAGTGACTGGCCATTAAGCGGAATTGGAGTTAGGCCGAGAATGGAGATGGGTCCGGTTGGTGGTATGGATGGACTGCCCGGCAGTGGCTGGACCGCCCGGCAGTGAAGATGGGTCGTGACCCAGTGGACTTCCAAGCGCTGGCTCTCTCGACAGTGGAATGCCAGCGAGAGGCTCGGTTGGGCTGGCAGCCACTAGGCTCGGTAAATAGGCCGAATTGCCAGGAACAATTAAGCTTGATTGAGAGGACAATTTATGGACCAACTACGGGGCATGCTATCATAAAAAATAGTAGGTAGGAGCCACGGAACCATGCAATTTGGCAAAGAGAAAATTTGATTCATCAAAGACCACGTGACGACTTACGATTATTTTATTAGATGATAAGTCGTAACATTTGTACCCACAATGGTTTGATGGATATCCCAAAAACAAACACGGAGTAGATCGGTGTTGGAGTTTATTGATTGTAGTATGGAAAAAAAGGATAGCATAAGCACCTGAATACCCGTAGATAAAAGTAAGATGGGTCCCTTAGATATAGAGTTTTGAGAGGGGATGTATAGGATGTTTGCTCGGAAGTATGTTAAGGAGATAAGTTGTCATTTGTAATGCATGCTGCCAAAATGATGGTGGTATGGAGGCATGTGCAAGTAATGTTCTAACAACGTTGTTAATGGTTCAAATTTTTCTTTCTTCTTTTCTATTTTGAGATGAGGTATGTGGACACGAGAGACGAAACGACAAACCATTAGTTTTGCAAAAATCCCAAAATGGCCCATTATCAAATTCTCTACCATTATCACATTGAATATTTTTAATATCCCGTTCAAATTAAGTGCGAATGAAAGCTCTATAGGATAGAAACGTGAAAAAAACTTGTGACTTTTTTAGACAAAGGAAACGTCCACAAAAAATTAGAGTAATCATCCAACAATATAAGATAATATCTATGGCCTGAAGAGCTCACAACGGGAGATGTCCAAATATCACTATGGATAATATCAAAAGGCATAACAGTACAAGAATTAGAAGCAACAAAAGGCAACTTAACATGTTTTCCAAGAGAACATGAGTGGCAAATAAAAGAATTACGAGTTCTAGTAAACTCAATAAATTTATTTTGTTTAAGGGAGGCAAAAACATGTGCTCCCGGATGACCCAAATGTTCATGTCATAAAGAAGGAGCTAAAGCTGCAAAAGTGGATGGTAACGTGGCTTGATGTGTGGTTGTGGTGATTGAATATAGCTCGCCCTGACTATCACATCTCATTAGACGCATCCCCGTCTGAAAATCCATCATGAAAAACCCAAAAGAATCAAATTCAACAGAAACCGAATTGTTAGTGGTAAATTTTCTAACTGAAATCAGGTTTTTAATTAATTGAGGAGCATGAAGAACCTTCTTTAAAGATAACGGTGGGTTCAAGGGAGATAAGTTTGTATTACCATAACCACGAATTGGAATTGAATGACTATTTTAGATATTTATACCACGATTATTGCTCAAATTAAAATAGAACGAGAGATTACCTTGTGAGGACGTCATATGAAATGTTGCGCCGGTGTCCATGTACCAATTTGCGTCGGGTGGATTAAGCTCAAGAGTGTGCATTGCGGCCTCGATGTCGGTAGGGGTCGCCACTACCGAGTTGGCCTGCTGCCACTAACCCGGTAGTGGCCCAAGAATTCCTGCCGCTAAGTGGGCCTGCTGGCTGGACCGTTGCGCCATGACTGCTGGCCTGGGTGTAGGACTGGCCCAATTTCCAGAGGGGAATGGGAAGGGAGGCACGACCCAGGGCCACTTCCAGGCCCATGGTGCGTGCCCACTTCCTTACTGGGCTGGCGGCTGCCACTGGGCTGGCTGTTGCTGTTGGCCGCCGCCCCTACCGCCATGTCGTTGGCCTCCGCCCTTGCCACCACCGCGGCCGCCGCCGCCGCGATTCTTTCCTCCATTACCGTTATTTCGTCCCTTTTGGCCACAGTTTGATGGTGAATTTTCAAATTGTGAATAATTATCATCAGATGGAGCGGCAACCATGGAGGAATTCGACACGGTGGCCATCTTTTTGGCAAAACCCGCTTCTTCTAGGATGAGCATAGAACGGGCTTGGTAAAACGGCGGAAGAGGGTTGCTTTGGCGGATGAGCGTACATACTCCACTATATGCGTCGGTGAAGCCGACAACTATTTATAACACGAGCCGATTGTTAGTTACCGAAGCCCCGACGTTCTTGAGTTGGTCCGACAGAATCTTGAGCCGTTGACAATATGCATACGCATTCAGAAAATCTGTCATGTCAGTGGTGGAGAATTCTTGCTCAAGTGTGACGGCTCGGGAATTCTTATTGTCAAGAAATATGTCACGTAAGCGTTCCCAAGACCCCATAGTTGTGGAGTCGGGCTCAAGAATAGTATGCAGCAAATCACTTGAAATTATGGCATAAATCCACTGGAGAACCGTCGCATCAAGTGTTAATCATAATTTCCTTTCATCGTCGGTTTTCGGCACCTCCTCCTTGTTGTTTTCCGGTGGGATGATGTGATGGATAACCCTGTGTGAGCGACAATGAATTTTGAAAAGCTCTGCCCATGTTGCATAATTGATGTTTTCCATCTCATGAGTGATAGATTTATGAGATTTAATGCTTGAAATTGCGAGGACGTGATGGTAATTTGATTTTGAGTCAGACATGGCTGACGAAAGTGGTGGGGGGAGGGTCGGTGGCACAAAGAGAGGGGGGTCGGCCGACAGTGAAGGAAAGGAGAAGGTATTAGGGTTTAGGATCTTTCCCTAGAATATGATATCATGTAAGAAATATTTTTCTTGATTATTTCATTCTAAAGTGGTAGTAAATATACTAATACAAGCATAATCCTAGGCTACAATTACGGTAAACTAAAATATACATCTACCATACACATAATATATATAATTATGATTAATTATGACTAATAATATTTTCCTATTCTATCCATATGGAATGGTTTGGTTCACGTGCATTCATTCTCATTTCCCTGGACAATACATATCGTGTTATATCTAATAAAAATACATATATACCTCAAAACTTAAATGAGTCTAATGATACTAAGCCTGTCAAGTGGGTCGGGGCCGGCCCGATAAGCCCGATCCACCACTGGCCTGGAACTGACCCGGCTAAAGAGGTAGGAGGCTGGGCTAGGTGGTATTTATTAGGGGACTAGACCTGACAAGGTGGACAGACCGGTAGACTGGCCCACCAGAGTGAACCCGGTTGATGGCCCACCAGGGGACCAGCCCGGCCCACGTAATTTTTTTAATGTCAAAAACATTTCCTAACTTGTACAAGGATTAAGGAGGAATATCTTCCAAGATTTAAATTTCTGTAGTTTTTCTCAACAAAGTTAAATAAAACATCACTGTCCTTTTGCACTATAATTGGTGAATTAATTAGTATAAAATTATAGGGGGGGAAACAGAGCCACTTTTGGCATTGTGGAAAAACAAATCATACTTCACGTTTAAAATCCTATTCCTATCCAATCCAATATCCATAACGTATGGGGCTCTCACTATTAATTATTTCCTTTATTTTATCTATTCCTATTCCTTTCTTGCACTTGCTTCACGTTGTCTTCCATTTTTAGAACGATATCATATATTTGAAAATATTCTGTAATTCCATTAAGAACCCTTTTGTCATGTTAAGATCTTAGGAACTAAACATTAATTATATTTATTCCTTCGATTTTAGCAGTACTATGAGTTACTTAATGAAAGAAAAACTAGCAAGATCAATTGCATGCCTCTCGATACCATCTATTTCCGTTGGTAGGCCCAAGTGATTAATACCAACGGCTATAATTGACTAAACAACTATAATTGAACTAAACTCTCGTTGCATATGCATTTGGGTGTTTATTATTCAAGTGACGGACCAAAGCAGCGATCAGTCCATATTCCGGTCCAGTATGGTTCAGAATTAATTGACAAATTTTACATCGAATCGTATCTTCTTCTAATTTGTGTATTCTTTGAGTTTGAGCTAGAGGAGGAGGCAGAGGATTATCATTATCCATTATTGTGTTTCCACCATCTTTGAATATCTCAATCCCAAGTACATTTGATACATCTCTAATTTTCTATCTCTTTAAGGAAACATCCATAATAGCATTTAAAAGCAAATCAAGACTTATAAACTAAAATGGGAATATAATAATCAACGGAGATTTTCCCAATTTTCGGAGATTTCTTGATGGACACATATGCATATATAAATACTCACTCTCTGTTCTAAATCCAATCACTTGAGAAGAATAAAAATTATTTCTAATGGAAGGAATAAGCATGAGTTTTGCTAACAAGGTGATGTTGATTTTTGTGCTTATGGTTATTTTGGCTATGCTGGAAGGTGCTTATGGAGGGGTGCCAACCTGCTGCAGGTGGAACCCTGATTGCTGTGAAGCCTCTCTTCAAGAAGGATTACCAAGGCCATAGCCATTGGCATATTGGATTTTATTCAATCAAAAACAGAGATCTTATTGTGCTTAATAGAACTATATGGGTGTTTTGTGTTATGAATAGAACAAATATATGAAATAAATAAAGGTTTTGTTACTTTTGTGCTGCTTGCTTCTCTCTATGAACACACACACACATGACACGGGATATACATATATAATTTTTGCTTTTATTGTCAAGCACTCAACAGCAGGGACAGATCTGCCATACATGTTGTGGATTTGGCAAAATCCAGTAATTTTGACACAACTATAGGATTTATATTAAAAAATTCACTTAGAATGTATAAATAATGTCCCTAGATCTAATAAATTGTCATGTCCCTAGAATTCAAAACTCATAAATTTAAAATCTGAATCCGAAAAATCCCTTGGTCCGAAACTAAATCCTAAACTTTGAAGTAGCAAGTATCAGAAAAAGAAAATCCAAGTAGACCTCAAGCTTGAGAAGGGTCTTTGTTCCTGGCCATCCACAAGGTGGTCTATGTCTATCACCTCAGAGAAAAGACTTTTTGTTGTCAAAAAGTTCCTCTCGCTTTATTAAACTCTTCCGGCGAGAGCTCACTCAATTCTTTTTAAAACTCTAGACTCTTGTTTCGCTACCAAGCTTGACCAACCTAATAATTACAGTATTTCATGCAGTGCTACTGAGTCTCTCTTGTCGGTTTGTATTTTTTGTCGCCGGTCCAAAACATGGAATTTGATAAATCGTGTCTTAAAGATCTTAGCAAATTCTAATTAATCCATTATATTTTTAAAATTAGAAACAATTAGTTAGTTCTTCACCTTTCAATGATTCCAATAGAAACTAGAAACTAAATGAGGCGGAATCAAGTAGCTAGAAATAGTTGATACACACAAAACAGACTAAGAACTAGTCTTCTCCAATAAATAAATAACAGTATCAGATGACTAGAGAGAAAAGTTGTGGTTAGCATTTGAAACGTCAGAAATCCATCTACCTCGCTTGCGAAAACAAACTCAGCTCCAATTCATTCACATGATAGGCTTGTCTATATTCGACAAGACAAATTTTATTCCAGAAATTAAATTCTACATTAACTAATATTGAAAAGATGTAAAATCAATGCATTCTTAACTAAAGGTCCGAGTTTTAGTATTGAGAATAAAAACCTTTCATTAGAAAGCCATTTACTCTCTTAATGCAGGATCTATTTGACCCATGCTTGAATTGGTCGAACCAGTGAATTTCAGACAACTTCAGATACCAGACATTGCTGGAAATTGCGTATTTTATGCAATGGATCTGTGTGTGACAGATATGATAGAGCTAGGGGAGTTGAAATTGGAAAAAGAACTAACATCAAGCTTGAATATTTGAAAGTTCAACCTAGAGTTCATGGTCGAGTCAGAGGTTCCTTTTCCTAGAAAATGTTCGTAAAAACCTGCTACAAAACTACCTTCTCCTAGAAAATGTTCAAGAAAACCTACTACAAAACTACCAAAGCTATGATGATGAGTGTCAGTTTCACAAAGCGCTTGGTGATATTAGTTACTGCTTTCTTGCGATGTTTGTAGCGGCAGTTCCCTGGAAGTTCTTTTTGCAGATTTAGTAGATAACTTGGTGTTCCTAATGGATGTGTAACCTTTTTTGTAGTTTCTGAGCAGCTCAGCTGTCTGATGTATTTGCCGCTTTGGTCAGGAATACAGTACGGGATAAGGGTAATATCCTATTTGGAGGACTAAAACTAAATATTTTTGAAAAAATCAAAAGCACTTCACCAGCCGACATCCATGGTTTTTCTGAAATTGTTTTTCAAGAATATTTCTAATACATAAACACTTCTCAAATTTCTTTTGACGACTGTTTCGGAAAGAAAAATAAAATCAAAATCTACTCCGGCTACTATCAAGAATGCTAGGTGCCCATTGTACCTCAATGGCTTAAATTAATTAGTTTTAACATTTCATACTAGCTACTTGATGAAGATGGATAAAGAACTGGTCAGTGTCGCCATTAGACCAGACGTTGGAAATGAAATGATCACCTAAGTGAACAAATTAGATCGTATGCACCTTATTTGGGAGTGGGATTACCCCTTCAAGATCTAGACTGAATGATGATTCTCGATGCCGCTAATCAATTTGATTAATCCCTCCTTTAAGCCCACCGAGACTCCTAAGGTTGCCTAACATTAGTAATGTAGTTGCTTAATCACCTTAATTAGGTACCTGATGAAATTCAACATCAGACCTTTTCACCCCCACCCCCCACCCCCCCCCACCCCTCTTATTCTTTAGCGCCATCAAGAAGGATAGTACTGTATGACAACCAAAGTATCAACATGACTGAGGCACACCCTCTTTGGCATTCACCTTACCTGACAGACATTTGGAGTCTTATACACAAACATATGGCTGTGGATCAGTAAGAACAAACCTAACAACGAAAGGGTGCATATATGGAAAATCACAACCCATGTTAGTAAAAGACTACCCAACAACAACATATCCAGCGAAGTCTCACAACGAGGGGTCTGGGGAGGATAGAGTGTACGCAGACCTTAACTCTACCTTGGTAAGTAGAGAGGCTGTTTCCGAAAGACCCTCGGCTCAAGACAAAGCATAAGCACAAGCAAAGCAAGAGAAACGGTCAGACCCGGATAAGAAATTTAAAGCAGTATAAAAATGAGAGTAACAAAAGCAAATAAGTCATGATAAAGCATTCTGAAAAAAGAAGCAGTAACTAACGCAAGTAAATAAGATAAACAAAGTACACGAAAGAACATACAGCATCAGAAATCAAAGGGCAGGAGACTATAAAGCAATACTGCCCCTATTAGTATTAGAAAAAGACTACCCCATGCAGGAAATTATTTTGGCTAATAACTAGGTCTGGCATAAGACGGTTTCCTGTCAAGTAAGAACCTGGCCAATGTTACTGGGAGTGCCTAGGACAATGTGTATAATATTAAATAAGAACAACGTATAGCTGGAAATTATGATATAAAGATCTAATTAACTTAATGTCCAGAGAAGGAACCAATACCTAAGGAAAACACACCAATGGAGAAATCAAAATGGAGTGATTTCTGAAATCAGCAAGCTAACAGTAGCACACTGGTTTCAATGATGGGAACAACCGCTGCCACACTAGGGCATAAAAAGGAAATATCATCAGTATGTAAACCTCTTAATTGATTCCATATCAGTGAAGGATGAACAAAGCTGAATCATTAGTTTCTTGAGAAATTGAGGTGGCAAAAAAAGAACATGAAGTATCATCACAGGGTAAAGATGATGTGGCATAGAGACATGAATGCTGTCAAAATGACAGCATATGCCCTAAGTTTCACCAAGTGTTATCAAAAGCAAAAGGCATATAGATAACAAGTCTGGTAAGGCTCTAAGCACAAAGCGAAATTAAAAGAACAGGTAAGACAACAAAAATAACTAGAAACATGAACAGCAATTATATCAATAAAAGAATTTGAAAAATTTCGTAAGTGAAATATATGAAGTCAAAATCATGCCATTCAAGTATCACACTGAATTTTTTATTCAAATGTATGTATGCAGGTATCGTTTTCTTACACTAAGTTCAAAATTTGTATTCCTAATTAGTAACATATTTGTCCCTAAGCTTCTTTAACAATTATTATATCAACACGCAAGCGTGACTCAGTTAGCTGAGCATGGGGCTTCCATCATGGAGGTCTCAGCCTCTCAACTTCGAAACCCCCTGCCTACGACATCAGGGGATTTGCCTGCTCGGTTGAGCTCGTTGCACAGGGCTTGCCTAGTGGGGGTTATGTCTCATGTATGGTTTGCGGGCTATTGCACAGGAGCGGGGTTCACCCTGTGCGCACCCGAAGGATAGCGGCAGCGGGTTCCCTTGTCATGAAAAAAATAATAATTAATATTTCAGCTTCACCTATATTTACTGTCACCATACAAGTAGAGCCCATGGGCGATACGTTCATGCCTTATCACCTTGGTAGTTGCGCTAAACCGCTGCTTAAATGAGGTGAAGCAATGAACTAGCTCAAATCTTGAGTGAGCCTCAAGAGAGACCTTAAACAACAATGACATACCCCTCCCACATCTCTTTTTTCCTTTAGGGAGTGGGGATGGGAAGATATGGGGTTCTACTTGTTTCCGCCGGGAAAAAAAGAAAGATAGAGAGACAGTGATAAAAGCCAAATCAAGGTAGATGATTAAGTAGCCTGACAAATTTACAGTCTTGTGTACACATTTTTAGTTATCTCTCTTCCAATTAAGAATAAACCATAAAAACAATTTCATTCTCTAGATCAAAGGAAATAAAACCACCACGATTATGAAAAGAAACTCTGCACTTTATATAAAGCAAATGATTGGAACAAAACTATTTTTGTTTTTGATAAGAAAAATTAAATTGTTTGACTCTAGAATCCGAACTGTGGCACATAAATTAAAATAAAACTATTTCTCAAAATTCCCTGCAATCTCAAGTATAAGGGACTTTCAATTCTCTGACAGAATTATACAAAACTCCTAATTAAACAACTATAAACATAGCACATTTGAAAAAATTCAGAACTATGGTACATACTTTAATCAAGATCCTCCATCCTTGCTTGTCCACCTCCCGAACGTGGATTCAACTCCCCAGGAGTATTATTGCTACTACTATCGGTACCATCATTATTTCTTCCCCCACCTCCACTGTTGCTTGTCTCGGCATGCGATCCCAACCCCCTTAACAGCTCTGGTAATGAAATCCTAACCCTTCTCTCCACGGTTAGAGAATTTTCCTGATTTCCTCTACCTTCGGAACCCAACGAAAACCAACCAGCACCAGCATTGTTATTAGTATTAGTATTCCTACTAGTATTTCCAGACCCCACTTGTGAGATTACACTGGGTATGTTGTTGTTGTTATTCCTACTAGTATTCATCGAGTACTGTGATGTTTTCCTATTCTCATAATCCGAATCATCGGTTGGCAACTCAAACCGACACACGGGACACGAATTATGCAATTCTAACCAAGGAAAAATACAATCTTTATGGTATATATGCTTACAAGGCATTTGTTTCACCAATTCATTCAGTTCAAAACTATCTTTACAAACAGCACATTGTGATGAATCTGAAGTCAATAACTCATCACTTACCTTAACATCAGGAAGCCCTAAAACAACTGATTTTGCTGCTGCTGGTGTACCGTACCGGTTCGGGTCATTCTCTGCTAGTTGTTGGATCAATTGCTCTAGACCCGGCCCAAGAAAATAATCACCAAAATTCCCAGGTAACCCTAACCCTAACTCACTATTGTTTTCAAAAACTAATTGAATATTTGCACCACCAGCAGCCCTTAAATAGTTATTGAGAAACGCAAACGGGTCGAATTCATTAGGTGATCGGCCCGAAAAAGCGCCACCACCACCACCGAAGAGTGCAGAAAGGTCATCACCGCCGCCGTCGCCGAAGGCAATCGGAAAGGGGAAATTTTCGGTAATTGGATCTGGATTCGGGGCGGATTGGGATTCTTCTAGAAATGTGCTATTGCAATTAGGGCAAGAGAGTTCGGAATTTGGTAATGGGGTTAAAGTGACAGTGCGTTGACATTCGTAGCAGTAATAATTTTGAGGTGAATTTCTGGTAACGTTGGTGGCCACTCCTCTGCCGTCAAAGTTTTCGGCCGACGACATTGTTGTATATTCGGTTATGTTATTATAGAGAGAGAGAGAGAGAGAGATGAGAAGGACAAAGAAGAATTTCTATGACCAATTTTATTTAATGTCACAATTTACAAGAATTTGATATCTATCTCTTTTTAGTTTCCCTCTCCATATTCTATACTTGGGGGCTCGTTCTTAGGGGCTCGTTTGGGAGGAGAAATAGAATGGAATTAGATTACTAATCTCATGAGATTGAAATTAATTTCATGTTTGGCTGGTGAGATAACTTTTTTGGTATTCCGCCTAATATCATGTATATGAGATAAAAGGTGGGATAAATTATCTTATCTCACCTAATCTCATCTACATGGTATAACTTATCACCAAACGACTACTTACTTCCTCCGTCCTTCGTATATTATTATTTTCGACACACCTTTAATTATTTTTTTAATTTACTATCTAAACTATCAAGTGTAAGGATTTCTTACCTAAATTATCACTAACTAGTTAGCAAAATACATCTTAACTATCAGTTATTCACTTTCATACCCGGTAGTTGGGGTAGAAAAAGTGAACAATTGATAATTGTGGTGTGTTTTGTCAACTAGTTAGTAATAGCTTAAGTAAGAAACTCTCACGCATGATAGTTCAAGTAGAAAATTTTAAAAAAATGATAATATATGTTTTTTACTCTTTAACTCTTAAAAAATGATATTATTCTATATTTAATAATAATTTATTTTTTTATTTTTAATAAAATAATATATAGTCACTACAAATCTCTTTTCTGTTGGATTAAAGGGAGATTGTACAAATCACTATAAATGTGATGGAGAGACTACAATTTGACCGGCTTGAAAACTCCCGTAAAACTTCTTCCAATAGGATTGAAATAGTTGTCACGTACTAGTCTACTAGAAAATTGTAATTGTAAATAGTCACATTTGGGAAGTGGCTTAGAACTTGTTTATTAATATACACCAATCAGCTTTAAAACCTACCACTTATTCATTATTATTATTATTATTATTATTATTATTATTATTCATTATTATTATTATTAAAAGGGTAGTAAGTAGTTTAGCGTCCTACTTACGCTTACATACTGATAGTTATAGTGTTATTATTATAGCTCTACTTAGTCTATCATACTAGTATGCGCAATTAGGTATGGCAACGGATCGGATCTGGACCGGATCCTACTAGATCCGGATTCAGATCCATTGGGTCCATAAAAATCAGATCCAAATTCGGATCCATCGGATCCACAGGGTCTACGGATCGGATCTGGATCCACATGTAAAAAAAATTGCCTTGTTAAGAATTTTTTTTTTAACTGACAAACGATTTTTACTTAGCTAACAATTTACTGTGTTTCAATTTTGAAATGTTCATATGAGATATTTTGTTCGTTGTCTCGTTTTGATTGTGAGCTATTAATTGAAAATGTTGGACAATGACAATAGTTGTGAAAAATGCTGACTAGTATTTCCACAATGCAGAACTTGCATGTGCTTGGATTCATCACAAATGAAGTGAATATAATTTTAACTAATATATGGAGATGTTAGTCATTCACTAATATAACATTAATTTTATTATCGAAGTTACCTATTTATTTTTTTGTTTTTGAGTTAATGCGTGATAAATTAAACTTGTTTTGAGAATTAAACTTGTAAGGATGTGCTTAGCAATTTTAAGAAAATACTTATAAAATTACATTCTATGTTATGAATATATTTAATAAAAAATGGATCCACGGGTCGGATCTGGACCGGATACGGATCTCAAATACAATATCCATATCCAGATATGATCCCTCAGAATCGGATCCGGATCCATCGGGTCCAAATTTTGAAGATTTGTATCCTATAAAACGGATCTGGATCGGGTCTAGGATCCACTGTCATCTCTAGGCGCAATATTGTTTTATAGTCCCCTGTCATTTGATTTTTGCTGTTGTATGTTCTTTTGTGTACTTTGTTTATCTTATTTACCTGCGTTAGTTACTGCTTCTTTTTTCAGAATGTTTTATCATGGCTTATTCGCTTTTGTTACCATCATTTTCATACTGCTTTAAATTTCTTGTCCGTGTCTGGCCGTTTCTCTTGCTTTGCTTGTGCCTATGCTTTGTCTTGAGCCGATGGTCTTTCGGAAACGTCCTCTCTACTTACCAAGATAGAGGTAAAGTCTGCGTACACTTTACCCTCTCCAGATCCTACGTTGTGGAACTTCATTGAATATGTGTTATAGTAGGACTTGTTACAAATGGAATCCAAGTAAAAAATGTGTCTGAAGATGCTTCTTCTCTTGATTAGATGACAAGATGCTATGTATTGTCTTTTAAATATATGGGTCCTTGGCTACAAAGTGTAAGTGGTGACAAGCTAGGAGAGAAATCATGTGCAATTTAATGGCCAAATTTTACATGTCTACTTAGCTTACTAATCTAACCTTTCCTTTCTAATGAATATCCTTCTACCACATTTTATTTTTCGAACATCTACACTATCTTTGCTGTACATGCTCTGTGTCTGTGATAAATCATAATCATAATATCTGAAGATAAAAGAACAGAATGTATCTAATTTGATATGGAAGTTAATAGTATATACGCAAGTATAAAAGAAAGTTAAACACGTAATAGCATAGGAATCAATGCCATTGAGTGGTACTTACTCCATGTAGTTCCATCAGAAAAAATATTTTTGTTTTGATTTAGAGAAATTTGAATCAATTTCATTTCGAGAGTCGGGCATTTTTGATCTGTTGAATTCAATAACAAGTTAACCAATGTTATATACATGATACATTGATTTTCTTTTTTCCGGAATACAATATTACAGTTGCACTTGCAGAGCTTGAACCTTACTAGAGCAGCAAGAAAACTTTCAAAACTGGGGTAAACTACCCTCCCAGCCCTAATATGTTAGTAAATCATATTAACACATCCAAGAACCACACCAACTCTGTGACTTGGAGGCTACAAAAGTAAAATCACCCAACTTTTTTTTTTAATCATTAAAGAAAAACCAACCAACTTCCATCTTTCTTAGTGTTGTTCGGACTTTCCACATTCGTATCAACAATCAAGCTTGTGTCTGTTTTCCTTGAATCTGTTTTACGTGCACATTTTCTGGAATTCCTGTATGAAGAAACAACAGAAGATTGGTTGGCCTGTTCTGGCATATCAGAAGCAGACTTGTGTACCGTGGGGCGAACTTTGTCCAGCCTTGCTTTCTTTCCAGACCTCCTGGAACAAGTAGGATCTTGGGCTTAGCCAGCAGAACCACTGGAATGTCTAGACTTAGACTTGACTTGGAGAGAAACTGGCCTAGGTGGAGTTAAATTCAAGCATAGAGAACTGGGCTCATCATCCGTTGCTTTGTCAAAAGTAGTCTGGCCTTCAGAAATGCTACAAGGATTGCCTGTCGAATTACCATGTCTATTAGGTACATGTTGATCATTAGAGTCATCCAATGCAACTTTATCCATCTCCTGGCCAAAACAGAGTTATTGAGCAAAACAAAAGTCAGCACAAAGTTGGTGCAAGTCACGTAAGACTGCAAATTCTGAAGCTTCTTATGCTTTTTTTGTTTGATGAAAAGATAGAGAATGATGCTTCTTATGCTTGTAACTTAGTGTTGATGCAGTAGCTTCTGGGTGCACAATGTGTCCTAAAGTACTAACGACATACTATGCATCATAGCATTATCACCTCAGCACAGATGAAAAACAAAATTATCAAGCCTGTGAAGTAATAAGAAATGATTGGCACTTCACCGCTGATAATAGAAACACAGGGAAGTTCCCGATATTTTTTAGAAAAAAAAAAACATGAGAGACAGAATAACTAATTTGGGAAGAAATAACTGGACTACTTTAATAGAAATCCTCCTAAAAAAATTAGCAGTTTAAGAGAGTTATTTTCAAGAGATACCTCATTTTCATCATTAGTTATCTCCTCAGATTCAAATATCTCCTCTCCTTCTGAGTCCTCCATCTCCTCACACTCAAACTCTACATTTTCTCCTGTTTCTTCCCCTGAGTCACTTAGCTCTTCCTGCTCCATCACAACTTCTGCAAGAGACTGGTCTTCCAAATCATCAACGTCATTTCCAGTTTGTTCATCGCTGGACAACATCCTTGCAGTGGCACTTGAATCGCGGTGCTGGGTGGTTCTATTTGGAGTTCCATTGTTTCGACGATTTTTATCTCCAGAATCAGAAGCACTAGGTGATCTTCCCATAAAATGGTCAGCAACCCCTCTGCTCCCAACGACTTTCTGTTTTCTAGACGTGAAACTCAAGTGCATCTCCAAGTCAACCTCGTTGCTTATTCCCATAGGGCTAGAGGGTATAGAACATGCAACATTTGAACTACTATCGACAGCATTCTGAACTTGAGTGCACCTTCCTCTTGATGATTCTGAGGTACAAGAGGGTCGTGCAACAGAGGATGCAACTTCCAAGTCACAATTTGCATCATCAGTTCTTTGCAGAAGCGGATGAAAGTCAAAACCAGATGATATTGAAGTTTTATCCCTGGGATTAGAGGACTTGTCAAGAAAGTTAACATTATGGACTGATTGGCGTGGATGATGAAACAGGCTAAGATTTAGTTGAGGTTGACAACCTGAAAAGAAATTGAACGAACTGGATGTACTAAAACTAGAGTTAGACTGATAATATGGCAAAGGGCCATCTTCAGGGGCCCGGAAGAGCAAAGGATGCATCTTTAGACCTGACTCATCTTTTCCTTCCGCAACACTCTTATTATCCTTTGACATGCTGGTTTCCTGTAGATTCTGATTACTTATATTGTTCCTCCCAGCACTACTGGTAAATGGTCCATCTTTCACAAAATAATTGGTATATGACTTTGCAGCATTTGCGATATTTGGGACTGCATTGTCTCTCACACCATCACCTGTAGAAGCATCCCCACCAAGAGCCCTCGGATATGTTCCAACATGATAGCTTTTGAAAGCCGACTGAGACATTACTCGGACAGATGGTGGAAGATTAACAGGAGGCAGACCTGGAGCTAATTTAACTAACTGCCCATTGTTAAATTTACAGGCTCGGTACCGTGAAAAGGACTGGGTTTCTGACGACCTTCAAGTCAGATGATAAGCATAGTGAATCAGCACAATGGGTAATGCAGAATGTCTGCAATCTCTATAATACACACATGAACAAAGGAGCGGAAAAAAGAATACAAAGATGCAATGAGTACCTCAGAGAAACAGGGAACTCGTTAGAGATGTGGGATTGCCCATTTCTAGAACCACTGCTATTCATTTGTTCAGCAACTTGAGAACTCTCCACACCCAATAGCTGAGGTGGAGTAATTTTCTCTGCCATGTCTGACATAGAATGATTCACTTGGATGCTGGATATAGCAGGCCTCCAATCTGCCAAAAAAGCTTCATGAACATAAGCTTCCTCGTCTCTGTCTGTACAATTATCTGCACCACAATTTTCTTCCACAATGCTGTCAGCAACATCATCCTGCATTTTTTTGTGAGCAAAGGCATTATAGTTTATATATAACTGCACTCAGTGGATGCAATAGAAATTACAGAGCATTGAAGTTAAAGACCCTTCTCAGAAGTGTAGGAAGCAACAAAATTCATTCATCAATCATTCAATTAACTCTGCCTCAATCACAAACTAGTTGGGACCGAACGAATCTTCTATATCCATTCCACTCCATTCGGGATATTTTATCATACTAAAGAATATCTTACAGAACAGAAAGGTCTCATGTTCCAAACACTTCTATTGTTTCTTTATCTTTCCTCCATTCTAACTGAATAAGACTTGCTCCAGAGATTTTGACATCAATCAACGGGACCCTAAACGTGCTTGGAAAGTGGAAACATGCACCAAAACTCATCAGGCACATAACAATATAAAAACAAAGGATTTACAATTTAGTCTCCTCCTAACAAATGTAACACTTGTCGCATCTGGTAAAGCCTCTTCTGGTTAAATTGTCCTGACACATGCCTCATGAACTACTATCCAACCAAAACACGGAACTTTGGGAAGACCTCTAGTTTAGCGCAATAGTTTACCAAGAACAAGAAAAACATATTCTACTGCATGATGGACAACTCTTCGGCACCAACATATAAGCATTTATATCTGTATCCATGCAAGATACAGGCATTCTCAGCTTAGATAAAGTATTTTGCAAGTACGAAATATCACTAACAGGCCTTAAATATAATTCTGATAGGTCCCACCCACTTAGGCGGAGCAGATTGCTTAAGTGGTGTATAAATCAATCAACAATCAGCTACACGTCAAGCACAAAGCTTGTTGGGCTCAGCTATATAAATCCTCTGCATTCCTTCCAATATATTCTAACCCGTTTCATTCCAAAATTGTATAATAATTTGTTCTTTAAGGTTAAATAAGGGTTCTTTAAAACTTCTTGAGCCGAGGATCTACCAGAACAGCCTCTCTACCCCACAAAGGTAGGGAACATCTGCGTACACCCCACCCTCCCCAGACCCCACTTGTGTGGGAATATATTGGGTATGCTGGTGTTTATTGTTTGTAAGGGTTCTTTAAAACTACAGGCTATCTGAATCTCACTATAATATTTAGAATTAAAAAGGAGAAGGAAACTGACATTTAGTATCTCTTCAAAAGGGTTGTGTTGATTCCAATCAATAACTAATTTCTTTAAAAGGTCTGTTAGTAACTGCTGGTTTTAAAGGAACTAAGGCTTGTCTAATCTAGTCCATTCCAGGGTACAACTCCTCTTCTCCACTCCAGAATACTATTCTTCTTTGTGGGACATGAAAACAATCAACCACGTCACTAAGTTTCTGCAATTCTTCTTTGTTCCTTGTCAATTCTTCAACTAACTTCTACTTCCTATACAATCATCCCTACATTAACATGCTAGTTTTCAACCAACCTAAAAATATGCCTTCTCCTGGCAAAATCGGATCTAATGCAAGTGTAAAACTAACAACTGAGCTTTAATAACAGCAAGCTGAAAGCCAAAAATAAATCCTTTGATTCCATTGTTTCTGTTCTTAGCTAATTCACATTGATCACAAGAGATTATATGTGTTTTGAGACTTCCCCCCATGTGATGACACTCCTACGTCATCCATGCTTATGAGATTCAATCATGATGTTGTACTTTGAAGTCTACATAGGACATGATCAAACCATCTTAGGCCTTTCATCATCTTATTCTCTATGTTTGCCACTTTGCACACTGGGCCTGATGTTACTGAAATTCATGGATAAAGAATGCATGATGATTAGGAGATAAATGGGCATGTCATATTAAAATTTTGATCTAGTTCTTTTAAAGGACACAAAGCAAAACGGCTTTTATAAAGAAGCAGAAAGTCCCTCCCATTAATTACCGTTACTATATATCATCCATTAGGTTTAGGCTATCTATTTATTATATATCCTTTTTCCATCTCAATTACAATACCTTCAACTTTAGCCTTGAATTGAGAACAATGTTTTAAAACCCAACCTATCAGCAGTAATGGAACATAGTTGGGCCACAGGTAAGTGGAGCGTGCTGTTAGGGGAACTGTAATTGAATCATAATAAAACAGAAGACTTTGATTGTTTTCTCTTAATTTTTTTTTAGAATCACAGTTTATTTTCCTTCCTCCTCCAACCACCGGCCGACCATAGTCATTATTTTTCTTTCTCCTCCTGTCAGCCACTGTCCACACTATTGTATCCCGAACTCCTTGTTGCTTGACCCACACCCCAAAGCCATTGTGTTCTCTCCTCTTCTGCTAGTTCAATGTAAGACCATAATTAATTCAGTTTAAGGATATCTTCATCCTTTATAGAAATTTGTTTTTCTCTTGAGTAATCTCTTCTGCAAAAAGACACTCAAGTAGGCTTGTACGATCAATTCAACACCCAACTTTAGTCAAACAAGCATTAAAAATATCTTAGTCATAACATCTATGATTATATCTACATGCTAGATAAATTAGATCACTCTTAGTCCAATCTAATTCTTCCGGCTCCAGCCCACAGCTTCAAGAAAGATGAATTTCAAAATTGTTAATCGAGCATGCAACCGATAATCACATTCAATGCAAGTCTAAGGTAGCAGCAGCAAACTAGCCTAATCCATAGTAACTGCAAGCAAGTCTAGTCTACTTTGATAATCCCCGCTTACTAATGAAAAAATCTGGATATACAAACGGTAAACTAAATTCCTTCAGGAAAAGTTGAGATAAGGGTCAACTAGGAATTGCATAAACAAAAATTTGTTTTCACGTTGGTCTAAAGATAGAAGAAGTCGGGCTAGCCACTAGCCTACGCAATTAGTTACATTACATGATCAGGTTTGGTACTATATCAAATGAACCGTATATAAACCAGTTCATGCTAGAGCAAGAAAAACCCATCTTAGTAAGAATTTCAGCAGACTGTCATTAACCAAGATTCAGGTAATAAATTTCGATTCAACTTCTAATTTATAAAAAGAACTAAGATTCTTAGCGGATTACGCAGTCATGACTATATTTCAGAACAAACCTAATTAAGTCTCACATGCATAAGAGACTCTTCCCTATTTCTACCAGCTCCATGCTCCATATTTGATGGTAATTACTAGCAATTGGCTAGACGACATTTACTGATATAGTGATATGGTAATAAGAGAAAAAAGAAATATGTCAAACTGCGCAGGTGAAAAATATATTTCTTGGCAATAATGATTAGTAAACTATTCAACTGATTGTAAAAGAACATACTGGAGAGTTAGATACTTCTTTGACGAAGTACACCTTTCTGATATTGAAAATGGACGCAAAATAACAGTCTGAATGAAAGACGCAATCTTACCTCCTTTCGGCAAGAAATATGCCAAGTTTCCAAAGCAGCAGCTTTTAATTTTTTTCTCTCTAATTCATATAACCGACGTTTTGCCTTCTTACTAGCATCAGATTTATATGATTTCTGTGTTCCAATAGCAGTGCGCCACTGCCGGGGTAACAAGGAAGGATCTCTATAAGGAACAATAAACTTCCATACGGACATCCAGTCAAGCTTGAACACCTTCAGGCCCTGCGTGATCATGACCATGTAAATAGTGAGCAACGACAATAGAGATGACGGTACTGTGGAAATGTATGCTGCCCATGTAAATTTACCTCTTCAATACGTGCAAGCTCTTCTGCTGTCAAAGGAGAGTTTTTCATCCTCCGAACAGCCTACAAGATCCATTATACATTATTTACCACGATAATCGATCAAAAAATTTGAATGATATTGGGAATAATCAATCAAATGAGGAAAAAAATGTATCTCTATCAACATATTCTGAAAATACTGAGCAACTGCAAGAAAAAGTCATTATTCATGGATGCATTGTGATTGCAAGTTGTTGTTATTTGATTTGATGAATCGAGAAAATCATTGTCGAGTTAAAGACAATCTTGGAACAGTTGGAGTAGTGGTAGAAGAGATCATCTATGGCAAGCTGGCTTAAACATTTCCAGCACGTCCCAACTGATAGAATGAACAGATTGGGGAAGTAGTTTTGCTGGCACTTTTGAGGCAGTTAAAATGAAGCCATATGTTAACATTATGATTGGTTTCTTAATGTTCTATGCACACTAGTAACAAACCTTTATTGGATTTTCAGGTGCTTTAGATGATGATCGATTCTTCTGCCTGACAAAAATCTGCAAAAAGGTCAAGTATTTCACCATGTTAAGCACTACTTTAACATTAAAAAGACAATGAAATCAAGAGGATAAATAACTGACAACAGAGTTGTTGCCATCAGAAGTGCACATAAGAATCACCTGATGCTTAGATTTGCAAGGAAGATACCGCTGCTGAATCGCCTTCCAGTCTGTATTATACTCCATCAAACCCAGTGCTAATAATCTGCACCAGATGTCAAGGTATTACTAAACTTATCATTAAAGGTAAAAGCAAAACATTGACATATGAGTAAGATGAAAATCATCCATAATATTAAAATTTTAAGAAACTTGTAAGGGAATTGATGAAATTGCCAAAGGAAGTGGAAGACAAGTAATGCATCGTATTTAACAAAAGCACAATGAAACGACTAGTGAAATCTTTATTTCAGAATAACTGCTAGGCTCTCATCCAATTGTTCTCATATGCAATAGATGTAACAGAATTCTTTTCCGCTTTATGACAACGCCTAATTTTGTACCATGCTGAGAAATAAGTTCCAAAGATCATTTATTTGGGAGAAACTTCAGAATGCATTAATTTTTCATAAGATGTGAATTCAAACATAAATTCACTACTCTCTTCTATCATGCCGAGAAATAATTGTAAAAGAGATCATTTATTTGGGAGAAATATCAGAATGCATTAGCTTTTCATGAGATGTGAATTGCAACATTCCAACTTTGCAACTCCGAACCCTAACTAAATTCACTACTTTCTCTTTTCTTCCTATAGCAAGGATTTTAGTTCACCACCTATCACCACGGCAGAGACTGACGACTGTGGAGAAGATGAGCAATACCAACTAACAAAAGCAAGAGGGCGTCAAAGATGCCATAATTTACGGTCACCACCTAATCAGTAAAGCAACTCATTTCATAAGAATATTTTTTTTATGACAAGGGAACCCGCAGCCGCTACCCTTCGGGTGCGCACTGTGCAATAGCCTGCAAACCACATAGGAGAGATAATCCGCACTAGGCAAGCCCCATGCGACGAGCTCGACCCAGAAGGTAAATCCCCTGTTGTCGTAGGCAGGGGGTTTCGAACCTGAGACCTCCATTATGGAAGCCCCATGCTCAACCAACTGAGCCACCCTTGCAGGTAATTTCATAAGAATACTGCTGCTGCACAAAAGGTAAGGTAAAAGAAGACATAAACTCACTCATCCTCTGCATCAGTAAAAAGCACACGGTTTGCTACTGCTGCAGGGGGTGGCTTATGGGGATACAGGGCAGGATTAAACAAAGGATAGAAGCGCTGAGCTAACTTAGCAATCTCATTTGGAACAGGAGCAACTGCCTGCTTTTTAGCTTTTTCTACTAACACAGCAGCCATAGTCTTCTTTGATGTTCGAGAACTTGATGAAGGAGGCACAGCGTTTGAATACAAAGAAGAACGACCATCAGGTTCAGTGGTAAAATGAATATTTTGCACAGGAAACAAGGGTTCCTTCTCAGAGCAGATGTCAGTCAAACCTCCTACTTGCCGATTGTGGTAATCTTGCACAGCTGTCGATAAATATCACCAGTGATGAAGTGAAGTATCATAAACTGAACAAGAATAAGAAAATATAATGTAATTTAGTGTTCTAACATGATATACCATGAGAAACGTCATCCATGAAGTCTTTAACTAATTTGATTGGAGCCACATCAAGAACAGATCGTATTGGACCACTTATATAAGGTACCCAGGAGCCTAAAGGGCATCCCACCTGATTATTTGTAATAGCTTCATGTCTTCCTTTTGAAGGAGAAATTCTGTCAAAAGGTTGCACCATGTAAAGTCCAGACGAGCAGTCTCCCTGCAAATCATGTGCTGAAGACGTTTTGTCGGTAATTTGGGCAGGCGAAGTATGCAATGGTTCATCAGACACCGAGGGACAAACATATGGGGAGAAGAAGCAAAAACTGGGATATGGCACACTCCTACTTGCTAACACTTCATCACGTTTATGAAGCATTTGAGAAATCAACTCCCCAACATTAGAAGCAATGTGCCGTTTGGCCGGCTCAAGAACACAAACAGAAAAAACCTGAATAAGAAGTTGAACATGCTCATGTATCAAACAATGTAATTGTCCTATCTGATGAGGTGTAAATCCGTTCACAAAGCCATCATTTGCAGGCGGAGAACATCTTGGCATCATGCTTATTGCACCATGTACGGAGTAAGGAGAAATGGGTAGATATGGTAACAAAGGACGTAATGGCCTATTTGGCAATCCTAAAATCTTCTTCTTGTTCTCAACAGAAGCTCTTTGGCACCTGGTTTGCCTAGTCTTAGGTCTTCTACCAACAGCCTCGTACTCCTCTTCAATATCATCCTTCATGTGTTCATCAAGGTCACTCTCCAATGCCTCCTCGATTTCAAGCTCAAAATCTGCATCATTGTCTTCATCTTCATCATCAACATTTTCATTATCTTGTATATTTCCAGAATTTCCATCTCCACCCAGTAAAACAGCCGCAAGAAACTTCCTGTACTCTTCTTCATCGTTGGCATTCTGAAGATCATCCTCATCATCTGTTTCCTGAAGAAATGTCTCAAGTTCATCAAGTGTAAAGCTAGCAAGTGAGTAGCGTGCTCTAGTGCGCTTACATATAGCATCCTCATTATCCATATCTATGATGGATCTCCTTGAATTTGATATATTGTTACACTCTCCAACTGAAAGATCCTCAACGCGATCTCCCCCTCCACTCAACACAGTCTTCTTATTATTTGAAATTCCACTTTCAGGTTCAGTATCCAGAGTGGGTTCTCTCTCCATAAGTTCAGAAGACGAGATTTTATTCAAGTCTTCTGGACAAACTCCAGAAGAAGCTCTATTTTGCATCACAATCTCCTCACCAAGTTCTTTGTCTCCAATGAGACAGTCCTGTGGAGAACCTGGCAATCTTTCTTTGCAACAACCTCTCACTGATTCACCAATGTTCTCCCCACTGTCAACAATATCAGCATCCAGACCTTCGATTTCAGAGCTCAGGCTTGAAGAAGCATCTAAAGAGACAACTTCTTTTAACAAGGGATTAAAGTCCATATCCTCTTCCTCATCTTCGTCATACTCATTCTCGTCATCACCCCTGTTACAATCACCATTATGGTGTTCACACTTTTCTTCATCAGCCTCTTGTTCTCGAGGACTTCCATTGTTAGATAGGTTGCCGCGTACCAGGAGCAAATTCTCCTGATTGGAATCTTTAGCTTCAGTAGATAATGAAGTTGTGCTCAAAGACATCTTCAGCACAGAATTTGAAAAGGCTGATGCCAAGGAATACTGACAAACATTTAAATAAGCAAGAACTCAACTGTATCTTAAAAATGACTAATATTTGCCTCTTCCTTCTCGAGGCTCCTCCACATAAACCTGTTGACTTGCAAATCAAAATTTCAAAAAGCAATGTTAGTCGGAAGCACTAGAAAAAGCTGAATATTACTCATGTTCACTGTTAGTACCAACAATAACATATCCAATGTAATCCCAGAAGTGGGGTCTGGGGATGGTGGAGTGTACGCAGACTTTACCCCTACCTTTAGAGGTAGAGTCGTAGAGAGGATGTTTCCGATAGACCCTCGGCTCATAATAAAGCAATGCCAGTTAGTACCAACTCACCTAAATCAGAAATTTCGAGTAGAATAGACAAGCAAGAACAAGTGTAGTGTGAACAGGAAAAGCACATGAAAACTAACTGACAATCCCAACGGAACCCTAAATAATGAAATTTTTCCATTTATTGAGAACTAAACAAGGACCAAAACAACGTATCAGTCCAAACATTAAGGCACGTGGATCAAAAAGGAAGTAACTTAGTGTGATAACAACTTGCATGAGTAACTTTGATTCTAATTCAGCATATATTGCATGCAACACCAGAATGTATACAAGTCTCTAAAACAAGACAAGAATTAGCATTGAGCATAATTGATTGATTAATTCGATTTGATAGCTAAAAGACCTGATTTTTTAACTTCCCACTCATGCCTTACCTAACTCAACCCAACCAAAATTCAAGAAGAAATAATCAAAGCCCGAGTTCAAATTCAAGAAGCTATTGAATTGTAATTCTCCTTACACCAAAGCACTTCTTCCCATAAATATTACTCCCTCTGTCCCAATTTAGGTGTCACAGTTTGGATTTTGACAGTCGTCATGAAATCTTTAAGTTATTTTGAAATAAAATTTACACATTCGGAAACAACTTAAAAATATTATAAGTAACAATAATTGATAACTCAAAATATTTAAAAGATATATGAAAAAATTAGGTCAATTAAAGACTTGTTTGAATCTCAAAATCTGAAAGGTGCCACATAAATTGGAATGGAGGGAGTACATCACTTCACGGTGAACATAAAAATTGTAACATTTTCATTTTTTTTAGAGAAAAATCAAGTTGGAGTAGAAATTAAATTAATTATTTACCTGACGTCTGTATTTTCGAGCTGAAATTCGATTACTTATGGAACTAACAATTGAACAACGGCTTCTTAAACAGTAAAATTGTGGTTCGCCCAAAGCTCCAACTCTAGTTTATAATAAAATTGTTTCTTATTGTGCCAATTTGCTTTCCAATTCAGGTAAATTATTGACAAAGAGAAGATCAAATAGAATACCTAATGGACCAGAGAGCGCTCAACAATGGCTGATCAATTGAGACTCGGTGACCCGGTTGGGTGGTTACCGTGAACCACGACCCGGAAATTGGCAGGACGCTGTTTCATCAATTTGGAATAGCATTTTAGTTTTATTTCTTTTTTACTGAAAAATAGGGAAGAAAATGCAAATCCACATTTTTAGGGGTGGTTTGGTGGAATGTATTTGAGAAAATAAAGAATGTATTAATTGTGTGTATTATTAATATATTGTTTGAAATATTTTTTCAATCTATATATATATATATATATATATATATATATATATATATATATATATTATTAGGTATCATTTTATACCTAACTAATGCATAGCAAATTATGATATTAACAATATAAGGACTTTTAATACGCACATAAGCATGATTAAAGACACAATTTTCCTTGAATTTCCTCACATAGTGTAGTATGGAGGGTATATTTGTAAACAATCAATTTAGTAAAAAAATCATGTCATGTATGTTATTTCTAATACACCAAATCAAACAATAGATAAGAAATAATCATTGCATAACTAATGTTAGCATAACTAATATCCAGTGACGGATCCAGTATTCAATGGTCTTGGGTGCTCATATTAAAATCAATAAAAAAATATTGCTTTGAGTGGATTTTAAACTCAACTCCTCCCTGGCTTAGCATAAAACCTACCACCTTTCAACCAGAGGAGGTAGATCTTTTATTGCTTCATGAGTGCTATTTATTATTTTATACCAAAAATTCAATATTTTATATAAGTCTACATAAAGTATACGCCACAGTTAATGGATGTTCGAGCATCTAAAAATAATACATGGATCCATCTCTACTAATATCAACATTACTAATATATCATATTCAACATTATCCCTATACACCCTACCAAATAATCTCTTAGTGTGCATAGTTTTCTTTACCCGATTTTAAAGTTTTCAATTCATTAACCTAAAGCGACAACGGTGATTGTGGTTTGTTTGGTTGGTGATAAGAGATAATAATCTTAGGATTAGATGTGAGATTATTTTATCCATAATTTGATTAATTTTTCAAATAGGTGGGATAATAATTACGGGATAAAACATTGCAATAACAAAGATACCCTTTTTCAGGGCTCTTCCCCGAAGTTCTTTAAAAAAAAACTACATTAAAATTGAAAGTAAAAAATTACCTCAATTTATCTATATTATATTATATTAAAAGCACGAAGGACTTTATAAATGTTGATTGAACTTTTTGCTCTTTATTAAAAAAACTATACAATAGACAAAATAGTCATTTATTATTTTTCTCAAATTATTGTATGATTATCATTATAATATTTCACCTATTTTATTTTTTGATGAAGTTAAAATATTCACCGTTATTTTTGGTGTCCGTTTATATTTAATTATTTACCTAAACTTTTGGATTGAACTTTTTGCTCTTTATTAAAAGACTATACTAGACAAAATAGTCATTTATTATTTTTCTCACATTATTTTATAATTATCTTTATAATATTTCACCTATTTTATTTTTTGATGAAGTTAAAATATTCACCGTTATTTTTGGTGTCCGTTTATATTTAATTATTTACCTAAACTTTAGGACTTCTTTCTATACTTGTAGGTTTAAAAGTCCTTTTCTCCCAACTTGTAGGTTTAAAAGTCCCTTTTTTTTCCACGGAGTACACAAAAATTTCTTTGTGTAACCTAGGGGACTTGTGCAAGTCGTATGTAACTAGCCTAGCAGTAATTGTATTGTGATAGGGTAGCTTCTGTATGTTAATTTGTGATGTATATAAACAATGTTAGATAGAGATTAGATAGCTTCATATTAACTTGGAAGTAACCATCACAAAGTGTATATAAACACAATGTATCAGAACGTATGTAGCATGAAAAACAATTTAGGTTTTTTTGTCGATTTTTTTTATTTTTTTATTGTTGATATTTAATTCAGAATTCACTAACTTACGTTTCAGTTTGTCTTTTTTTTTTTAGCTCAGCAAATCCATCTCAAAAATCTTATCAGAAGGTTTTAGATACCACCGGAAAGTTCGAAAAATCAATAACAGATCATACAAAATATATTGAAAGATTGTCTGCTACAACTCTTGATTTAACCACACAAATAACGGTGTCATGTATTGAATTTTCTTCGTATGGTAAGATTTCTATCAAAAAAAACATCAGAATTCAACTCAAACTATTTGTTATTAAGTAGTATTTTTTTATGAGATAGTTTTAACAAAATACTATTGCATGATTTGATGCCTAAACAAAGACCGACCACTAGTTATTTGTTCTACATGTTTGTTGTTACATGATATTACATTTCTCCTCATTGTGATTGCTTAGGATGATTAGATAAAGATGACAAATGGATCATATACTTGTACTTAAAAGTGTATCAGAATGGTTAATCAAGAAAGAAAAGCTAAGTCGAAAGATGACTCTCTTTCTTTAAGATAAAATTGCCTCGTATAAAACAGCAACAACCAATAATACAAAGCTAGTAATGTTGATTCTGGCGAAGAAAAAAAATATTGAACAGATTGTTAAGAGAGGAGAGTATTTTCTGGTTTTGTTTATTTTTCTTTTGTGTGTTTGAACTGAACAGTAATGTTCAATTTATAGGTGAAGAAGAGGGCGGATTCTGACTGTTGAAGTTAGATCCGTTGCAACGTTTTCGAAATCTTCAAGGATCAAAGTGTAAATAAGAAATATTACAGGGATCAAAAGAGAATTCTGGAAGAAGCCTGTGACCCGAGACCGGACCGGGCGGGCGGCGGCACGCGCGTGGGGATTAGCCCCGAACCCAAGCTCACCTAGAACCTCCCCCTTCTTAAAACTTGGGTCACCCCTTGGAGCCCAACCCCTTACTCAAAACAATAGTTAATATAGTCATCAATTCTTTCATATTCAACCGATGTGGGAGTTCTATTATTTGGCCAAACCAATCCATATATTTTTGTCTCAAACACCTTACTTTGTGCATCAATATCTCTTTCATTCCTCAACGAAATTTGACGATACTTGGTACTAATAACATTTACTCATTTAGTATATTAGGCATGTGCGAAGAAATGATGTTTTCGACATGCGGGGCCCATGTGTTTAAGCCATTAAATATGGGAAAAACTTAATCTCATATAGTTAAATTTTCAACAATCCCCTCTAGAAAGAGAATTGGTGCACACGAGGTGCCAAAGTTCAGCAATCTTTCAGCGGAAAGATATTGTATCAGAAAGGTAGCTTTCGGCTTTGAACCTTCCTTAGTCGATTACCATTGGATTTACTTACTGCGCGGTGAACGTGATGTCTTGAACCTTCAATGTTTAGTGTAAACCAAGACAACGTTATCAACACAATAACTCCCCTTATTCATTTCTTCTTATAGTTTTGTCAGTTGTGGCCATGGGCAAGTCTTGGATTCTTAAGTGTGTACATTTGAAGCGCCATGTCTTCGCACTTAAATAGGTAATCTCCTATAAGGTATCCTACTATACCTCACTCGCAAGGGTTAGGAATCATTAAAAGTTTTAAAAACTTATCATTTACCATTTATGCAGGTAGCACTTAATGTCTATTACGGGAACATCCTTGGAATTATAAGAATAATAATCTGAAGTGCTCTTACTTTCAGTGGAGCGCTAAAACTGAACATCTACAGTTTAGTTTTCCCATTGAACCAAAATTCTTAGGATCTCCTGTCAGTAAAGTTGGGTTACCACCATAAAGATTCTTATTGTTTGGGTTTTAAGCCCATTCCCCTAGATAGACAGAATATTTTATCTTTGGGCAGGCCTTTAGTTAATGGATCTGCTATGTTATCCTTTGATTTGACGTAATCAATGGAAATGACACCCGTAGTGATCAACTGTCTAACGGTCTTATGTCTCCGACGAATATGTCTAGGCTTGCCGTTGTACATACTATTATGTGCCCTTCCTAAAGCCGATTGGTTGTCACGGTGAATCATCACCGAATGTATGGGTTTATCCCAATAAGGGATATCCTCTAAGAAGTCGTGAAGTCATTCTGCTTCTTCTCCTGCTTTATCCAAAGTAATAAACTCTGATTTCATCGTGGATCGGGCGATGCATGTTTGCTTAGAGGATTTCCAAGACACATCCCACCACCAATTGTAAAAACATACCCACTGGTGGATTTGGTGTTCTTTATATCCGATATCCAGTTTGCATCACTGTATCCTTCCAATACGACTGGATATCTAGAATAATGTAATCTGTAAGTCAACAAATATTTCAGATATCGTTGTATCAGATTTAACACATTCCAGTGATCAATTCCAGAATTACGAGTAAACCTAGCCAACTTATTAACTGGATAAGCGATATCGGGTCGGGTGCAGTTTGTAATATACATTAAACTGCCAATGATTTGCGCATATCGCTCTCGGGATACAGGTGCACCATGATTCTTATCAATTCTGTTATTCATATCCATTTGTGACTTTATAGGGGGACTGTCAAATACATCAAATTTTCTCAAAACATCTTCAATGTAATGAGATTGAGATAAGACCAGCCCGACAAATGTCTTAGAAATCTTAATTCCTAAGATTACATCTGCAATACCCATATCTTTCATGTCGAAACATTATTTCAACATATTTTTGGTTTCCATTATCAAGTTTAGACTACTTCCGGTGATGAGCATGTCATCTACGTAAAGACATATCATGACAAATGAGTCAGAGTTCCCTTTGATATAAATACATTTATCACATTCATTTATGGAGAAACATTTTGATAATAAAGTATTATCAAACTTTTCATGCCATTGCTTCGGGGTTTGTTTGAGTCCGTACAGAGACTTAACAGGTCGACATACTTTATTTTCTTATCCTGGAACCACATACCCCTCGGGTTGTTCCATATATATTTCATATTCCAACTCTCCGTTTATGAAGGTTGTCTTAACATCCATTTGATGTATCTCAAGGTCACGCAAAGCTGCAATGGCTATGAATACCCTTATGGACGTTAATCTAGACACAAAGAGTATGTGTCGAAGTAATCGAGGTCTTTCTTTTGTCTGTAGCCTTTGACGGCTAATCTGGCCTTATACTTGTCAATAGTTCCATCTGTTTTGTACTTTCTTTTGAGTATTCACTTACAACCAAAAGGTTTGCTTCCCGGAGGAAGATCAACCATTTCCTAAGTATGGTTTTGCATGATGGAATCTATTTCACTTTCTATAGCTTCTTTCCAAAGCGGTGCTTCTGGAGTTGACAATGCTTTCTTAATTGTCCTAGGTTCATTTTCAATCATATAGGTTAGAAAATCTTGACCAAAGGTCTGGTCCTTTTTGGCCCTTTTGCTCCGTCTTGGTTCAACCTCTGGAACCCATAAGTTCTATAGATCTAGAACATTAAATTCCAGATAGTCAGTAACTTCTGAGTCTTGTAGATCTGGAACGTCTAGTTTCGGATAATCAGAAACTCCCGGGTCTCATTAATTTTGAGCGTTTTGTTCATAACTTTGTTTGCGCAAAATTATTTCTTTTCCTTTCGCGGAAAGATCTGTTCAAAGAATTCAGCATTCCTTGATTTCATGATCGTACCCTCATGGATATCAGGTATCTCTGACTTATACACTAAGAAACGATAAGAACTACCATTATTTGCATATCCGATGAATAAGCAATCTACAGTCTTAGGTCCAATTTTGACATGTTTTGGTTTAGGTATTTTGACATTTGCCAAACAGCCCCACACTTTTAAATATTTGTAAGTGGGTTTTTTTTCCTTTCCGTGATTCATATGGAGTTTTATCCTTACGCTTATGCGAAACTCTATTGAGAATTGTATTAGCAGTAAGAATCGTTTTGCCCCACATATTTTGAGCTAAACCGGAATTGATAAGTAAATCACTCATCATTTTCTTTAACGTATGGTTTTTTTGCTCGGAAATACCGTTAGACTAAGGCGAGTAAGGAGCGGTCATTTGATGAACAATACCGAATTGAGCACATTATTTTTCAAACGGTGCTACGTATTCTCCCCCTCTATCACTACGAATTGCCTTAATATGTAGGTTTAGTTGATTTTCAACTTCTGCTTTGTAAGGTTTAAATGCTTCAAACGCTTCATCTTTACTTTTCAACAAGTAAACATAACAATACTTGTACTATCATCAATAAAAGTCACAAAGTACTTGTTCCCGCCTCTAGTTTACACAAACTTTAAATCACATATGTAGGTGTGAATAAGTTCTAGAGGAGCGGTGTTTCTTTCGATTGAATGAAAAGATGATTTGGTTAATTTTGTCTCTACGCACACCTCACATTTATGTTGAGGGTTTATATCGAAGGAAGACAACAATTCCAACTTTACTAACTTTTGAATGGATTTGTAGTTAACGTGTCCTAATTTATGATGCCATAAATTAAAGGATTCAAGCAAGTAGGTAAAAGGCTTTAGATGAACGGATTACATACATAGTATTTATTTTGAAGAGGTCATCACATGCGAAGCCCCTTCTTACAAATATACCATTCTTAGTTATTACAAATTTGTTGGACTAAAAAACTAGTCTAAAGCCAGCCTTGACCAACAGTGGCCCTGAAACCAAGTTTTTGCGGATGTCAGAGACGTGCATCACTTCCTTCAGAGTAAGTTCTTTGCCTGAAGTCATTTTGAGGACAACCTTTCCAATCACTTGCACTTCAGAGGTAGTGTCGTTGCCCATGAATAACTTTTTGCTCATGATTGAGGCGTAAGAAGAGAATGCACTCTTGTCAGAGCAGATGTGACGGGTTACACCCGTGTCTATCCACCATTGCCTTGGATTCTCCACCAGATTTGCCTCCAGCACTACATCCGATAAATCCACAATTTTGTCGTTAATGTTCGAAGGACCACCATCGTCTTGTACAACGTTAGCATTGGCCTTGGCTTTGTTCTTGGCCTTTTTCTTCTGTTATCGCTTTAGTTTGCGGCACTCTTTGATCACATGGTCAGGCTTTCCACAGTGATGTCAGTTTCCTTTGAACCTCTCAATCGGTTGGCTTTTGCCGTCTCCATGGAACTTGCGCTTTTTGTTAGCGTTTTCCTTCGAATCAACAAGATTCACTTTTGCCTCTATTGGTTGCTTTCCCTTAGATATAGCCATTTTATTGTCCTCATGTATTTATAGTTTGATGATAAGGTCTTCAAACCCCCATTTCTTTTGTCTTTAGTTTAAGATAACTCATGAACCCGTTCCATGATGGAGGCAATTTCTCAATCAAAGATGCAACCAGAAACTTCTCATTTGGCTTCATTCCTTCCAAATCCAGATGATGAATAATCATTTGAAACTCCTGGATTTTGGACATCATTGATTTACCATCCACCATTTGTAATTTCAGAAACTTTCCAATGATGAATTTCTTAGTACCCACATCCTGTGCGCTGTACTTTTTCTCGAGTTTTTTCCACATCTTCTTTATCGTCTTCACGGTGCAATACACAATATAGAGTGTATCCGACATACCATTTAGAATGCAGTTTGGAAAGAAGCTACAGAGAGAGAAATAGATTCCATCATATAGAACCATACTTGTGTAATGGTTGACATTCCTCCGGGAAAAGAACCTTTGGGTTGTAAAAGTGGATACTCAAAAATGAGTACAAAGTAGATGATCTACTAACGAGTATAAATCATCGGCTACTTGGACATGTGCTCCCCTGTGAATAGCTTAACATCCAGGGCCATTGGAGTCTTGCGTGACATGGATGTTGATGCCGCCTTCCTAACCGGAGAGTTGGAAGGAGAGGATCAGAGTTGGTTTATTGGACTGTTGGGCTTGTTCCTGAACTTTCATTTTGGTCCCTGAAATGTTTACATTTTGGTCCTTGAAATTCAGTTAAAACAGAAACAATGAATCTGACAACAAATTAGAAAGCCAACAGTTGGAAAACCAACAGTCTGAAAGTGGAAGTCATATTGAAACAAAAGTCTCGATATGAAAGATATGGGTATCACACATGACATCTTAGGAATTGGGATTTCTAAGACATCTAACGGACTGGTCTAACTCCAAACTCAATTGTGAGATAGTTGACAGTCTCGTTGAAGCCACAAATGGATATGAATAATATAACTTATTGTAATTATGATGCACTCATATACAAGGAGCGATATGCGTAGGTCACATGTAGTTCAATGTATCTTACACACTACAATCGACCTAATATCGGCCTACAAAGTAGATCAGTTGAACTAAGGTTCACTCGTGATTCTAAAAATGATCGATAGAAGGCGTTAAGTCGGATATGACGATATTTGAAATATTTGCTTATCTACGGATTATGGTATTCTGGATGTCCAGCAGTTCTGGGAGAACACAGTGATGCAAACTGGACATCAGATATGAAGAACACCAAAGCCACAAGTAAATGTGTATGGTGGGTCTTGGAAAATCCTCTAAGCAAACTTGCATCGGCCGATTCATAATGGAATCGGAGTTTATCGCTTTAAACAAATCATGAAAGAAGTTGAGTAACGTCACGACTCATTAGAGGACGTCCCTTATTGGGAGAAACCCGTGCTTTTGGCAGTTATACAATTTGGCTAGCCGGTCGGCTTCAGGAAGGGCACGGATGACGGCGTCTGGACATATCTGTCGGAGACATAAGACCGTATGGCAGTTGATCACCACGGGTGTCACTTCCTTGATTGCTAATCAAAGGATATAGCGGACTCTTTAACTAAGGGACTACCCGAAGATCAACAAGGTTTGCATGTCTAGGGGAATGGGCTTAAAACCCAAATAATACAAACTTTTGTGGTGGTAACCCAACCATACTGACTGGAGATCCCAAGAATTTGGTTCAATGGGAAAACTAAGTTGTAAAATGTTCAGTTGAGCGTTTCGGTGGAAGCAAGAGCACTTCAGATTATGATTTCTGTAAAGAAATGTAAATCCAAAGTCGTTCCCGCGATAGACATTAAAGTGCTACTTGCATGGTGGGTAAAGGTTAAAGCTTCCAAACCTTTAACGATCCTCAAACGGTTGAGGTTAAGGTTGGAGAAACTTTTAATGATTCATAACACTTGTGAAGTGGGTATAGCAGGATACCTTGTAGGAGATCACCTATTTAAGTGCGAGGACATGCCGCCTCAAGTGAACGCACTTAAGAATCCAAGTGTGTCCACGGCCACAACGGATAAAACAATAAGAATAAGCGAATAAAGGAGAGGTATTGTGTTGGTACCGTTGTCTTGGATTACATTAAACACTGACGGTTCAAGACATCACATTCACCGCGCAGTAAGTAAGTCCGATGGTATTCAATTAGAAAAGGTTCAAAGCAGAAGCTACCTCTCCTGATGCAATATCTTTTCGCTATAAGTTTGCTAAAAGTAGGCACTTTGTGTGCGCACCAAAATCTCTTTCAAGAGGGGATTGTTGGATATTTATTAATGTGGAATTAAGTTTATCCCTTTATTTATGACTCGAACAATTGGGGCCCCGCACATCGGAAATGTCGTTTTCACACACGTGCAATCTTAGTGCCAAGTATCATAAATTTCTTTAATGAAAGAGATATTGGTACGTAAGTGAAATGTTTGGTACAAGTCGGAAAAGGGATGCGGAGCCGAGAAGGGCCGCGGCGCCTCCCGGACTGCGCCGCAGCGCCTGATTGGCAGTGAGCATCGTGAGTTTCTGGTTGAATTAGCGCCGCGACGCTAATGTGGCTAAAACGCGGTGCGTCATTTGTAGTGACTGCTCGACGGAATCCCAAAGGTTTGGATGTTGAGGTGGTTTCAATGACATTGAATCCACCCAATAATGGTCATTACTTGGACCATTATGTTGCTGCATTACTTGGGGGTTAAATGTCATCAATTACATGGCAATTGAATATCATTATGAGACATTTGAAAGGGCATCTTGCACACCTATAAATTGAGGCCTTTGACTCAATTCTATAGAGGAACATATGAACATACTTACAAGTTAACAACACCACAAATATATCAGTTTTTCTGATAAGCAATCTTCATTATTCGTGTTCTTCATCGGGATCATTTGTGTACGCTCTACACATTTGATAGTTTGATGTTTCATTTTGGGAGAGTATTGTCCACACTTCCGTAAAGCCTATATACGAGGAAAATCTTGTCTTAAAGACAGAGAGTCATCTCTCGACTCAGCCGGTAGTGTTGTGATCATCTAATTGGTTGCTAAGTGTTTTAGGTGTGAAATAGAATTTCAAAGGACTCTAACCGTTCGGATTCTCAGCGGATCTACAAGCCACAAGTGTAGCAGTTCATGTTCTTGCATTTCCGAATACAATATCCATATTTGAAGTTTCAATTCAAGATCAAGATATTGACAAATTATTGTTGTAATCTTTGTTGTTTATCCTTTCGATCACTGTAATAATTATTTACTATTTTCGTACGTTCTTTAAATATCCAACGACCTAAACCTAATTCTTTTCCTTTGTAGCGTACGGCAGTTTGGTAGAATAGTCCTACACCTAAAGTGATTCTAAACCTGAATAAAGAAAAGAAAACGTAAGTAATTTTAATTGGTTTAAAGGAATCCTAAAACTAATAATACAGTTTTTGTTTACGCATGATATTATTATTATGATTATTTTCGTTTACTAGAGTATTTATTATTATGGTAATTTTTCTTTTAAAGGTTTTATATAGAATATTTTATTTTTGAAAAGACTTATACTATTGTTTTTTAAGACAGCAAGATATTATTATTATGATAATTTTCATTTACCATGATATTTTTTATTATGATAAATTTTCTTTTAAAGGTTTTAATATAGGATATTTTATTTTTGAAAGGACTTATACTGTTGTTTTTAAGACAGGGTTTACACAAGATATTATTATTATGGTAATTTTCGTTTACCGGGATATTTATTATTATGGTAATTTTTATTTTTAAAAGGACTTATACGGTTATTTTTTAAGACAGGGTTTCTTATTATGGTAAAAAAAATTAAAGTTTTTATTAGGATTTTCTATTTTTGAAGGACTTATATGGTATTAGGACTCCTACACACGTTATAGTTTACGGAAGTTTTTCTTCTTTTGCTAAAAATAAGGCAGTTTTTATTATTACTCTATTGCTAGATATATATTATTAGTGTTTAATAAGAATATATGTAAAAAATAGTAAATGACAGTTTTGTCTATTGCATGAACTTTTAATGAAGAATAAAATACTCAATAACATTTTAAGACTCTTCATGCTTTTAATATAATATAGATATAGATAGATTATATATATTTTCTAATTCAATAAATCAAATATCTTCTTATGGTTTGTTTTACAACATGGTCTAAGGAGCCATTTAAAGATAGATTTTTTGTTATTTAAACAAACTAGCAATATTATTTGGTTAGTTCTTTTTTTTTTAAGATGAGTTTGGCGAGTTTTTCTATGTCCAAATGCCTAGAAATAAATTTGCCAGTTATTTGTGGTCATGCTATAATAGTACCAAAATTTAAAACAAAGGAACCGCAAGCCCAAACCCGAATTCATCATCTCCGGTAGGGTTTTGCTACTTTCCGTGAGATCAGAGAGGAAGAGTAACTCGTTGGAAAAAACAGGTGTAGCAAAAATGGCTAGCACCAAAGTACAGCGGATTATGACCCAGCCCATTGTAAGTTTCTTCCTTCTTAGTTCTTACACCATTTCTTTTGTATGAGCAATTTACGCTAAATTTGGTTTTTTTTTTCTTACAGAATCTGATCTTCAGATTTCTTCAGAGTGTAAGTTTAATTTCTTTCTTTTTCTCAGTTTAACAATTAGGCAAGCTTTAATTTCAGTTACCTTTAATGTGAAAATTATTTTGCAGAAAACACGCATTCAGATATGGCTATTCGAGCAGAAGGATGTGAGGATTGAAGGACGTATTATTGTATGTTTTTTTTCTTTCTATATATATATTTGTATTCAAAAGAAGAAGATTTTTGTGTGTGTGTTTTGATTTTATGAATTTACTCTTACAATGTTTGTGCCCATTACTTTCTGGTTGATTCTCTAGTTGCTGGTAGTATTTTTTTTTTGGGGGCATACATTTTAGTGCATGCAATAATAGGTTATTATTCAGCATAGATTTTAGGGGCAATGCATCCCTTTTTGTTTGGGTGTGGATTTATGGACAACAACAACAACAACATAACCAGTGAAGTCTGGGGAGGGTAGAGTGTACGCAGACTTTACCTCTACCTTGGTAGTTAGAGCGGTTGTTTCCGAGAGACCCTCGGCTCAAGACTGGGTGTGGATTTATGGAATTGTTTTATATTTTATTTTTTTTTATATTGAGTAAAGCTCTGTAGAGTTTAGTATCTGGTTTGTTATGAACTGATAAATGAGCAGCCTAGGTTTTAAATTTTGGTCCGTGATAATTATCATTGGAAATGGTTTGAGATAATAAAGGTGCATAATTTGGATGTAACTCAGTAAGGCAAAAAACAGTTTTAGTCATATTCCTTTAGCTATCAATTAATTGTGTTTTACAAGTTATGTAGCCTTTATTTTTGTGAATTGCAATAGAAGCGGTACAAAGCATCTAGCATCATTTGTCATAATATTTCATGTAGCAAGGTCGTAAGTCATAATTGACATACAGGTTAGACTTTAGATTACCGCTCATCGTTACGTCCTATTTTCCGAGTCCAAAAGGCCTATATGTAGTTTTACCAGACCAAATAATAGTTGTATCCTTATGTAAAGTCTAGTCTTATTGAACAAGCAACTTTAGTTTCTGTGGCAATGTAGCATATACTTGAAATTGGGATAGACACTGGACTGCTCATAGTTCGAAAGGGGAACTTTAATTCTCTAAAGCAACACTATAATGAAATATCCACATTGTATTAGAAGAAGTGTAACCTTTTTTATTGTAGTCATTTTTATGGTAGTATGGGCCAACGGGTTGAGAAAGTGTGTTCTGTCTTAAAACTTCTTAGGATTAGTAATTAGTAATTGATCATTGATTCCTAAGTCAAATCTGATGGAGTTTACTAATTTCTTCAGCATGTTGTGGGGATTATTAAGAAATCATCTGCGTCTATGCTTGATTCTTACATTTTGTTTAGAGCATTTGTTGGCTTGCAAATTTCAAACTCTAGAATGTTACAGCTGTAGCTGCAAAACACAGTGCTATCCGTTAATGACAACACTTAGCGTCCCCGATAGTCTTGCATATGGGTATTTATTCCGGTTGTATAGCCTTTCTACACAGCTATCCTCATTTCTTCAGTTCCTTCTACTACTCTTTTCTGCTTATGTAGTTTGGATTTCCTAAGCTTTGGTTCGTGGTTAGGAGATGTGGACTCGGATTACTGATTGTAGTCAAGCTTTCAGTTGGGGCTTGGGAAGCTTAAGAGTTTAGGAAGTAGCTGCATTATCAACTTGTCAGACATCATATGGCTGAAAATGCATGACTGGATAAGCTTTAGCACTAGCTTCAATTGGTGTTGACATATTCATTGTTATACCCTTCTTATTATGTTGGTCTTTTGAAGAACTGTATCTGGTCATTTCATAAAATAGTTTGTGATGAGGTCGGTCGCACATGTTCTCTGCCAGCAGATAAAAAAAGTTTTCATCCCTGAATTGTTGCTTTTGCATGACACACGTGCACTGTGGTTTTGGCTGGAGTTGTACATCAGTGCACTGAGAAGAATTTAGAAGTACTATCATTGACACAGACTTTTTGTGCAGCTGCCATATTTTTTTTCTTGGCTTTTGGATTTAGATTATATTTCAACTCACTATTAGATGTTAAACAGGAGATTCTTTGTTTTTGTTGTTTAGGGTTTTGATGAGTACATGAATTTGGTTCTAGATGATGCCGAGGAAGTCAATGTGAAGAAGAAAAGCAGAAAGCAGTTAGGTGCGTAACAAATAAGTTTCATCTCAAGGCCTAGCCTTTTTTCTCCCCTAGAATTACAAAGAAAAACTATATTTGTCTACACCTTTTGTCTCTAAAATGTCTTTGTTTCCTGTGCAGGGCGGATTCTTCTGAAAGGAGATAATATCACACTGATGATGAACACGTATGTTTGACTCATTGTTATACCTCTTTTCCTGATGCACCTGAAAACCATAGTTAATCACTTCTAACAAATAGCTTATAACCACCGTTGTGAAATCTCTCCCCTTTGTTCCTCCTCTTAGGCAGGGCAATGCTGATATTTTACTCATTTCATTTGTTTTTCTCTATTTAGGGGGAAATGATTTTTTGTCAGCTGGACTTTGGGAGAAGTTTGAATTTTTCTGGCAAAAAACAACTATTGAAACCATGTGTCTTTGTGGACAAGGAGCAGGACGTTAGACGCACAGCCTTGAGTTTGAACTTCCATTTATGGATGTCATGACTCTGACCTCTTTATGTAGTAGTCGAACTATCAGTAATTGTATGGAAAGAAGTTGCTTGACCTAGCTAGGTTTGACTGTTTCTCTATTGTTGGTAGTATGGTAGTCACGATTATATTTCAGGAAAAGAAGTGTGATTGTTTAAGAATTTAAGTAGTGTATTAGTAAGGGTTGTGCATGTCTAATTTGCTTTAGGGTGGAGGTATTGCCACTAAGAGGTTCATTGACCTCGTGTTGCTGGGATGAACAACTTGTTATGGACTAAACTAATTTATATGTGAATCATTTTCAAAGTCATCAGTAAATCTTAAAGAGATAACGGTCATGAGAGACATCAGTAATTCATGTGCTATGTATTAACAAACGGTCATGACAGGCACTAATCTTTCTTATTGGAACAACATTTGGGAGACTATATTTAGAAATCCTTGTTGAAGAATGAGGACATTAATCACAAATTAGCAGAAATGGTCCCTTAACTATGAGAATAGGTTAAAAATAGTCCCTTAAGTATGCAGTTAACAGTTTTGGTCCTTTAACTTTTTGGAACACTTCCCGATAAAATATTAATCGAACTTTGTTCATTAGATTTGACGAAAAATGTGAACAAAGAAGAAGAAATTAGCGAGAACTCACATTTAGAGGTACATATTACTAAAGTAAAAGCCAAATACCTTGGGACAAAATCGACATACGTCCGTTAGTTATAGAAAAAGTCCAAGAAAAAAAACTTGATAATGTTAGAAAATAGTATCTCGGAGCACAAAAAATCGACGGAATATGTCTGTCCATCAGCTGTAAAATACACCATACTTTAGAAATAAATTAGAAATAACAAAAACTACAAAAAATGTCACTATTAAAAATAAGCGGAAACCTATCGACGAAAATTGAGGGATGCTATCAGAAACTCAAAAAAAATTTTAAGAAAACCGACGAACGTCCGTTTGATTATTTTCGGGAAATAATCGAGTGTAGTGTATTTTATAGTTCATGGACTCCCTCGGTTTAACCGACAGTGTCCGTCAGCTTTTTTTGTTCCAATACACTATTTTCTAATATTATCAAGTTTGTTGGGTTTTTTCACGGTCTTTTTTTATTGCCGACAGACGTTTGTCGGTTTTGTCCCGAGGTATTTGGCTTTTACTTCAGTAATGTGTACCTCTAAATGTGAGTTCTCGTTAATTACTCTTCTTTTTTACTACAATTCTCATCAAATCAAACAGACAGAGTTCGATTAATATTTTATCGGAGACTAAAAGTGTTAATTTTTGGAAAAGCTAAACGACCAAAACTATTAATTGCATACTTAAGGGATTATTTTTAACATACTTTAAGGAATCATTTATGTTAATTTGTGACAAACTTAAAAGATCAAAGCTATTAAGTGCATAGTTAAAGGACTATTTTGAACCTATCTCATAGTTAAAGTACTATTTATGTCGTTTTTTGGGTAAATTAGTATTAAAAAACCAATAATTGAATAGGGTTGCAGCCTAGGCAATTGCCAATTCGACCTCTCCAGCTAGGTCTGGCTGCTAGCTTTTAATAGTCCGTACGTTCTTAAAGACATCTGGAAGGTACCCATTGTTGAGAAAACAGAGTGGCCTTCTGAAAATATTCAAGTTAGCCAAAAACAAGAATATTTGAAGTTAAAATTTAAAAAATTGTGAAAATTATTGTTTTAGGACAAGAATTTTACTTGAAAAGTAAAGTTTGAGAAAGTTAAAATTTGTATAGAAACTAGCCTTTCAAAATGAATGTCCAAACCAGTATTTAATATTAAGGAAATAATTATGACTAAATCAGTATTTATAAATACTTAGGGGGGTTTTAGCCAATATTATTATATTCATTTGAAATTAAAAAAAGAACATTTGGAAATTACAGATTATGTCTAGACATGAATTTCACTTGAAAAGAAGTTGGTAAAATTCTACAGTAAAAATCGTTGTTTCTCTTAATACTTCTCAAGTAAGTTTTCTAAGGAGTAACTATTTATGACCAAACAGTGTGTGTTTTAAAAGAGTTTCAGGACTCGTCTCGGGGCGAGGTACTGACAAAACATCCAGGGGCTCACGTGCGGGGCTTAGATTCTGTGAGGCTTACGTCATAAGCGCACGACTGTAAGCCATAAACACGCCTAATGTTCGAGACTCGCCTAACAGTTCTTACACAAATTATATGTTAAATTTCTTAATTAAAATCGTTGACCCTCATAATTTTTCAACAAATGAATGATACTTAATAGTCTTTTCTTCTATAGAAATAAGAAGATTGTGTGTAATTCAAATAACAGGTATTTGAGAATATCAAGAGAGTGAATATTACTAAATATTTAAAAAAAAATACATAACCGAGTTGTAAATTTTCACTTGTCATTGGTCTTTTGTCCTATGTATCAAAATTATTATATTTTATTATTTCGTTATTTGAAAGTAATTTTATTTTTATTTATGGAGTAATTAATACTGATAAAGTTTATTGATTATTTGTTTATAGGAGATAAAATGATAATAATATTATTTTAAGAAATTATGATTTTTTCATTGTTTGAAAGTTAATATATTAAAGTTGATTAGCGTTTTATAATAGCTTTTATTTCATTATATTATTTATACTTGTAAAATTATGTTATATATAATTATACGTTAGTAAGTGGCGCATATGGATTAACGCATCTTAAGCCCCCCTTTTAAAACACTACTATATAAGTATATATTAGTGCCAAAAACTGACAATAACCAAAAAAACAAGTTGCCATATGTAAAGGGCAGAGCTTAAAAGACAACAAACTACTGCTACTCTATAACACTTCACTTTGTTTTGGATTTGAGCCCGAACTACTATAGAAACTCTATTAATTAATACTTAATTATTTAATAAACTCTCTTAGATAATATTTTTGGTCGGTCTCAACTCAGGAATAACGTGCTAAATTAATAATTCGCTAAAATGATAAGATAATACATTTTTTATTACTCATATAGACCCCATGTAAAAAAAAATTAATAATTCCTTATATACTACATAATATATGAGTGATTTATGAAGACTTCTTGAAAAATGACAAAATTGTCTTTGTTTTTTGCTGAAATCAATGTCGCATTGAATCTCATCTCTAATTTTTCTTATCATTGTAAGAACTTCTGGTGTTGTTTTCTCATAGCTCAACAAGAATTTATTCAATGTGATTGCCGCTTTAATAGTCTCGTTTCGCGAAGGGAGCTCTACTGTAGAACTTTCATCATCATCCTCATCACATTTATCAGTTCTCATAACGCTCTCAATTATTTCTTCACCAGTCAACAACTGTGCAACTACATTTTCTTCTGGGTAGTTCAGGACATGTTCGACATCCATTGCATTGCGATAAGCCAATTTTTTGATCAAATTTTGCAGTTCTTGAGTGCTTTCACCATCTAACTGTTCATCTGAGTTCTCAAAAGCCATGTTATCTGTTGATCAAAGTTTACAATGACAAAAGCAGTTCACAATTGTATTTGCACGTACATCCATAGTCCATGCTAAAATTGCAAGATTCATTGCATCCAACACATTTATTTTCTCTGGATTTGGTGCCCCTAATTCATAGCCCTCGAAAAGACTTCTATAAAATCGACGACGATAATGCATCTTAAAAGCTCGTATAATCCCCGCGTCACAAGGTTGAATTTTTGAAGTTGTGTTTGGTGGCAAAAAAAATAATACAACATTTTGCAATCCTTCAATAATTTTTGGATGAACATGGCAATTATCCACAATCAAGAGAATTTTTCTTGCAACCATTTTTTTATCAAGTTGGCGAACATATTCTTCAAATAACGCCCCAGTCATCCAGGCTCGTTTGTTAGCACGATACTCACAATTCAAATTGTTCAAGTTTACATTCTCGAAGCACCTTGGTTTAACATATTTTCCAATAATCCATAAAGGAATTTTCTCTGAACCGTCCTCATTACAACAAACAACGACAGTTAGTCTTTCCTTCTCTTGTTTTTTCCTCCATGCCCTCCATTTCAATTGATCCACTCTCTCCGAAACGCCGAATTTTTTTAGTTCCATATCTTGATTTGAACTTTCCAAGCCAACCTATAGAAAAAGTAAAGTCTATAGTATCCGTAGGATACATATCCTTCATGAACTTTTTCGCTTTTTCAATGATTAGCTCTCCTGTCATATTCACGTGTTCTTGATAATGAAGAATCCACTCATAGAGAGATTTTTCTAGGTTAGGAAATTTTGCCGGTTTGTGTCGCTTAACATCACCTCTTTCAGGAGCAAGTGAGAGATACTTTGAAGATCGCTTAATTGTATTCGATATCGTCCCTTGACTCACCTGCAAACCATATTTACTAGAAACCCATTCTTGAAATTGTTTTTGAGTGACACTTGGATTATCCTTGTTGTGCTTGCATAATACTCTTCGAATTTCGTCAGTCATTGTTGATTTTTACATACCTTTAAGAAGAGAACCCATGTTGTGTGTATGATTTGTTTGTGTTAGCATGATTTGATCTTTTGTTTATATAGGAAATATTTTTTAATATCCATAAAGTAGTACATTGAATACAAGAAGCATAATAAAGTGGGAGATTGAAGGATGCTTCATTTGATATAGTATATTGAACAATAATGAAGTGGAAGATTGAAGAGTGTTTGTAAATTGGGTATTTCATTATAAATTTATCTATAAATTGATAAAGTATTAATTAATATATAAATTAATAATTATTAATTTATAATAAATTTTGGCGGTCCCAAGCGCATTAATTTATAGAGTTTTACTGTAGTTTGCCACCCAAAGGTTGCAGTTGCACTTGCAGGGCACAAATTGTTCCTTGAAGTGATCAATAATTTGAAATACGGTATGCATTCTCTGTTTTTTTCTTCAATTTTTGTTTTTCACCTTCCTTAAATTTTCCTTCTACATGCCATCATCTCCATCACTCTTGCTTCTAAGGAAGCTTTACTTTGTAAAACATTATTAGTACATTTCTTGACTTCCATGCATATACTAAACAGTTTTAGCAAATTATTTTAATTCCCATTTTAACCATTTGTTGACTGTGGCTTCAACTTTATCACTGTTTCTCAAACATTACAAATTCATGTACTCGTGATCAGTGGTGGAGGAAAGATTTTGGTTCATCATCTACTATAGTCTATATATGCATTAAAAATTTTGATTTTTGTATATACAGTGTGATTTAAAAAAAAAAAGGGATATGGATGAACCTTTCCGTGTCTCTATCTCCGTCCCTGCTCGTGATCATGTCTTCTTTAAGGAGAAAATGCGGTAGTTTCCTCTTACATTTTTAAGCTCATTGTGTCCTTAGGGGCGGAGCTAGGTTAACCCCTTCGGCAAAAAATTATACTGTAGTTACAAGATTAAAATTATTTTTTATGTATATATAGCAGATGTTGAACCCACTAGCTTCTTTCGTGTGTTTACTTCTAAACATCCTTAGTAAAAATTCTGACTCCGCCACCACTTAACTTCTCACTTTGAAAAAATTGATTTGTTTAATGGATAATTGGTCGTATTAATACTACATTACTATCTGCATGGCTGCATCTTTGGTTGCTTTATGATTCATTTTTCCCTAGAAATCTGCATCAAGGCATATTTGAGATATTCTTGTACAAATTACCTTTACTGTTTTATTCTGTTCTGTTCTATGTAGTATACCTTACACTGTTAGGTGTAATGTGTTCTCATTTATTATGGATAACTATAGTATATTTTTGTATTATCATATGATTGATTGATGAAAGAAGGCATGGTAAAATGTTTTTTGATGTGAGCTTTTTATTTATTTATAAGGGTAGGTCCTGTTATGCCTGCTGAAATGGAAGCAAAACTGAAAGCAGAGAAAAAAGGGGGTGAGGCAGTTGCTTCTCCTCTTGTGGTAACAGCTTCTTCAAAGCATTCAAGGAAGAGAAGCTTTAGTAGACCTTCTTGGCTTCTCTGCACTATTGCTGGTAATCACATGTTGCAACTTGTTTGCTTCTTCTGTCAATTGTGCATAGATAAAAAAAAATCTTTGTCTACACCATCGAGTGTAGAATCAATACTTTTCTCAAGATTTTACGTTAAGATGCGGTAAATGAATGTTTTACAGATTTATTTGGAGTAATAGTGGTACATGATCCGCTGTGGAGCTAGAGGTTGGCCTACGAATTTAGCAGAATCCAGTAGTTTTAGTTCAAATCTTGTATTTATGTTTAAAAATTCACTTAATATGTGTAAATAAATATCAAGGAACTCGGTTAGATGTGTTTTCTAAAATTCAGAACTTATAGACTCAAAATCTTAGCTCCTCTACCAAAAGTTCAGTGTGCAATTTGCATGAAATCTATTTTTCAACTTCAAACTAGTAAGTGAGGTTCTATAAATCTGTAGCCAGAAAAATAATTTTTTTTTTCCGGAAAGTATTTTCTTATATTCAATTTTGTATTGGACAAGAAAGGAATTCTCTTTGTGTATGAGCGCCTCAAAGAGAAGGTATCATGTGATATGAGGGGTCACTTTCTGCTCATATATGATCAACCTCTGTTTATTTCAAAAGGCATTGTCCTTTTGCTATTTATGTCCCTTTGCTGTTTCTGTCTGAGGCTTAAGAGTAGCAAAAAAAACGCTTCCTTTTTGAAATTTGAATGGTAAGGACCTCCCTTTCAAATGGATACTATATCTCACCGTTCTGCTGTGTTGCAGAAAGAAAATATGTCTGTTTCCTCTGCATAATCTGTTCTTGCCTTAAAAGTCACTTTAATCCTTCTGCGGGGTTTAGATATATTGGTGGATCGGTAAATACTTATCCGCATCGGTTGTTTAGTAACCAAACAATTAATCTTAAGAATCAACAAATCAAAGTGAAAATAGATATTACTTAACCATGGTTAAGTGTTTAAATTGTATATGCGAGAAATATGTATTACATTCATTGGCCTGGTGTAATTACTCCTTCCGAGTAAGTTTTTAGAAAATAATCTTTCTCGACTCGGGATTCACAACGTTTAATTGTGGATCTGCTACTGGTCTGGCACCCAGCTTTTGGGTACAAAAAATTCTAATGCACTCTGATATCTCGAAAAAGACTAATGTTAATCCTGCGTATATATATGCCGGAAACAAGTATGGGTAGAGCTTGATATACATTTGAAAATAAACTCTGTCAACTCAGAATCCATAATGGCTAAATTCTAGATCCACTCCTGGTGTGGCACCCAGCTTTTGGATACAAAAAATGTAATGTACTCTAATATCTTGAAAGACTAATCTTAATCCTCCTGTACGAACAATAATTCTCTAGGAATGTCTTGGCACTAGACCATATGATAAGAACTTAATTTAAGCAGTTTGTGGAAGTATGGAAATGATAATAAATATGTACTAGCAGTTACTCCCTCCATCCCAATATATGTGATATAGTTTGACTGTGCACGTAATATAAAGAATAAAGGGAAGACTTTTGAATCTTGTGGTCTAAAACAATATCAATATATTTGTGTGATTATAGATAATCTCGTTAAGCGTAAAATGTAAAGTTTAAAGTTAATTTGTTGACAAATAAGAAAATGTATCATTTTTTTTTACGAACTAAAAAGGAAAGTGTATCGCATAAATTGGTTCAGAGGGATGTCTTTTTTTTGAATTCAAACTAATTTCTGTTGGAAATTTGCCTTTGGCGGGAGTTGCGACCGACCAACTTTAACGGCTTAAACACTAGTGTTACGTATGTTGGAGAATCCGGTTCTTCACACATGCATGATCTACTAAGTACGTAGATAACCGTAGGGCCAAGAATCGTCAAATTTCATTGAGAAATGAAAGAGATATTGGTCCACGAAGTAAGGTCTTTGAAGCATGGAAAGTGTGGTATTGTGTTCAATTCTCCCTCATCGGTAGAGGAAGAAAGAATTGTTGTGTATATAAGACTCGAAATTGGTTTGGGGTTTGGGACCCCAAGGGGTATCCCATGTGTTTAAAGGAGGGAGGACCTAGATGTGCTTCGGTTCAAGGAAAGACCACGCGCGCCGCCGCCCGTCCGGCCCATTCGGTTCGCCCACGCCTTCGATATTATCTTTGGGCGAAGAACTTTTCCGTAATGCAGTTTGATCCCAGAAGTTCCAGATGTACAGTTCGGACCAGAATTCTTTTAGATGTACAGTTTGGTCCCTGAAGTAAGTTTCAAGATGTACAGTTTGGTCCCTGAAGTTTCCAGAACGTCAGAATTTGGACAGTCAAAGCTGAAACGCCAAGCTCTCAATTCAGCCATTTATTTTGGCTGAATTACTCCTCCTATAATGGCCAAATCCGTTGGTCTTTCACCATTTATGTTGGTGACTTTACTACCTCCATAATGGCCATTATTTGGCTATTATGGAGGCAGTTTTTCAGCCCCTCCATCACCTATATAAACACCCCCTTACACCATTGTTCAGCACTAAGAACACACATATAATATACACGAAATTCAGAAGCGTACACAAGCAGAAAGTTTTCTTCTTCCTACAACTTCCAAGGCATCATTTCGTTACTCAATATTCTTCACGGTAGCTCTTGAGTTTCCTTTGCTCAAGTGTTCCATTGTTGTTTTATCTTGGGAGACAAATTGTCCAGGACGTATAAAGGATACATACGGGGCAATATTGTCTTAAGGACAGAGTGCCACACTCGACTCAGCAAAACCAGTTTCCATTTTTCCGTCTTCAACAAAATTGTAATTTCAGTTTTGTGGATCTATTGTAATTTTCAGATTACTAGTTGAATTATTGAATCTTTGTTTAGCCTTTCAAATACTTGTAATAGTTATATACTTCCCGTACTTCTTTATAAAGTACCATAGAGCAAAAATTCCCAACAATTTCATTGTCACCTGTGTCAACATCTGTCACTGTTGCTCATGGTCCAGGCAAGGGCTAAAAGGTCCATTGTGTGAATTTAGGATTTCATCAATTCAAATTTTCAAATACTTCACTTGTCAAGTCAATGTCATACATCTATTTGATTGTATTTGGATTGTGATTTTTCTTCAGATTTGGACAAGAAGATGAAGAAGTTAGTACTGAACATTCCTAGTAAAGACGGTGCTGACAGTTTTACAGAACGCGCTGATGCCTATTACCAGAAACGGCCACAGCTTCTGGCTTTACTCCAAGAATTGTGTGATAACTATCTCTCTTTCGCAGACCGCACTTGCCAAGAACCATCATCGTCGAAATTCCTTTCTTGTTCCTATTCCATCCTTCCATTTTAATCATGATAACGATCAATTTGACAAGGAGGAAAATGGATCAGAGGTTATTGATTCTGATGCTGAGAGTTCGTTATCATATCAGCCTCCGTTTCCACCCGCACAAGCCAAATTTGAATCAGACATGATTGTTGCTGACTTGGTGATCAGAAGTGTTGACTGTGAATTCGTCTTGCATGAGATTACTCAAGTTGAAAAGCATGCTAATGAGTCATCAAGGAAGATAGAGTTGCAAGAAGGCTTATTGGAGTTGTTGGAATCAGAGAGGTTGATCTTGTTAAATGAGAACGCGAGATTGGGCTACAAAGTGGCTTCGTTGATGGAAGAGAATAAGGGGTTGTCTTTGGAGTCTTTGTTCATGAAGAGGAAAGTAGCTGAGCTTGCAAGATGCATTCTAAACAGGAGGGAGGATCATAGAGTTTGCGTACTTAGTCGAAAAGTTGAGGATCTTCAAGGTCAAATATATGGATTGGAGAGGAGGAACAAGGAGTATTATGAACAGCTATTGAAGCATGAAGAAGAGAAAAAGATCAGGGCCAAGATTGGAAAGGAAGTTCCTAAGTATTGAAGTGTGTGACCATAGATAGAACACACTTTTTAATATTTGATTATATTCTCAACACGCCCCTTCACGTGGTGGCCTGATTTTTTTCATGGTCCAAGCACATGGAAATTCTTTTTGATAATGGGTGGCGGTGAGGTTCGATCACAGGACCTTTGGCATGCTCTGATACCATATTGAAGTGTGTGATCATCTGATAAGCTTTTAGATAGAACACACTTTTTAATATTTGATTATATTCTCAAAACTAAGTTGTGGGATAGGGTTAAAAAGCTTGATATCTTCCTTTGTGCACTGATTTCAACTCAACCTATTGCTAATATAAGGTGTTTCGACAATTCAACTTAGTTTGCTTACATAAAAGTGGCTTTATAAGCACACACATGATGTACTTTGAATGTCCTCTTCTACCCTATTGGCAGGATAACATGGCATATATATGCATAAGCATTTTAAGCAGCTACTAGTAACTACCAACAGTAAAGTACAACAGAGAAACCATCTAAATCTGTGGTACTTCATCTTCTAAAGATTCACATATTAGAAGTTTAGAACCCATAGTTCTGGACCATGTTCCTCGTAGTTTACAATATAGGCAAATTAATTTGACACTGACAGATTCTAATTAGGTAAAACATGTAGTACTAGTAGTTTGGAAAGAGTATATGAGGCTTATTATATTGATCACCTAACACGATGCAAATAGAAAAACTTCAGAATCTAAATGAGCATGAATCATATATTCGCGAAACGTCTTTATTGTCAAGGTTGTGTGTCTTTTTTTCAGTCTACTCATTACCTTCTTGACATTATTGAAATTTATCTTCTTCTTTTTTTCTTTTTTTATTTTTCTTGATTATCTATTTTTCTTTTTCTTATATTTTTCCCTTCCATTTTCATCTAATAATTTTATTATGTAATCACTTATTTCTTTATATTCATCCTAATATTATTTTTCGGCTCACTTTTATCTACTCTCTTTTTATATAGTATTTTTACCCTTTTTTCAATCCATCCAAAAAATTAGTAATTGTAATTATCTTTCCTTAAAATAATCAAGTTGATTTTCCTATTTTCTTCTACTAAATTGCAAAAAATCAAATTTTCTCTTAATTAATTGTATCTCATAAACTCATGATTTATATGTTATATTAAACATTCATAATTACTTCATAAATAATTTGTTATCTTCCTCTTTTATTTCCCACGCTTTTTAGTATATAAAAGTCACTTGCCTATAAAGTTCGTCAAAATTATTTGTAAGAACTTTTATCAGTGATTTTAGTCTTATAAGTTTATAAGGTCTTTTCGAATTTACCTTATTTTTTAAAATATTTTATTCGTTTTGTATCCTCCTTGCAAATAATTTTTTTTGCACAAAGTAATTGTGTAAGTTTATAGAGCTCAGAACACCAAAATTCTATCCTCCTCCTTATCCATCCAGTAAAATAATATTGTTGCGTTCCGAATAATGCTATTTAAAATATAGTTTAATTGCCTTTTCATCAAAAAATTGTACCTTTCCTATTTTAAAAGATTTTACGATCTAATCATGAATTTAAATTATGCGTATATATTTATTCTTTAAGAATATAACTTAGATATTTAAATATGATAAAATATATCATAAGTTATATATCGTATTATATTTTTCTTTTTCTTCATCCTCTCTTACTCATATCCGTAATCCTTCGAAATAATTAACATTCCTTCAATAATCAAATTAATTCTCCTTTTACCTCTTATTAATCTTATGAAATATCTTAAAATATTTTATGTTTTGACTAACTTCTCTTACCGTTGCTCATTTATCACTACCATTGCCATGTTTTAAACAAAGAAAAAAAGTATTCCATACTAACACTAACAATTTATTTTTCGATAAATTATTAAAGAAAATAAAGGTTGAATGAATGTCCAGTGAACAACAATTCTTCTCTTCTCTTTGACAGAAAGGGTGAGACAAATTACTTTATTAAATCATTTTTATTCTAACCCAATAATGTTTCTACATTTTTAAGTAGTAAGTCCAAAGAGTATAGAATCAACAAATGGTGGTAATGATTTATTAAAATCTGAAAAACTCGAAGACTTTATCAACAAAAAGAAAATGAAAAACTTGAAGACTTTTATCAACAAAAAGAAAATGAAAAACTTGAATACTACAATTTTACATATCAATAAATAATTATGAACTAAATTGTAATTTGAAAATTACAAATAATTTTACATTCTCGTGCTCTTTCGTTAGGTATATTATAAATAGATTCACATGACTATGAAACAACATATATTTACTTCCTTAAGCAGCATGCACATTTACGTGGGCTTCTTTTCCCTGCTTTTACTTTCGAAAACATCCTGACATGAAGACAAAATAAGTTACGCTAACAAAGAAAAGAACACATAAAAATAACAAAGCAAATGAAACTTCAGAAAATACTAAAGTTATGAGTTAAAGTGAAAATAAGGATTATGTTGTCAACATATAGCATAATAAAATTCTCTAAAATAAAATAAAAAGAGAAGCAAAGAGAAATTTGAAATCATTTTTTGAAGTATTTCTCCATTCATATCCTCAAGAACCCAATCAAATGCTATATACAATAAAGATAGAGGATAACCAACATGGCTCAAAACAAATTTATATAAATAGAAATTAGTATGATTTTAAGGTGTCATAAATTCTTGCATTAAATAATTAGGGGTTATGAACATGAAAGGCTTGGAGGTTATGGATATTATTAATATTTATTATGAATAGAATTTATGATAAATAAAAAGGTCTAAATTATGGAGATGACTTTTTAACATAAAATTATTAAAAGAAAAATGAGAGAAAAAGTAAAAAAAATGAAAAAAAAGATAAATAGAATCCTCGATTATAGAAAAGTGTCACATAAAATTATTTATTTTTAACTTTATATTACATATAGATATAATCCCTTGGGCACACGACTGTGCATTTGACTTTAAAAGCATAGATAATATTGTTGTAAGCCGTAATTTGCTGGAAAAGCACTTGTGCTTATGGATTTTCCCAACAGCTTTTTCTAGTTAAAGGGTAGATAGAAAGCAAGAAGATAAATCTTTTACCATGTGCCCTCTGTTATCTTTTTTTATTATTTCCTATCACTTTCTTATAAAAGAGGACGGAGGATTTGAAATTTATGGGTTTGAAATTTTGATTTTTTAAAATTATTGAATTCTAAATTAATAATTTATATACATGCAATATAAATATAAGATTTGGACTAGAGTTACTAATTCAACCGAATTGCTAGTTCCGTCCCTACTTTATCATGTTATCAAGATCTAATTAGTATATACCATGATATATAAAATATTTACACAATCATATTATTTATAATGTAATCATAAATAATTTTTTATGATAAGCATTAATTGGTCATAACTATATATGTACAAATGGTAATGGTAAGATTGTATTAATTTCTCTGGGAAGTCTTTCTCATTAATACAAATATATATAGTGTACAATGGGGAACCCTAATACAATAAGGATCTTATATCTACCATAATTATACATCACTAATTATTACACAATATATGAAATATATTCTAATTATGGTAAGGTATGTACACGTTAATACACCCCCTTAGTCGGAGCGGGATGAGGCCGGACGCTAAGACTAGATTTGAAGTCAAGGAAGAGCTGTCTGGGAAGGCCTTTGGTGAATATATCTGCATAATGATATGAAGAAGGCACATGTAACACCTTAACTTGCCCAAGGACAACCTTCTCACGAACAAAGTGTATATCCATCTCAATGTGCTTGGTTCGCTGATGCTGAACCGGGTTATGAGATAAATATATGGCAGTTATGTTATCACAGTAAACCAAAGACGCCTTACGCAAGGGGCATTGTAGCTCCAAAAGAAGGTTTCAAAGCCAACAGATCTCAACAACAACATTAGCCACACATCGTTACTCTGCTTCTGCACTCGAACGGGAAAGGGTGGCTTTCCTCTTGGCTGACCAAGAAATGAGATTAACCCCTAAGAACACACAGTAGCTGGAGGTGGAGCGTCGCGTGTCCGGACAGCTTGCCGAATCAGCATCCGTATATGACAACAACATGGTCGGTGTTGAGGGGATAGATGTGCAATCCATAATCAAGTGTGCCCTTAACATATCGAATGATACTCTTAAGGGCAGTAAAATGAGGCTCCCTGGAGGCATGCATAAATAAGCATACATGCTGGACAACATAAGCAATATCAGGCATGGTAAACGTGAGATACTATAGTGCACCTGCAAGACTCCTGTAAAGTGTGAGATCTGACACATGATTACCATCAACAGCACTAAGCTTTGATTTAGAGTCAACCGGAGTGGACATTATCTTGCAGTTTGCCATTTTAGCCCTGTATACTATCTCCTCTACATATTTGCGCTGACACAAAAACATTGAATCTGCAGATTTAGTCACTGATATCCCCAAATCATAGCTCAACTTCCCCAGGTCAGTCATGGCAAATTCGATTTTGAGCAATGTAATAATCTCATTTTTCAACAAATCAGAGGAGACAGTAAGCACAATGTCATCCACATATAACATCAAGTAAGCAATGCTATTTCCTCGATGAAAGATAAAGAGAGAATTATCACACTTACTACATACAAACCCAATCCGCAGAATGTACTGTGCAAAGCGATCATACCACGCTCTAGGGGCCTGTTTCAAATCATTAAGTGACTTACGGAGGCGGCATACATACTGAGGGGCTACTAGATGGACAAAGCTAGACGGCTGGTGCATGTAAACAATTTCTTTTATAAAACCCATGTAGAAATGCATTTTTCACGTCTAGCTGATGAATCTGCCAATGCTTACCCATATAAATGCTCAGAAATGTGCGAATGGTAACCGGTTTAACAACTGGACTGAACGTCTCACCACAATCAAGACCCTCATGTTGATTAATGACATTAGCCACAAGTCTTGCCTTGTACCTCTCTAGGGCACCACTGTCTATATATTTGTGACGAAAAAGCCACATACAATGGATCACATTCACCCCCTCCGGTCTAAGAACCAAATCCCAAATGTGTTGTTTTATTAAAGCATTAAATTCCTCACACATGGTCACATTCCAATTTGGGTCTAGTTTGGCGAATTTTGGTTTTTTGGGAATAGGTGAAATGGTTTGGGTGGACAAGTTAAACTGGACTTTGGGTTTGAAAATCCGTGTTGAGCACGAATTTTCATACGGTGGGTGGGGTCAGGGGTACTGTCGATATTTAAGGGTGGGTTCTGGTTTGGGGAACTGAGTGGTGGTGCGTGGTGTGATGGCAAACTAGGATTGGCGGTTGTGTGGTTACTGGACTGGACGGTGGTTGTAGAGGTGGCGTCGATCTGGGTAGATCGACGTGGTATGGGTTAGGAGCTGTGGGGTACGAAGTCGGTGGTGGGGTGAGGATGGGTTGCAATTGTGGTGGTATGGGTATGTCAGTCTGGGTTTCGTGAACTGGGTGGATTCGGGTTTCGGAATGGTTGTGAGACGGTGACACTTGGTTTACCTGTGGAGATGGTCAGTGGGTGTGAGATGGGAGAACAAGTGGGTGTGAGATGGGAGAACCGGTGGATGTAGGAATGGCAGTCGGTGGTAGTTGTGACAGTGCAGAGGGGCTGCCGGTAGTTGCAAAGGGCGTCAGACCAGTGGGATTAGTAGCAAATGGTGGCTGACCAGTGAAGTTGGTGGCAGACGGTGGTTGAACATTGTCGGCAGCTGCCGGAACAGTGGCAGTCTGACCGAATGTTTGTTGGACAAGCGGGGATGCGTCCGAATCTTTGAGGAATTGGTAATCAGTGACTCGGAAATTTTTAATGTTGTCAAACGGGAAAACATACTCAACAAAGGTGACGTGGCGAGAAATGATGATTTTGTCGGTGGATAGTTCATAGCACAAATACCCCATTTGGTTTGACGGGAAACTTAGGAATGCACATGGAGTAGATCGGGGTGCCAATTTGTGGGGGGGCGTGGATGTTAGATTAGGGTAACACAGACAACCAAAAATTCTAAGATGGTCATAGGTAGGGATCATACTGTAGAGAATTTCGGTAGATGTCCTATTTTGAATCGCACAGGTAGGTAAAATGTTGAGAATGTGTTCTACCGTTTTTAGTGCATATACCCAAAAAGTAGGAGGGAGAGACGCATGAAAAAAGAGGGTACGAATCATATTATTAATGGTTCGGAGAATTTTTTCGGCTTTACCATTTTGAGGGGAGGTATATAGGCACGAGAAACGAAAAGTCATGCCGTTAGCCGTACATAATTTATGAAATAAGTAATTATTAAACTCACGACCATTATCACATTGAAATAATTTTATGTCTTTTTCAAATAGTGTTTTGATTAGTGTATGAAACTCTACAAATTTGGAGAACACTTGAGATTGAGTTTTAAAGGATAGACCCAAAGAAAGTGGGAGAAATCATCCAAAAATACTAAAAATATTTATGGCCTATAAAGCTAGTTATGGGAGAGGTCCATAAATCAGCGTGAATAATATCAAAGGGAGAGAAAGTGGTACTCATAGAAGTCGTAAATGGTAGTCTAACGTGTTTCCCTAACTGACAGGAGCAGAAACTATGAGAAAGGTTCCCTTTGTTACATCGGATTAAATTTCATTTTCAAATAGAATAAAAAATGTGAGACCCCGGATGACCAAGTCTACTATGCCACGTTGAGGGAGAAATGGTTGTTAGAACGATGGGAGGAGTGACACTAACATCGGATGTGGGTAGAAAAGGATATAGGTCCTCCTCACTATTGCATCTCGTAAGGAGTTTTTCGGTACGGAGGTCCGTTACAGAAAATCCAAACGGATCAAAATTAATCGAGACAGAATTATCAATTGCAAATTTTCTAACAGAAATTAGATTTCTGATGATGTATGGGGCATAGAAGACGTTATTAAGAGAGAAGTGGGGATGCGGTGGTGGGGTAAGGGTGTGGCCAAATCCTTGAATCGGGATACGATGACCGTTACTGACCATAATAGACTGTGGAGTTTGTAGCTTGCGCAGTTGAGGAAGATTATCAGAATTGTGGGTGAGATGAGACGTGACGCCCGTGTCCATATACAATGCATTATCGGGCTATTGACTGGTCAAAGTGCCAAATACATATCCCAAATTTGCTTGGATTGGAACTGGGATGGACGGATGGGCCCCAGGATGTTGGGCCAGTCGGTTGTGGCCTAGTGGTGTCGATCCCAGACTGTTGGGCTGATGCTGGGCTACAGGCCACTGGCCTGACAGTCGAGGCCCGTCGATTGGGCCTGTGACAGGCTGTTGAGTTGTTGAGGAGGCCACTGGGCTGCTAGTTTTGGGACGCGGTTGGCAGCCCAGTCCCTTGTAGTGTTGTTGCCGCTGCTCGTAAAACCGTCGTGATTAATCTCCGCCATGAATGCCTCCTAGAAAAAAATATGTTGGGGTTCGGGACATATATTTGGAGTGTATGTGAGGCAGTAGCAATCGTATACTCATTGTATATCGATTTGTTATAGTGATAAGGAGGTTGGGGAGGCTGTATACTTACTGTATATCGGTGTATACTAGTGGTATACGGCCGGATTCTGGCGCCGGAAAAAGAAGAGGCGGACGAAATTGAGTGATTAGGGTAGGAAGAAAGTTTTGGCTAATGATACCATGTAAGATTGTGTTAATCTCCCTGGGGAGTCTTTCTAATTAATACAAATATATATAGTGTACAATGAGGAATCCTAATACAATAAAGATCTTATATCTACCATAATTATACATCACTAATTATTTACAATATATGAAATATATTCTAATTATGGTAAGGTATGTACGTGTTAATAGTAATTAACCGACTATCAGAAGTACTTAGCTTAAATTACACTAATAGTGTGGGAAAAATATTTACAATATCAATACATATAATTTAGTTTCATATTCGTCATAGAGATTATTAACTACTACAAGCTAAGTGACTTCATCATATAACTATTTAAATTTTATGCCATCGGTATGTAGAACTTAATCTTTCGAAAAATTATGAAAAGAGAGAAAAAAATTACCTTCACAAAAGGATGGGAAATGGTGAAAGAAACATTATTTAGTAATCACAGGCATATAATGAAAGTCAAAGAGGGACGTACGTGGACTGCATGATAAGCTTGGGCTGTTGTCTCATTTGTATCCCATTCCTTATTACTTTTGAAAGGGGTTATGGAACAATAAAAACAAAAAATGAAATAAATCGAATGTCAATTTTGTTTTTGAATGTCGGTAATTATATCGTCTGACACCAGTAACAACACTTAGCAAAATAGAAACTTTAAAGAGTAAATGTAACGGAATTTAAAGAACACAAAGGTTTAAATTTTCATAAGTTATATATATGATTGTCAATGACCAAATGTATTATATATATATATTATATACAACAGTACAAATTTCTTTCTTTACATATTTACAATATAAAACAGAAAGGAATTAAAAGTTGAAGTCGCATATGACTTCTACCTGAAAAATCTAACTAAGTAGACATAGACAACCTCTCATTACAATCGCTCCATACAAAACTAATCTAGAATCTAAACATCAATTGTAATGTTGGACAGAATGTTGTCAACACACTTAGGCAACACTGGTGATCCAAATTTCTGAGATGAAATCCCGAGAGCTCTCTTGGTATTTTTGCTTTCTGATTCTAGATGTCGATTCACTGTAGTAGTCTCTCTATTTCTAGTAGAGAGTCTTCCTTAAAAAGTTAATCGATTAGTTGTGGATGTTGAAGGAAAGGTGGGCAGCTGGTAGGATTGGTTGGAGACGATTATCGGAAGAAAGTTAAGTATTTTTCCTTCTTCCAATTACGCTTGGATAAATTAGTTAGTATAAAATGTATTTATACTATCTTCTAACATGTAACTAGTCTAGTACATTTATTATAACAACAATTATCTATTTTTAATACGGCCACATATATAGCCTAAATTGGCCAAAGCACATCTAGCTGACTTGAATTATGCCCAAAATGACCCGCTAATGAACATAAGTCCAGGCCAACCCACCTAAGCTAAAGTCTATCCAGGTTGAGCGGTAGGAATTACACCCGATAGCTGATATTAAATGTGTTAAGTTATATCCATTTTTTACAAATAATGTAACTTGTAGCTACACAGGCAAACTTTATACTTGCTTCTTATTTGTAGTGCTTCTTTCGAAGTATATGATGTTTACCTATGTGCTTTTACATACAATGGACCCTTGGATGCTATAAGAAAAATAGAGTTGACATTTTTTAATAAAAAAGATACTGCAAAACATGCTAGAGATGTTTCTTTGAAGTTGTTCAATCCTTTTATCTACAAATTTTCATACAGGCGGGGGTAGTAATTCCAAGTTTCAATGGCCCTAAATTTCAGAGTTTAGAAAGCCTAACACAAGTCCTGAATCAAATTGAAGTTCAAAATCAAACATACAGTTATGAAGTTAGGCTTTGGCAAGCTCAACTTCAAACAGGTATATCTAAATTTTCGAACTTCATACTCTGAGATTTTCAAATTGATTCCCGTAGGTCTAAAATTTAAATCTAAAGGGATAAACATTATAGTATTTGTAATTTTTGGCCAGTCTTAAATAGCAATTATAGGTGCACTGGACATTCGCACAAATGTCATTATTTAGAGGTGGCCTTTAATTTTTACGCCTCAAATTTATAATCTTATTTTTGACCTTCGGTATTTTTAGCGCGTCATAATTTAAATTTCGCAAGACATAGTGTACGTTAGGGGTGGCCAGTGGGCCGGGCTCGGGACCGGCGGGATCGGGGCGGGGCGGGATTGGGATAGGCGGGATTTGCCGAAGTCCCACCCCGATCCCGATCAGAATCCCGTCGGGATCCCAGGCTTCTTTTTTTTTTAATTTAAAAAATAACATATATATAAAAAAAACTCAATAATTAAACAAGATAGTGTAATAAAAATATCTCAATGTTGTTTTTGTGCCTCTTATATTATTTAATAGACATGATCTTTTTGTAATACAAATACAATTGTCAAAATTGTAACTTTGTGGTGCTGTTCAAAAGTTGCAAATTACATAGTAAAATTGCAATTAAAAAAATTACATTCTGAAAAAAACATGTTCTAGTTTCTTGATAATTTCCTGTGGTTCTTCAGTTGGAATTGGTATTTATTGGTCAAATTGATCCACGTCGCTTCCACCACCTTCGGATAAGATTTCGTTGTAGTTTTCGTCTTCTTCTTCATTGATCTCCGGTTGACTGCACCTTCTCCGCTCCGCTCGTATCCAATCTCTGGATAATACTACAATCTCCAAGTTGTCTCCTGCTAATGAGTGTCTGTGCTCTCCTATTTGATATCTGTCGGCAAAAAAAGCGCTTTCAGACGCAGTTGATGACGCTTGAATGTTCAAAACATCTCGGGTCATCATTGAAAGTGTCGGAAAGGTCTTCTCATTCCCCCTCTAGTATTTCAGCAAGTCTTCACGTCCTTCTTCATTGAGAACTGCTTGGTACGGTACAAAACCCTGCAAAAAAAATATCAAACTCGCTAATTTGGTTAGTAGCGGTACGACCGCACATTCTATTTCTGAGACTTTCAATACTAGCCGCAGAAACAATATGTCTTTTGTGAGGTTGTGTTGAAGAAGAAGAAGATGGTATGGAAGCCGGTAGGTTACTAGCACTTTCTTGTTGGTAAAACCTATATACTTTTTTGCATTGGTCTTCTAAGCTAGACAACACTTCTTCTTTAGTTTGTTCAATAGGTGATGAGTGATTTGGATTTTTGAGACTTGGAGGTGGTAGTACTTCTATACAATCATAAATAGTTTTAATAAGTGATTTAGTACCGTCTATTTTAATAGTCGGATTTAATACAGCACCAATAATATAAATAGTGGAAATAGGAATAAAATATTTTTTATTTTGATAAATATTTTTTTAATAGCTGCCATATAAGCTGGTTTTTCCATATATTCACTAAGTAATAAAAATATTAGAGTTATATAAAACAACATAGTTGAAATAGTAGGATAATATATATCGAAAAATTCTTTTGTTACTTGAAAAAATTTCTCTAAAAATACAATAAGTTCTGAATTTTTTACCCAGTCGCTATCTACAACCATATCAGCTGGATTTTGATTATGAGAGTTAAAAAATAAAGTTATAGGCTTTCTATAGTCATAAGCAACAAGTAGTTGCTCATATAAAGAATTCCACCTAGTGGGTACTTCTTCTGAAATTTTTCTATAAGGTAGTTGACAATCGTGACAAGTTTTTTTATATTCTTTTCTTCGTTGTATTCTATTATTTTAAAAAATAAAGTTTATAGCAAATTGTATTTTACTAAGAATGTTTTCAAAAAGTGATAGATCAAATATATGACACGCGCATTTTATATGAAAATGATCTGAAAAAGATGGAGTTAAACTATTTTTTAAAATTGTAATAGTGTAATTATTAGAAGAAGCGTTATATAATGTAATACTCATAATTTTATCAATTATTCCGTAATAATCGCATACTTGATAAATATTTTCTGCAATAAAAGTATCAGTGTGCCTATCATCTATATATCTATTCGCTAAAATACGTTTTTGCATAGACCATTTATAATCTATCCAATGACAAGTTACCGTTAAATAATCATGGTTGTTAGTACTACGACATATATCAGAAGTGATAGCCATTAAAATGATATAATGAATAACGTAAATATTGTTGATATTCATGTGCAAATTTAAATACATCTCTCTTAACATTTGATCTAGGAAAATCGTTAAAAGCAGGATTATACATATCTCTAATGTAATGAATAAAACCGGAAGATGAAGAAAATGAAAAACGCAAACCCTCCACAACAACTAATTTTGTTATTGCTTCCCTATCTCTATGTTTATTGTATTTAGGGCCTACAATTTCCCCCGTCATAGGGTTAATTTGACCTTGTACTTTGTCCGGAGCAGTATCAGTATGTGACATTGTTCCGATGGAGCGGGCGTTTGCACACTCGATTTTGAAGCCTCATATTGGGCATACCTAGCTGGATGAGCCCTTACTACGTGTCTCATTAAACCCCCGTCCCACCGTGATCTTTTCCAGTTTTAAATTTTAAAACATCTTTACAAATTTTACATCTAGCTACTTGATTCTCTACGTCCCTATCAAAAAATGTCCATGCATCTGATTTTAATGGTCGTTTTGCTGGACCTCGTCTCATACTAGGGGGAATATGAGGCATTTCAGTTGAAGGTGCACTAGTGGGCGTGTTGTCATCTACATTAGTGGGTGTATCATCTAGATCATCGTCTAAATTAAAGTCTTCTTGAGTTCTAGAAAATAGCTCCTCGTCTAAATCTAATGGTATTGTAGAAAAATGTTCAGTATCAACAAAATCATCTTGTGTAGGAATAATATTCTGTCTAGAAATAGGACCCTTGCCCTTGTTGCCCCTACTAGAAGAAGCATGACCTCTACTCGTAAGCATACGTTTAAATCCTTCCATTATAAATTTATAATTATACTAATAAATAATTAAAGTAAATAAAATTAAGTGCGCTAAATAAAATAAACAGACAATAATAATTTAATGAAGGAACGAATGTATCAAACGCCGACGTAACATCGACGTGTAATCGAGAGGTTGAAAATTGAAACTTTGCTCGATGGAAGATCCTCAAGCTAGTTGCCAACTTCACTCACAATTCCCAAATGAATAAATAAAATTGAATATTTAGTAGACAATGTAGACTTGTAGAGAGATAGATTGAGAGATTAGAGAGATTGTAGGAAGATTTGTGAGAAAGATGAAGAGAAAATAAGCTATTTATAGTTGGAAAATGGGTTAAAGTGTAAATATAATAACTTATGGGTTAAAAATAAATATTAATGGGGTAGGGGTTGGGGGAGGGGGAGGCCAAAAATGGTCATTGCACAACGGCCAAAATGTAAAATGGTCGTGGGTGCAACAGTTATTTTTGCAAAAGGGGAGGTTTCGGGCGGGATCGAGTCGGGACCGGGGCGGGATCGGGATCGGGTCGGGACTGGCGCGGGGCGGGGCGGGATCGGGATCGGGTCGGGACTGGCGCGGGCCGGGCTGGGACGATACCTTGTCCCATCCCGGTTCGAGTCCCGATACCGCGATTTTTTTTAATTTTTTTTTAAAATCTCGGGTTCAGGGCGGGACCCGGCCGACCCGACCCACTGGTCAGCCATAGTGTACGTTTAATTTCGTCATATGTATAACACCCACACAAATTATGTTGGACAAGACAAAACTTTCAACATTCAACATAATATGAAAAACGGCATAATTTAGATTTCACTCGGCATAATTCACGGTTAACTTCGACATATGTATCACAAGTTCATAATATCCACACAAATTATATCAGACGCACAAAACAATATTTTTAAGTTGATGATCTCTCGAAAACAACCTCCCTACCTCCCAAGGTCCAAGATTTGCGTACATTCTACCCTCACCAGACCCCACTTGTGAAATTTTACTGGGTATGTTAGTTGTTGTTGCACAAGACAATATTTTCAACAGTCAACATAATCTGAAAAATACTACAAAATTTATGTCTTCATAACTTAATTCCTACAAAATTTATGCCGAGAGAGACAAAGTTCAATTTCTTAAGATAAAAATATAACCCTTACTACACAGATCTAGATATTTTTCATTAAATAAGTATCAAGGACAAAAATCAACAGATATGAGAGTGCAAAAATTAAAGGCCAATGTTTTTGAAGGCCGATCCATGCAAAAAAGATGCTATGGCTCATTCGCACAAATGACCTTATTTCAAGGTGGTCTTTAATTTTTATCCCGTGTAATCTTTAATTTTTGCTCTTCAACATTTTTAGCGAGGCATAATCTAAATCTAAATCTAAATTTTGCAAGACATAGTTTACGTTTAACTTCACCATACATATAATATCTACAAATTATGCCAGACAACAAGACCTTCAACACTCAACATAATATGATTTTTTTAGATTTCACTCAACATAATTCACGTTTAACTTCGACATGTGTATCATAACGTCCACACAAATTACGTCAGACGAACAAGACAAACTTTTCAATACTCAACATAATTTAAAAAACACTACCAAATTTATGCCGCATAACTTAATTCCTAAATAAAACTATGACGAGAGACAAAATTCAATTTCTGAAGATAAAAATATTACAATACTCCTGTGAAGCAGATCTTGATATTTTCAATAAACAAGTAGCCAGGGCAAAAATTAAAGACCAGTGCGTTTGAAGAGCAAACCGTGCAGAAAGATGCTCTGAATTGGATTCTACGCAAAGGGCATAATCACCAACAACTTTCAAGAGCTTTTATGTTATCTAAAGAAAGACCAGCTGGGATAATAAATAGGCACTACCATAAATAGCCATGCTCTTCAAAAACATTTCGATGCCACTTGCAAATAAACTATCAAGCTGACAGACCTTACAGAACCGAAATTCATGAACCAAAATCAAATATGTGGTCTCCGGATATCACAAACATCAAGGTAACAGCCAAGCCAAGCCAAGGTGATAAGTTTTACAGTTTATAAAAAGAAATTACTTCTCGATCATACTCCTATAGCATGTCAACCAGTGTCCACATCATATAAAAGCCTGTTTAGAGAGGACTTCTAACAATAGAACATAACCCTTTGGACATTCTCCTTGAGAGCAGGAAGGGGCCTTACAGCAGCACCAGTACCTGGAGCTCGTGTTGCCCTTCCAAGAGCTCCTACACCGCCTCTGTTCGTAGGAGCGCTGGTGACCGATCCACTGTCAGATGTCTCCGGCTCCATGTAAAAACGAGCACGGAACGCTGCCAAATGGGCATAATAGGCTGGAGGAACTGCAAACAGCATCAAAGAACACAAGTTCACTAACATGCCATGATGAACAGGTTATAGGCAAAGAAATTCCACAAAAGGATTGGGGGAAGGGGGTTGGATTGGGCACCCAAAAAATAGATGCTGAAGAAAAGCCACTAACAGTGCAGTGAACATACCAATGGAGACAGAACGAGTACACCTAGCATATCTGAAAATAACAAGGAACAATTAAAGCCCATCAGAATCAGAATGCTGGAAATTTCAAGAACTATGGAAGCTCCGATATCAACTTACGTATAACAGAGGTTGTTAGTCAAAGACTGCAGCGCGTCAGCAGTAAAATTGTTCTCATCCCACAAGACATGATAATGAGCTGGGCGGCTAGTACCCTGCAGTACCACAAAATATAGTAACATACAACCGAGTTATTCATACATGACTAACATAATTTTATAGAATATGTATCTTATTACCTGTATGCCGGCATGGCTACAGAGATAGAAATCAAACTCAGTAGGGTGGCATATCTTTGAATCTACAACGGTACCTTCACAATTACATTTTTAAAGGGTTTTAGGATCATTGGCAGCTATTATAGAATCACAAAAGATACTGAGATTAACACTCACCAGGCAAAATGTTCCCGCTCCGATCTACTGCATTTCTGTCACGGTGGTTGTTGGCAAACAACCTTGTGTGATGACGTTTCTGGACTACAACAAATGTAACTGGAGGCTGATAATTGGGTTCTAAGGATGCACAGGCCTGAATTGGGTTTACGTCAGTTACATAACCGCTAACAAATAAAGAGCGAAGCTTGTTTTCTACCCATCCTCATCGTCCAAAAATTAGAAAGAAATTCTGACTTGATAATAAACAGGCAGATTAAGGTATAACAAACAGGAAAATACCTTGCGGATTGCATCAAGTTCAAAAAGAAGTACTTGATAAAATTGTCCTTCGCTAACACCATCTCTGAGGGGAAAATATATTTCATTTCAGACAGAGGGAAAGAAATTTGTAATATGCAGCCATAGAAGGGTTATTCAACAATACCGGTAGAATATTATTCTCTGAGGCTTCTGTCTAGTCGCTCTATGGAAGGAAATAAGCAATTCCCTGAGTTATAATTAAGATAGAGAATCAATCAGAAGTAAAATCAAGTGCAGTGGCTTAAACTCAAAAATCAGGGCATGTTCTTTGAAAACAAAGAAAAGGCGCAATACTTTATCATGCCACCAGTCACAGTTCCTCTAGCTGGATCTTGCCAAGTCTTGTACAGATCTTGTATAAGCTCCTGCCTATGGGCTTGAGCAGAAACCAGACCAGCATACTTTGTAATCTCAGGCCAATCTTGAGAAGCAACCACCTGAAAGATATGAAAAGTTAGAAACAGAAGCCAAAAGAATGAAGTACACAACAATCATACCGCAGCAATGGACGGGCTAGAATCCTCCCCAGGGTGAGGATGGGTTACATCTGCACCAAAAATAATAGTTGGGCAGTCGCTGACAAGGGGAATCCGCCTAGAGATAGCATCAACAAGCACAGTGTTTCTTCCTCCAACCTTAACATTTATCTTAAGGGTCACATTGGCTAAATACTGCCTGCTCATCTTAAATACATGCTTTGTCAAGCAGCATTGTGAAACAATGCCAAGATCAGTTTCACAAATCCGTTTTAGATCACCTGAAAAGAAATAAAATATTTAAGCTGTAGCATATTCCATGAGTTGGAAACAGAAGCATCATATGAATTTCACCATTCTTGGCCTGTACCATAAAGGGAGCCATTATTGTCTGGCAATATGACAATCAGAAGATCAAGCTCTCTCCCATGAGGCTGCAAGTACGTCATAGCATCATGAAATAGAGTTTTCAAGACTCTCTCAACTTCATCAGGGCGAGCACTCACTGGCGGTAGAACAGGATCGGGATTGAAGCTCTACAGACATAATAGTATCTTAAACTGTTGTGTCGCAGGACCACCAAAAAGATACAGCAATAAAAGGGGGGGAAATATAACTTCCAAATTACCATGCCCGATATATGGCACATTTGTGCAAGCTCAGAACAAAATCCGCGTGCAACACTGTCTTGCACATTGCGAGAAAAGTTTATACAGATCCAGTTGTTCACTGTTCCTCCATTAACCATTTTCTGTCAACAACAATAAAGCAGAGTAAATAACTAAAGCATTCAACACTGACTGAAAATCGTCAGAGTAGACATCTGATTTGAGATATAAAACCAACAAATATCTTATGTTAAACTCCAAGATTAACTGAAAATCGACACAAAATAGTACAAAAATATACTTTTAAGAGAAAAAGAAAATTATGAACGAAAAGGGGAATCCATCCACATCAGCAAAACTTTGATGTACTTCTGCACCCCCAACTGTTTCATTGATCACTACTCCCTTTCATAGTCTTTGAGTGCCTAGCTATCACCAGAACACTTTCCTTGTTCAAACTTACTCCGCTATACACTTTTAAGGCTATTTCATCCTAAGGTGCAGCTAAATAGGTGGATCTTATTGACGTTGATTGAACCGCGGGATCAGAAAAACTAGAATTTAGCTCTGCATCGGCTAAGGGTACAAAAACATATATAGTGTCTTGAATGGGTAACAAAGAGTAACCAGACTACTTCATGACCACCAATACCATGATGAATCAAATTGCTCAAAGATAGTTACAAGATCAAAAAGGAAAGGACAAAACAAAGCACACTTAAATTCCTTAAGGTTAGTTATTCTATCATAAGCTATATGTAGCAAAAACAGGTATCAATAAGGCAAGACCAGCTAAAGTGATACTTCACTGAGGACCTATTTTTTTTTTGATTAAGGTAAAAGTATACTTCACTGAGGACCAAAACCTAGTGTTTAGAAGCAAAGCCAGACCAATCTTGTGAGAGCACACACCAATAGATGGCATTTAACTGCATGGAAATGACAGTCAAACCAGCAACATGAATCTGAATCATGTTAATATCACTTACCTTATTCATCATATTCCACTGGCCCACTTGTGGCAGACAGTCTTTTTCTCGACTTGTATCATGGTATTTAAGCTGCAAAAACAATAAACATAATTTACAACCCTAAATAAACTTAATTCACTCCACAAAGCAAAAGGATTGCAGCAAGAGTATCTAAATCAAGAAGGATTATGGATACCATCACCCCCAATCACACTATCACGAAAAAAAAAAGGAGAGCTTTAACTTACCCAAGGTGCAGGCAAAATGCGAGCCTCAACTTGAGCAAGCTTCTCACTAATCTTAATACCAAATTCCTTCGCATATGGGTCATCAGCATAAGCATTGTGACGAACAGTCTAACAAAAGAAAGGATTAGATTATGGTAAATACAGATATTATTGCAAAAAGAGCTGAAATTTATCCTCAAAAACATTAGTTGTGTAGTAAGAATAAGAAAGCAAAGATCTGCTCGAGAAACGCGCCAAAGTAATCAGCAAATACCTTGACTAGATGATTACCAAGTGGTTTATAGCATTACAAGCACAAACGACAAAAATCTATCTTCAGTCAGAGAGTCCCCCCATCCCCCCTAAGGCTTACTCAATAAAATCTTATCATAAACATTTTCTCCAGCAAGTAATACCTCTAGTGACACACTAAAGGGCAGCCCGGTGCACTAAGCTCCCGCTATGCGCTGGGTTCGGGGAAGGGCCGGACCACAAGGGTCTATTGTACGCAGCCTTACCTTGCATTTCTGCAAGAGGTTGTTTCCACGGCTTGAACCCGTGAGGGCCGGACCACAAGGGTCTATTGTACGCAGCCTTACCTTGCATTTCTGCAAGAGGTTGTTTCCACGGCTTGAACCCGTGACCTCCAGGTCACATGGCATCAACTTTACCAGTTACTCTTGACAAATTGAAAGTAGAGTTTTCCTATGATGCACAAACAGCAGAGATGAATAGCGAAAAGGAAGTAGTCAGCAAAACATGTTATAATTCAAAGTAAACTAACTGGCTAGAAACAGCACTAATATCATGAAGATTACAAGGGCTTCTATGTGTATCACCGTGAACATTCTACTAACTAAATTCAACCCCTTCACCAAATAGCCACCTTAATACTCATAAAAACAAATATGAATCCTCGGTTGCTCATTTCCATTCCCTTCACCGGGGTTCTACATTTATCAACTAGTAAGCACGTGGAAAACCTAGAACTTTGTTAGCATATTGTCATTGCATTCCTCCTCGTGGTAGAAAAACATATGCAGACATAAGCTTCACTCACAAGCAATAGAACATACACCCTTTGCCCCAATTTATGTGATGCACTTTCCTTTTTAGTCTATCCCAAAAAGAATGATGCCTTTCCATAATAAAAAATAATTTAACTTTACACTTCTCATTTTAGAGGTAATGAGTTGATTTATAGCCACACAAATATTTATGGCTTGTTTTAGACTGCAAGTTTCAGAAGTCTCGCCCTTTCTTAAACTTTGTACCTAGTCATAGTGCATCACATCAATTGGTGCGGAAGGCGTAAGAAAAAAAGCTAATTGCTTCAAGGTCCACATAAAACTACTAACAAACATGGGATATGAATCAGACAGCGCTAGCAATGAACCTCGTTATTTGGAAAAAGAGTATTCAAACATTTACAGAAGCAATAGCCAACCTGAAGAATGTCACCCTCTCTCTCTTGAGGACGCTGGCAGGTCACTTTCAGAAGTGCTGTTATCTGCCTCTCATTCAAGCGCTTTGAGTATCTCTGCCCCTCCACAATCTTGCAGACCTGGACTCAGGATATGTAAGCACATAAAATACATAAAATACACAAAATACTTGGAAAACGACAAATTAGCAATGAGAAAAAGGCACCCACTTCCATTGGCAAGTAATTAGGCCTTTGTGTATTTCCAACTTGAAGACAAGGTAACTGGGTATGTCGAATGACAAAACCATAGGTTTCTCGAAAATATTCCACAACAGCTTTCATTGTACCTCTTTCATCAACAGGGAAACTACCAGAATAAATAAAATACAAAGATTAGCACTACGAGATAATCCCACATATAGACAACAGAACATTAAAGATCAGATGGCACACCACTAATCACACCTAGTGACAATCCAACTGTAAAAAATTATAGTCAAGACATGATATAAACAGAAAAAATTGTTTCATCGTAATTACAGACTAAGCCAGACACATACGTCAACTCTCTTGTTGCTTGAGATGTCAAACCAGATATGCGGTACTTCCTCCTCATATTCCCACGATGAGTGACCTCCACCTTTACACCTCTCAGGGCTTTCTTTATCTGCAGTTCAATAAGGTTTAAAACAAATTTAGCAAACAACCTGCAAAAAAATGTATGTGGTGTACCTTTTTAGATGCTGTTAGACAATAAATCCTCAGCTGGATGCAATGATATCTAAAAGAAATTGCAGGAGACATACATTTACAACGGAGAAATATGCAACTTAGGACACCCTAGGGCCTAGGAACATATTATGTCTGTGAACAGAGGAGTTTTTTACATATGAAAAGGACCCGAACTGAGTAGGAAGATTCCTAGCCAACTGAAGCATCTTAAAAAACAGTTAACTGAGGGGGACAAAGGTAGAGGAAGCAGTCTACTCCATAAACTGCAGTGTGTAAGAAATCCAACTTTCAAGTCGATTCCTGGGAACAGTAAAGATCAGGTAGATTATGAGGACTATCATGAATATGATTGTCATATGCCAAAACCAACCTTAACGCGATCAGCATCAGACAATGGTCTAGAAGAGATATCCCGATTCAAAAGATGGCTCACAAAGTCAATGACCGGCAGTGGCTCGATGAAAGCCGTGGAAGACATATCTGTAGAAGAGCACAATAATGAGAATGTGTACTCAGTACAGGCATACATTGTGGTAAAACGAGGGTGCTTGACAAATCAGTTACAATTTCTACAGAATCAAGCTACAAAACCAGAATTTAATAGTCATAAAAATTGTGCTGACCAATATTTAGGGATAATCCCATCTGTGTCGGACGAATACTTTGATAAAAGCCACGCCAGCTCTCTAAGCCTTCACCCAGTGGTTGTCTTCGTCCTAAATCAGGGGAATAGAAAGAGCGGCCAACGGGACAATACCTGCAGTTAACAAAGAATTAAGGGGAAAAGATAAATACATCTACCGACAATTCAGAAGCAATCAATACTTGTGACGAACAGAAATTAAAGCCGGTCAAGAACCATACCTGCTTGTTGGCAACTCACGCAGAACAATATCCAGAACCTGGAGGGCCTCCTGGGGTGCATCAGCCTGCCTCCCTTGTAAGAACATCTCTAAGTGATGCAGATAAACACGAGCAGCCAGCTTGATCACAACTTTAAACTCCCTTTCTCGCCTGCCCCCACAAATAAGAAAAAGGATGCATTAAATACTGCTAAAAAAGTGTCACTTATCAAAACCATAGGAACACACCTAGCACCACCAGGTCCATCATCATCATCAGTAAGAGTGATTTTAAATTCTTTTTGAACAAAAGGGAGGGGCCCTGCAGTGTATAGACTTTTTCTTCCATCATAAGCTGGAAGCCTCTTCCCAAGATGGGACTCTCTGTAAAGCTTTACCAGCTGCTTCATGACAGCGCGGTTGACACCTCGAGATGGGACTTCTGGAGTAATTGAAACCTGAAATCCATTGGAAAGGATGAAAGCAATTATCACGATAAGATCCTCAGTAGATAATAAAAGGAAGATCATAACTAGAACAACTAGCAATGTTTGAGCACTCACATCATACTGGTGCAAGTCCTTGTCAGGTAACTCAGCAAAGAAGTGATTGGCCTTAACAATGCAGCTGGTGCCATTACTACCCTTTCCAGGCCGAAGTGGAAACCTCATCGACTTGCTCGATGCAGGTGGTATTGCTTGGGTTGCAGCTGCTTCTGGCTGCACAGCAAGTTGCTGGAACTGCTGAGTCACTTGATGTGTAGTTGGTTCAGGTGGCTGAGATGAGGAGCCAGCCTCTGAGTATGTTTCTGATGGCCTTCCATATGGCACGGGCTGATGTGGAGTCTCGGTTGCTTGGTACAGCTCGGGAACTGGAGACCTAGAAGGGCCACCAGCAGGTGCCCCATGCCCACCTACACCACCACGGCGCTGGGGTTGTCCTCCACCTTGTTGATACTGCTGAGTTCCCCTACCCTGTTGATAGTATTCAGGGGGTCCACCATAGGACTGTTGAGGGGACATTCCACCACGTGGAGGTCCCCCACCACCACGGCCACCATATCCTCCACGCTGAGGTCCCAAGCCTCTTCCTACACCTTGTTGCTGCTGCTGCTGCTGTGGTGGGCGTTGGACACCACCTCGTCCCCCTCCAATTTCATGGGACTCAGGGCTCTCAGCACCACCAGGAACATCAGTTCTCCTCTTGCGCACCATGGTAGCAACTACAGAAAAGCAAAGGACATTTATCACTTAAATAATGTTCAAGTAGAGATCAGTCGCATTGTCCTCGAGAGACAATTAACGAACTCATCAAAAACCTTATCTGATATCAATCTATGAGCCCTGAGGTATGCTCCATACCCTCATAAATCACAAACTAAACATCTATCAATACCTGTTCAAGCAAGCCGCTTCTATTGCAAACAGAAACAAAAGATCGACTGTCTAATCTCATGCAGCAACAATCTCCTAAATAATAGGACTCACTAGTTTCAGTCACGATTCACAGACAAACACATCCAAGCTTTAAGACGCAATATTTGACAATCAAAGAGAGTGTATTTTTCAATAATCGTGATTGTTTGGGCCAGCTTACACACACCTAGACTAATTCAACGGGGTACCTACTACCTCAAGGTTTGGACAGACAAGAAAAAATCACTTAGTGGTTTTGCCTCCACTGAGATTTAAACATGAGACCTCATGGTTGTCAATCCACCTCATTGACCACCAGGTCACACCCTTGGATGCTCAAAGAGAACGTAGTATAGGACAAAAAATAAGTAAAAGCTCATACAATTTCCATTTCTAAAAACAACAAACAACACAAAGAATAAAACCATCCGCTCCTACGGGTACGCCTTAATTGAATTTATAATTCAAACAAGACAAACAAGAATACTTTCGCTTGGGGGTTTGTGATTACAAAATGACAGCTTTTTTTCCTGTTTCTTTTCTGGTTCAGAGATAAGGATTTACAGAAGCATTTATCCCTTCCCAACCCAAACGATAAATTCATGCTCATACAGATTGCTCAGTACATGGAAAGCAAAAAGAACAGAAGAATAAATCCATGTGATATAAAGATAACAGGACAAATGGGGTTAAAACTATAGGTGAGAATTTAACAAAGAACAAAACCTCACTACTCAAAATATACCAATGGCCAGTTTAGTGACCCAGATAATCATTTATACTTTTAAATCAAACAAAATTATAAAGAACACGTTCTCACAGCCTTACACTCCACAGGACTGTAGCAACACTACTTAGTTTCATATGCAATATAAGAAAGGCAAACCCTGTAATAATTTCAAAAACAAGAACATAAAAAATCATATAGTTTTGAAATCACATGAACGTTTGGGGGAAAAATCACATAATCAAACTGGTAAGTAAACAATCAAAATAGAGTCCAGAAGATGATATAGGAAAGAAATCCAAATTCCACTTCCTTACTACAACATACCCGGTGTAATCCCACAAGAGGGAGAGGGGTCTAGGGAGGGTGGTGTGTACGCAGGCTTACTCCTACATTTGTGAAGGTAGAAAAGAAAGGATGTATACAATGGGCCCTAGGCTCAAGTAAAGCATATCAAAAACAAGTATGGAAAGGAAACACAGTAGTGAAGAAGTCTATAAAACTAATATAATAAGGACCTATTTGACCATGAGAATTATTCACTTTTTTCCGGAAATTCTTTATCACTGTGTTGAAAATCAGCTTTGGACATAAAAATTCTAAATAGTTGAAGTTGTATTTGGAATTTGGAAAACATCTAAAACCTTGTTTTCACTTTTTTTCACTTTCAATACATTCAAACAACCACGTATTTTTTTTGCAAAAACTATAACCAAACACAAACTCTATCTTCAACTATAAAAATTCCAAATAAAGTGAAAATATTAGGTTTCTATGACCAAACGCCTACTAAAAAGGAACATATGAGTAATAAACAGCTCAAACACTGCATTCAGTTGGCATACACTGCTATATACATTGAAGGAAAAGGATAAACAGGTATGATTATGGGGAAAAAACAATCATAACTTCATACTTTCGGGGTAAAAACACCTAAAAATAGTATAACAAGACCTACGAAAAGCACACAAAATTAAAACAAGGCAAAAACAGCATAAATGAAAAAAAAACTCATAGCCAAACCATATCAAAAACAAGTATGAAAAGGAAATACAATAATGAAGAAATCTATAAAACTACAACAACATAGCCAGTGTAATCCCACAAAGTGGGGTCTGGGAGGGTAGGACGTACACAGACCTTACCTGACATCTACCTTTGTGGGGCAGAGAGGTTGTTTCCGATAAGACACTCGGCTCAAAGAAGTCTATAAAACTAATATATTAAAAAAGAACATACAACTACTAAACAGCTCAAACACTACACTCAGTTGGCATACACTGCTATATACATTGAAGAAAAGGCATAAACAGGTATGATTATGGAAAACCAATCACAACACCAAAAAATAGTATAACAAGTCCTACTAAAGCACACAAAAGTTAAACAAGGCAAAAACAGCATAAATAAATAAATAAAAACTCATAGCCAAACCATATCAAAAACAAGTACGGAAGGGAATACGAAGAAGTCTATAAAACAACAACAACAACGTACCCAGTGTAATCACACAAGGTGGGGTATGGGGAGGGTAGAGTGTACGCAGACCTTACCCCTACCATGGAAGTAGAGAGGTTGTTTCCGATAGACCCTCGGCTCAAAGAAACAGCTCAAACACTGCACTCAGTTGGCATACACTACTATATACATAGAAGAAAAGGCATAAACAGGTATGAATATGGAAAAAATCCATCACAACATCACAGTTTCGGGGTAAAAACACCTAAAAAGAGCATAACAAGTCCTACAAAAGCCACACAAAAGTTAAACAAGGCAAAAACAACATATATGTGAAAAACTCATAACCAAAGCAACTGTCAATTAGATCTGATCATCCAATATACTCCGAGAAAACCCTAGATCGAACAAAAACCAATCGAAAACAAAAAAAACTAGCTAGATCTAACCAAAAACAGTATATGCTAAACTAACAGTATATACATTAAATCATAAACGAACGGCACAGAAAATTATACCTCAACACCGCCACCGCCGCAGGGATACCTAATTCCGCCCTTTTTCCACAAACCACCACGGTTACCCTACAAAAACGCAAAGAGACGGAGAGAAATGAAGACACTATATGTTTGGAGAGAGAGAGTAAAATGATGTGTGGACAACAAAAAGCAAGGAAGGTATCATTATAGACTCTCTCACTTTTTTTTTTTTTATAATTCAGATCTCGATGATTGCGCTTGACTACTGTATACAGACTCTCTCACTTCACTTATTTTATAGCGAGGGTGGTCATTTAAAATGACGATTCAATCCCTGCTTTATTTCATGTTGCTTTGCTGTTGTAAAGGGGCAGTATGGGAACCAGAATCTCATTTTGTATTACAACTGCATTAAAAGTTTGTTAAATCTATAGAACAGATTTTGTATCACAACAACTGAATTAAAAGCTTGTTAAATCTATAGCAGATTATATTAGGGGAAAGTGTCAAATTTGCCCGTACTTTAAAATATATACTCCATTTATTCCAATTTATATGATATTTCGGACATCGAAAATCAAACAAGAAAATATTTTATCACAATTCATTCGTATGACCAAATTCACTGTCAATTTATGTTATATTATGTGGTCAATTTTATCTCCATCGTTAGCAAAATTCTTAAAATTACCCTCAAACTTAACGTATTCCCCAATTCTCAATTTAATTACCCAATTTCATTTCATTAACTCGTAACTTTTAACTCATTTAACCCAATTTTCAATTTAATTACTTGATTTCACTTTATTAATCTGTAACCATAACCTATTTAACCAAATTCTCAATATAAATGGGTTATGAATTACGGATTTATGGGTTAATGAAGTGGAATCAATGGGCTACGAGTGTTTGGGTTAATGAAGTGAAATCAGATAATTAAATTGAGATGGATTACGAATTAATGAAGTAAAATCGAATGATTAAATTGAAGATTTGGGTAAATGAATTACGAGTTACAACTTAATGAAGTGAAATCGAGTAATTAAATAGAGAATTGGATTAAATGGGTTACTGGTTAATGAAGTAAAATCGAGTAATTAAATTGAGAATTTGGGGAATTTGTTAGGTTTTAGGGTAATTTTGAAACTTCGCTAACGTTTGGGATTAAATTTGGCCGCATAGTGTAAGGATGAATGTGACTGATATTTTAAAATCGATGAATAAATTTGACCCTTTCCCCGTTTTATTAAGGAGTCGTTGGTTAGAGAGAAGTTGTGTGGTTCGATTATAGTATAAATGCTATCGGTTTCGATTTTGTCGGTTTGGTTCGATTTTTGCCGGTTTGAGAATGTATCTTATCTAGTTATGTTACAAAGAATCTTTGAATCAAAGGGTAACTAATTATGGCTTTGACCATGATCCATTTAAATCTAAAAAATTTCTTAATTAATTTATTAACTTTATTCATGTATAGGCCAGTGACTATGAGTATAGGAATTACATAAATAGAACATCTATTTTTTGTGATTCCAGTTACCTCCCTACATATAGCCTTTTGATATTACGCAGTCCCTTCAGAGTTTTTATCCATATAGACTCATCGTGTTTATGAAGCAATGAGAAGAAAGCACATAAGTTAAAACTGAAAACGATAAACAGAAAGACAAAGTCATCAACCAAATATTTTTTAATTTCAATTTGCTATTTTCTTTTCTTTAGTTTGTCACGGATAAAATACTAACTTAGTAATTCAGATGACATGTCTTAATACAGTAAAACCTCTATAAATTAATACTCTATAAATTAATAAACTCTCTAAAATAATAAAATCTTCCGGTCCCGACTTGGGCCTTTGTAAAAAATCATCAAATTCGATAAGATAATAAGATAATCATTTTTCGGAAAATCAACTCTAAATTAATAATTCTTAAATATTACAATTATAAATATTATGGTAATTTGCTAAAATATGAATCTATTGTTACTTGATTTTTCTTAAAATTTAAATCTAATTGGATTTCATCCCTAACTTTTTTAATTGCAGCCAAGAGTTCCGGTGTCGAGTTCTCTAGTTGCAACAAAAAAATTTGAAGAGTTGTTGTCGCGCTCAAAGCCTCATTTCTCGTGACTGGTTCCAACGGTATTGAATCATCTTCAGCTTCATCATTAGTAGGATCTTCAATAATATCAGCAACAATTTCCTCTAAACTTTGAACCATTGAACATTCATCATTTTCACCCGGATAGTCCACCAATTTGTTGACGTCCATTTCATTGCGATAACCAACATCCTTGATCATATTCTCAAGCTCATGTAGGCTTTCTTCAAAGTTTGTCTCACTTGAGATTTTTTCATTTGAACGGATTTTGCAGTGCCGAAAGCAATTTGCTATTGACACTTGAGAAACATTGGTTGTCCAAGCGGAGACTGCAAAATTGATGGCATCTAAAACATTAATCTTTTCAGTATTAGGTAGCCCCAACTCATGACCTTCCAGTAGATTTTTGTAGAATCTCATACTATAGTGCATCTTGAAAGCTCTAATTATTCCTGTATCACATGGTTGAATATTTGATGTCATGTTAGGTGGCAAAAAAAAACAACTCAACATTCTGTAACCCTTCAATATTTTTTGGATGGGCTGGACAATTGTCAACCATTAACAAGATTCTTCTGCCATTCATTTTGTGATCAAACCAGCGAACATATTCATCAAAAAGCACACTAGTCATCCATGCCCTCTTGTTGGCACGATAATGACAATTGATGCTGCTCATGTTGATATTTTTGAAGCAACGTGGCTTTGCATATTTTTCAATAATCCATAAAGGATTTTTTTCCGAACCATCCTCGTTGCAACAAATAACAATTGTAAGCCTCTCTTTGTCTTGCTTTCTTCCCTCAAGTTGCTTGGTTGCAAGAGAGTGATCAGCTTGTAACATGTAAAACAGACATGTTTCATCCAAATTAAAAACATCTTTAATGGGAAATTGGTTTATTTTCTCCCTTATAGCCTCCAGTTTCATTTTCATGTCCTGCATGTCAACCGAACCACTTTCTCCAAAGCGATGGAATGATTTAATACCATGTCTTACCTTGAATTTTTCAAGCCAGCCTTGAGAAAATTGATGTTCATGAGGGTGTTGAGGATGCAGAAACTTCATTATATCCTTTGTTTTCTCCAAAATAAGCTCTCCAGTCATGTTGACTCGATCTTGGTACTGAAGAAACCATTCATAAGGAACCTTCTCCATATCTGGATATTTCGCTGATTTGTGTCGCTTAATATCCCCACCTTCTCAAAGTTGGCTGAAAGATACTCCGATGATCTCTTGAGAGTGTTTGATATTGTACCTTGACTAACTTTCAAACGATATTTTTCATCAACCCACTCTTGTAAATCTTTTTGAGTGCATGTGGGATGACCTCTCTTATACTCACATAATGCTTTACGCATTTGATCATTCATGGATGATTTTGCCATGCCTTTTAGATGAGAAGACATGGTTGAGTGTTATGAATTATTTTATTTCCATATTGAGATATATATAGTATATGTTTCATTCATCATGCATGAATATATTTAATTGACTATAATAGTTATTTAAGTGCAACGAATTAATGTAAACATATATACATTATTTAAGTAATTCCAATGAATTGATACATGCGTCCATGAATATAATAGTTAATTGTATACAATGAATTGATATTATACATGAATATATTTAATTAGTTACAAAGAATTGGTTGATGCATGAATATAATCAATGAAAAATATATGAATTCATTTATTTTCAATACATATGTATGTACTAAATTTGCTGAATTTAAAAAGCCTCTCTGTTAATTAATAAAATATTAATTTATCGATATATTAATATCTCTCTAAATTAATAAAATTTCATGGTCCCAAGGTTATTAATTTATAGAGTTTTTACTGTAATTAGAGGAAAATACTAGCAGCATATAGGAGCTTGTAATGTTGAAATTTGCATAAAAAATAACTTTCGTAATACCTGACACACTTAAATTTATAATCTGAAACTCTATCTGAAGGGCAATATTCCAGTGTAAGAATCAAATGGTCTAATGGATCACAAAATCAAGAGTAAATCTTGCGGTTCACACAACTACTGTAGTAGTCATAATAACGCCGTTAAGGGTTTGGGAGGAAAAAATGAGGGAAAATTATATTTTACCTTCAACAAATTTTTGTTTTACCTTAAACTTTAATGGGTCCGACATTTCTTTCTAATTATTTGAATTTGTATTGGACTTTGAGTGACCCAAAATTTTGAAAAAGAAAAAAAAACTAATATATATATATATATATATACCTATCGGTTTGGTTCGTTTTTTTTTTGTTTAACACAAAATCAAATCAAATCAAATCAAATCAAATCAAATCAAATCAAATCAAATCAAATCAAATCAAATCGATTTTTAAAAATTTAAAACCAAACCAAGTTGGTTTTCGATTTATTAAGTCGATTTGATTCGGCTTATCAGTTCGAATCGGTTCTTCGGTCTCATTTGAACACCCCTAATCCAAACTCTTAAAAAATATTTAAAATCTCAATTCTCGTTCATTCAACTTTTTTAACCGTTGCAATCTTAAATTGGAAATCTTGACAACATCCATTTTTCATTTTTAACTTTCTATTTTTTCTAACAATTACAATTCGTCTGAATATTCGAGCAATAACAAGAAAAAACATTCCAACTTAGAAAGTCATTATGTTTCACAAATAATTCTTGAAAAGTCCTGCATGTTCAATTATCAAATAACGTACATTTCAAAAAACAAACCAAATTAAATCTTTCCATGTTATTGTACACAATAAATAGTGAAAAGGTGAAAAGGATGTTTATTCTTTTCAAAGATTTTGACCAAACCAACTTCAAATGGAAATTGCAACATTTTAAAATCAGAAATCAGAATAGTGGAAAGTGTAACATTTCATCCCTCAATTGGTTGCAAAAAGAATTTTTAGCTCATTTACCCACTCTCACTGCATTCCCCGTAAAGAAATCAAGAAATCTATAAAGTGACTTTGTATGAGGTAAAATTCGTATTATATAACTGGACGAATTCAATTATGATACGTGGTAAAAAAAAAAGAGTCAGATTCAGATTAACCATCCGGCGGCTCTTATATTGCACCAGATGTATTAAAGGGTCATTAGTACCGAAAAGCGGAATGCGGAAGGACCAATTAAGTGGGTGCCGTTATAAAAATGGCCTTGCACCTCCCAGAGAGCATTAATTACACCAATGATCATCTTTATTGTTCGTTATTATTACAACATTAATATGTAATGTTAATAGGGACATAATTCGTGAAATGTGCACCCTTGAGTTCAAGTATAAACATGACTAATCATTTTATTATCGAAAAAAGAAGATATACTATACATTTGCTACTTACACTATTTTCTAAATTTTTGTTTTAATTGAGCATTCCAATATCATAATCAACAGCTTGTCCGGAGATGGTAGCTCAAAGCTTCTCTAAGGCTCATACTATTCTAATCCTTTACTTTCAATTCTATTTCGTTTATATCAATTTCAATTGTTAATTATCTTGTTATCTTGGTCACACTTAAGATCCACGTGTCCTTGACCACGTATATAAATTCAATTGTATCAATTTATGGATAAATAGACTTCTTTTTATACAAAATGCTATGAAACAAATTAAATATAAAAGAAACTATATATATTTGACATACCAAAATATACCATCGTTTTAAATATAGGCTGTACTACCTAACCGTTAGAATTGGAAAATTTGTAGAGAAGCCGAATTAGGATTGGAAATGAACTCTAAACGATTAAAAAACATTACAGGTTCGTTATTGTAGACGTGGTACCACATAAGACATTTTCTTAACGTTATAAAAGATTAGCACGCTAACGAAGGAATCATAAAACAGAAGTTTGTGAAGGTTAACTCTAGTTATTGGCTTATCAGGAGGTAAATAGTTACTTGTATCATGTGTTTACACCAAATCAATACAATTTACTATAATTAAGTGACTTAATGATGTGAATATAGAGATTAATTAACAGATTAAATGAATAGTTATGTATGTTCAATCACATGTGATGCATCCATTGATTTGATGTAAACACCCGATACAAATAATTTTTTACCTTATCAAGACGGGGTAAAAAAAGTTAATCACAACAATACAAAAGATTATGCTGATTCCACTTTTACATATAGGTGGTCATATCTTTGTTTGTCATTGAAATAGTACTGTCTTTTAGGTTCTCTGATCACACAAGAGATTGAGCTATCACTATCTCGTCACAGAGGGAATGCATGTCATATATATCTGCTTCCTTATTCCAAATATATATATCTGCTTCCTACTTGTGAGTTGTGACATCTTTGCTAGCAAAAGAAAACACAGAGAATGCAGGGCAATTTATGGACAATCATCAAGCTAGTTGTTAAGAGTATCACATCCGATATGCAATGATAACATGAACTCTTTATATGTATTTGAACAATACTCACCCTACAAGCTAGCTTTTGAAGTTGAGTTAGGCCCAAAATCAATTATTTACATAGTATCAGATTAGGCCCAAGATCCATTCTTTCATGATATCAGAGCCAGACTCATTCCAATTATTTGTTCACCGATTGTTGGGCCCCCAAATTATATTATCCACGCTCTAGTTAATAAGTTCTGGACGTGTGGAGAGTGTTAAGAGTGCCACATCGGATATGGAATGGGAACATGGACTCCTTATATGGACTTAGACAATACTTACCCTACAAGCTAGCTTTTGGGGTTGAGTTATGCCCAATATCCATTATTTACTATATTTTGATTCAACTCTTAAGAGGTGGTGAGGGCATGCACTTCTCATGGATGCTACACATGAACAGGCCACACACTGGACAATTGGCAGAAAGCCGGTCATTTAGTAAACAAATGTTACCTCTGTGAGAAAGGAGAATGAGCACAATAATTATCTATTGCTTCAATTTATGTGATAATGTTTCATTTTTAGTCCGTTTAAAAAAAAATTGCCACATAAATTGAAACGAAGGGAATAGTATATATTTTCACTGCCTTGGGACTTCCCTATGTGACACTATCTTTTGGATATTTTTGTTTGGAATGCAGTGGATCATGCATAGAACAATCAGGAACTTACTAGTATGCTGGAACCAAATCAGGAACCTTTGCTTTTAAGTTTTGGTGTAAATCAGAGTACAATGTGTATTTCAATATATCCCTTACACGAGTGAGTTTGAATTTTGCTGTAAATATCAATAGTGCTCTTATTATTCAAAGATATTTTATTTATTGTTCAAAACATATCTTTAACAGATGTGGTTAATTAAATCTACTATGTAAACCCTGAACTCCTCTGTTTGATTTTATCTCACTCACTAATAAACCTTCTTCTTCATACAGTCACAAAAAGGGCTCTAGTGGCATGGGAAAGTGTGCGCTCACCAAAATCAGTGGATGGCCTAAATGTTATTAGCTTGAAGCTGCACTAGCAAATATGTACTGGGACCTTACTCATGATTATGAATCAGGTGATTACATGCATATTATATCAAATCTCAAGACCCTCAGATCATGCCTATCCCAAAGCAAGCATGTCGGACCACTAGGAAGTTAATGGAGGCTAGAGAAATATGGACTAAGACTCAACATGATGTCACAAGTCATAAGGGAATGATCAGACAGTTATATCTGAAGATGCTGGAAGATGGTAGTAGAGTATCTTGGAAATGTGCTATGTTTGGGAATGCTGCAAGGGCCAAGGCCACTTTCACATTATGGTTACACTTGCAGGACAGATTGATGACTAAGGACAGGCTGATACATTGGGGTATTGATGTGAATGCTATGTGTACTGTGTCAAAAGGAGCTGAGAATTAGGGATCATTTATTCATCCATTGTAAGTTTACTAGACAGGTGTGGTCTAAGATCTTCAATTGGATGCACAAACATAGTCATCAGAGTAGTAACTGGGAAGAACATCTTCACTGGGTAATCAAGAATGCAAAAGGGAGAACACAACAAGTTCAAGTATTAAAAATGGTGTATGCAGAAACAGTCTATGCAATCTGGATAGAAAGGAACCAAAGGGTGTTTGAGCAGAAGACAGTGGCAGTGGATCTGATTGCAAGGAAAATTGCTTATATCTGTAATGTTAGAGCTCCCTCAGGGATTATAAGCTTAGTTCAATCTTGGTTAATGTAATTAATTCTTGTAATTGGAAAATGATTAGGGACTGTTGGTAGCTGTTGGTAGTAGCAGGGATTATTATTGTAAACTGAGCTAACAGTGGTTGTTAGCTGTTTTGTAATTCACTACTAAAAAACTGCCCAAAACCGACAGACTTCGTCGGTTCAGTGAAAATCGATAAAAACCGACGGATTATGGGTCGTCGGTTTAGATCGCGTTGGTTTTTCAAAACCGACGGAGTACGTCGGTTACGAAAAATCGATGGACTCCGTCAGTTATGTAAAATTTTAAAAAAATCAACGAAGTCCGTCATTTATGTAAAATAATTAAATGTAGCAACTTGAAATCAAACCCAGGTATGTACCCTGATATTGGACAGCTCTACCACTAGACCACCCATGTTCTTTGATCAAATACTTTCATTATTTTTTATTAATACTCTTAAATTGTAATTTTTCTCTGTCGGTTTTTATATAAAAAAATCGACGAAAAATATAAAAAATAATTATAATTTTGTGCATTTTTGCGTAACTGACGGACTTCCGTCGGTTTTCTCTAAAATAAATTATCGAAGAAAAATCTTCAACTGAAAAAATGGTGTATTAGCATGTCAGAAGTGTGTTCTCTGACATTGTATTTATCTCCTAGTCATTTTGTTGAATAATGATATGTCTTTTCTGAATAGAAAGATGAGTAAGATAAGATTGTCTATGGTAAATTCGATTCTCTGATTCTCACTCAAACACCGCACATATAAATTGAGGTTTGTTCACCATAATGCCTATGTGTGTTAAGGCAATTCGTACGTGATGTTATTTATATGTAGCTTGAAAAATCTCAAAAACATAAAAAGGTTAGTTTGTGAAGTCTGGATAGTAAGGATACAACACTAATTAGATCTCTGATTCTTATAAGCGCTCATTATACATAAGCTTTTTCCCCTCCTCTTCATGTTCGGTTGATCAGAAACATCCAATCCCTACGTACCTACATTAGTAAGTCGTCATATAGCAAAACTTACACCAAAGAAGTTACGGACAAACCAATGAAGCAACTCTTAATTATTGATTTTTGCTGGAGACAATCTAATCTCCTCGTTTACGGAAGTCAATCTTCGATAGTAAATAGTGATATTGACGTTTGTACTGCTTCATCCTAAAATCAAAGAAAATCAAGAAAAGTCGCACAGGGGAAAAAAAAATCACTGTCCTTTACTTATTTCACAAATAGCACCATAATAGCCTCAAGAAAGAGGCCAAAATCTGAATCTGCAAAGCCACAACATAAATTGGCTAACACAATGTATAACCACACAAACCAATAACTCTAAACCCTTAAATACAATTAGAAAAAATCATTAATCTCCGTACTTAAAAAAAGTGCTACAAACTTTAGTCAAATAAAATTTGACTTATTAAACATATATGAAAATTTTGGTTTCGATAAGAGATTAATTAAATATCCATCTTAGTTCGCGAACTGCATGCCTCCTCGGCTATGAACTGCATCCATGAATCATCTTTATCTTCTTCTTCTACTTCCAGGTATGAAGATGAAGAAGTTAATGGCACATTGTCTGGTGATGGCGTTTCGTACTCGTGGATGATCATCCCTTGAGCTTGACGTGGATACTCCACAAATGGTGCACTAGATGCTTACCCTAGCTGATGCTCTTCTATATTTCAGGACAAACTCCATTCTTCTTGAATACACGACACAATGCGTACGAGTCCTGCATACATAGAAAAACAAGCAAGAATATAATTTATGTGCAGCTATAAATAGTGCTTTTT